>JAUMHO010000007.1:2096615-2129940 GCA_032360965.1 Ulva armoricana
TCACCACCAGCGGCGGCTGCCCCTGTGGAAGCGGGCTGGTCGGCTGACACAAGCGACTGCAGACTCGACGCGTGCACACATGCATCCACCGCATCTTGCAGCGCAGCATCCGCGGCAGACTCCAGCGCCGCATCGGCCAAATGCGTGCCTCTCCCACCTGCTCCCACCTCTACCCTCGACCCCGCTTGCCGCCCCTCCTCCGGTTCGTCCATCCCGCAGTCCCTCCGATCGTGCTGGCCATCATCCGCTCGCATCGCAGGCGCCCCCGCCACAGAACGCGGTGAGTTGTGGGCGCCACTGCCCAGGCAGTCACCTGCCACGGGTGGGGTCCGTGTGTGCGGCGGCAGTGCCACAGTGCCTGGATCCCTGTCACCACCAGCGGCGGCTGCCCCTGTGGAAGCGGGCTGGTCGGCTGACACAAGCGACTGCAGACTCGACGCGTGCACGCACGCCTCCACCGCATCTTGCAGCGCAGCATCCGCGGCAGACTCCAGCGCCGCATCGGCGGCGCTCCCTCCGGCACAGCTATCCCGAACGGCAGGCGGCGTCGGCATGCCATCTACCTCTGCGCCCGTCTCAAGCATGCGGCCCTCCACAGCACCGAGCGCCTCTCCTGCGTCCTCCGCGCGCGGCGAGTCTGCCACACCTGGCGGTGCTGCGCCGCTGGCTTTGGGGATGGGCAGGCGTATCACGGCCGAGTCCACTCCAGCGGCGGCACGGGGCGCCACCTCGACTGCGTCCGCTGCAGGCTCAGAATCTCCTACTTCTGCGGCATGGCACGTGTAGCTCAAGCCCGCACCTCCCACGGATTCTTCACGGGTCATTTCGTTGTCGCCTGCATTGCATGCAACCAGTCACTGACAGCATGCAGCTGGCAGCCTGTACGCTGCGGGAGCCAGCATGGTCCATCTAGAGTTCTGCACAGCATGGGGTCTGCACGGTTGCACCACATGCATGCAGCAGCCACACTCGTTCCGGACCAGGACAAGCCAGCACGGTAGTGGCGCCACGCCCTGGCGAGCACACACCATCCCAATCATCCCAGACGTCCGGCACCAGGCTGGCATGTACTCGCAGCTCTAGGGGCACCTCGCCATGCTGTGGACACGCAACCGCCCCGGTCCCATCTTCCACCAGTCCCAAGCCCTCGTCAGCTTCGCTGAAGGGCGGCTCAGACCTCACCGAGCAGGCCGGCGTCAGCGCGGCCGAGACCGCGGCAGAACGCGCCGTGTTGGCCCGCGAGGGTGCACCGGCAGCCGTGTGCACCGACTGCGCGACCGTGAACGCGGTATTCGCGGTGCGAACCGATGCCTCCGAGTGCCCGTAGCTGTCCTCGGGGCTGATGAGCTCGTCATGCGGCGGCAACTCCTGCGGCGGCTGCATGCCGGCCTCCGACAGCACCGACTCCCGACCGACGCTCACCCGTGAGCTCGCGACTGTCCGCAAGCTCTCCCCTCGGCTCACGGCGGCCACACTGCCATCCACGTCTGGCCCCTCCGGCACCGCATACCGCGACTGTGGTGCGTGCAACAATGTCTCACACGCGGCGTCTGACTTCGGCGCCAGCACACTGCTCTGCTGCATGGGTGCAGCGGCGGTGCCCTTCGGCTGCCTCCTCCGCTGTAAACCCTGACCGCGCGCTGTCGGCCGCGCGGGGGGTCCACTCATGCTCGGCGCCGTCAAATCCGCGGCGCTGCGGCAGATCCCGGATGCTATGCTGGCGCCACCGCGCGGAACCCAGCCGCCATGGTGGCTGTACACCGACCCAGACACGGAAGCCTCCGCATTAGAATCGTCGGCATCGCTGCAAGCCATCGTCTGCACGACCGGTGCGCCCGGGGCGCTCCTCAGGGAGTACCACCGGGGCCCGTCCGAACTCCCGGCGTCGCTGTTCCCGCCATCTGCCGTGCTGCGCGCCGAGGCGCTGTGCTGCGTTGTCGCAGCCAGCACGCTCACCGCCGGGCTCCTCACCGTGGCCTGCGGTTGCTGCTTCACAGGGAACGGTGCCGGCAGCGGGCTCGCATGCATGGGCACCGCGGCGTGCCAGCCGTGTCCAGCAGCGCCACTGTGTGCACACACCAGCGGACCCGAAGCCGCGTGCTGCCCCACTCCCCCGCCACTTCCCTGATGGGAGCTGCCTGTACTCCCCCCTGTGCTGCCGCGGTCAGACAGCAGGGGCCCAGACCGGTCAGCTGCAGCCGGGCTGGGGAGTCCCGGCCCCGCGGCGGCCAGGGTGATCGCCGGAGGGGGTGGCGAAGAAGAGAGGGAACTGTAGCTGCTGATCGAGTGGGCCAACTGCCCCGACACCTCGCAGCCGACTGCAGGGCAGTCTCGAGAAAGCGACTGTTGCCTCTGCTGCCGCTGGCGCAGCTCCTTGAGCTGCCGCAAGCTCGCAGACGGGCTGACGGCGGGGCTGCTCACCAGGCTGGCATCCACGGCGAGCAGCTTCTGCACCCCTGACTGCTCCGGACCTTCTGCCACGCTTCCCTCCCACACCAGACATGAAGCTCCTGCGGCAGAGCCGGACTCGTGTGCATCAACTCTTCCGAGCTCCGACAAGCTGCACGCGGTTACTTCTGCCGAGAGGCCTGAAGGGCCGCCAGAATCAGGTGCCGACGGTCCAGCAGTGGCTCCCATCACAGCGAGCTCCAGCTGTGCCACCTCTGTAATGCGAACTGGATCGTGGTCACGGTCGGAGACCTCTATCGACCGCACACTGGCAGATGCCGTGCTGCTGGGACGAGGACACTGTGGCTGAGCACTCGCCCCAGCCACCAACACCTCCTCAGCTTCAGCACCCTCGTGCTGTGCTGCGATACGCCGCGGACACTCATCCATGTGCCCAGACGGCAAGCCACCCTTACCTGCATCATCTGATGAGCTGTCGCTCGCGTTGGGGTGACAACGTTCCGCAGCGGCAGGCGCAGCCGGGGCTCCGGCCCGGCCAAACACCCGGTCCCAGAGGTCCGGGGCACCGGTGCCGCCTTCCGAGCTGCCACTGCTCGGCTGGCGGCCGGCAAGCGCAAGCGCCGCCGGAGGCAGCACGTCCACCGGAGGCACGGCGGGGTGCCCGCCGACATGGCGGTGGCCCCGGGTTGTGCTGCTGTGCGGGATGCCATAGCGCACCGGCGCGCCGCACGACGTCAGCACGGCGGTGCACGCCGCAGCCGTCGCCGGCCGGCCGGTCGCACGGGTTGCCATGATCATCGTCGAGAACATGGCATCGTCGTCCGACGACGCAGACGGGTTCGACATGCGGCCGACGGACCGCCCGTCCAGCGCATGCAACGTCCGCGGCACCGCATCGCTGCTGCCGGTGCTCCGCCGGGAAAACAGTGAATCTGCAGCACAACAGTCATGCTCGACCAACAGACCTCAGGGAGCTGCATTCTCTTCTGAAGTGCCTTACTGCATGAAGCCGTTGCCACACCAGTGGTGGGGACAGCTTGAGACCATGCTGCACACAGGTGTGCGCTACCTATCATGCAGGCACCGTGTTGCATGCGGAGCAGGCATACACATGTGCTGTTGTTCAAGGAAAGTAGGGCTCAAAAGCATGCAGAGGATACGCACGCGGATATGTAGCACACAACATGCTTAACGCAACATAAGCAAGAAAGCAAATCAGTGCAGTGTGGCGCGCACGGTGCATCTCAGTATTCTGCAGTGTTGTGCAAAGGTCCAACTCGCGTCGCGTCACCGGTGCCACTCCTGGCTGCTGTGCCTGCTGCCTCCTCCTCCGTGATCTGGTCACAGGCCCCGTTTCCGGCACAGGGTCCGTGAGCCCGGTGCCACCGATGCTCGCGGCCCGCTCTGCCCCCATGCTGGTTACAGCTGCAGCCTCTCCCCAGTTTACATCCAACGACCGGGTGCGGCGGCTGCCCGTGCTGCGCGTGCTGCCGCTGCCGCTGCCGCCGCTTCCGCTGAGGCTGCACACGTCGATGGACAGGTTGTGTGCGAACAGCTCTGGGAACTGCCGCCTACCGATGCGATCCGCATATGACAGCTGTGAGCGACTGCTGCCGCCTGGCCTGCCGGGGATACCTTGGCGTGCGGTGTGGCGGGGCAGGCTGCAACGAGGGGGACTCGTGGTACGAGAGGCGGCCCTGGCGGGGAGGTGCCGATTTGGACTGGTGCGGGCGCGACTGCCGTTCATGGTGTCGCGTCGGCCGGGACTTTGATGTTTCGAAGTGCGGAGGCTGACGTGGCGCTGCCGGCTGGAAGTGCTCCTGGACCTTGCGCGATCCTCGTCCCAGATACAAACAGCATCGAGGCGCGGTGGCACTGTCGCCCGCCTGCACTGGATCGGGCTGGTATCTGGGCTTGATGCGTCGCTGTGTCCAGGGGATCCCGGGCGGAACGGGTCTGCCGCATTGCGAGTGTCGGGTGACCATGCTGTTCGGAGGGGCTGTTCGGAGGGGCGTGGGGATGCAGTGCGGACGGGCCTTGTTGCTGCAGAGGGTGACTGAGAGGAGTTGAGTGGTGGGGAGGCACGTATCTTCCAGGACCGGGATGCTCGCAAGGACGCATCGTAATGCTTTCTGATGTCAGCCTTGCTAGGAGAGTAGCATGGGGACTGGAGGACTGATGTGGTCTGTGGAGATGAGGACCGGGAGGGACTGGCTGATGCATATCTGCCTGTCGCTAGTGTAGAATATTTCCAGTGAGTTTGACTACGGGCGGCTTCTGCAGGCGCTTGTGACGATTCAGCGACCTTGATGGGTGAGACCATGTTGGACGGTGACGTACCCCGTGGGGGAGCCCCAGCAGGTGAGTCATCCCAGTCTCGCTGGAAGCTGCCCTGGACGGGTTCATCTGCTTGCGGCCGTGTTCGAGCGGACATTGGTGACTAAGGCCTGGTTCAATTCGAGATGCTTTGGCAGCGTGCGCCCACCAGGATAGATCCCGCGTGAATCATGAGCACGGCCCAGGGCCGACGACGACACTGCACGTAGGGGCACGTCGCTGGCCTGGGTATCAGCACACATGAATTCACTTGCGGGAGCTGCGATGCACACACCATGCATCGTGACTGGAAATTTTTTTTTGCGTTTAGAGCAGCGCTGCTATGTGTCGTTGTATTTGCGTCATTGCACCTGGTGCACAGCAAGAGTCATCGTAAGGCAATCCACACAGCTATAGAAAAGTAGCCTCCCTCTTAGACCGACGAAATTAGCAGTCAGAATGATGTGGAACGTTCGCATGCACATCTTACATGGAACATACGCAGATGTTGGGCCACAGCTCTCTCTGGCTCGGAGACGAAAGAGCTTGGATGAAGAGGTGTACCTTAAGTACTGCGCATGAAATATTCTCAGCACAAGCAATTGGTTTGTAGTCCTCTCTCCTTCTCTAGGGCTTCACTTGTTAACGGCTCCACTGGGAGGCGGTCAAGAAACAACAAGCAATCTTCACAGTGACTGGGCAACAAGCACTCCAACGATGCTCTTATCCAATTTACAAAGTGTGCGTTAAATTCCATATGTGCCGTGTGCGCTGCCAGGAGATGCCGTTCACTGAGCTATGGATTGCAAATAATGCATCATGGATCAGGCATTACGTCTCAACATAATCAATGCACGAATCGTTTTCTTGAAACTAGCGCGTTCTTTGCAGCGATCACTTGGAGCGGTCAGTGCATTGTCAGAACCACACTTACAATGCATGCCAAGGCTTGGCTGTGAGGACATGCCTAGGGCACGTTTACAGGTGCATGTTACCGATATCACTGCCCTCCCATTGTGCGCTTCCATACCTTTGGCATTAACGACAAAGACTAACGTGCTTGAAATGGACTGTTGGAGTATAGCAGGCGATTGGCAAGCGTGTGAGCGGGCAGTGTATGCATCAACACTGTGTCATTCCTCACATCATGACAGTTGATGGTTATATAATGGAACTCAGCAGTAAGAATATAGGTGTACATAAATATCGCTGCAAGATACATGTATGCATTTTGGATAATATCGAATTTGTCAAGATATAATAGCGAAATGGTTGCTCCGTAGCTGGCGACATGTGAGGTGACCAATTTCGGTGAATTTGATTGCGCAGTCATGCGTAGTGACTTCAGGAGCGCAGCCACTGATCTCTCATCATTCAAACAAAAAAGCAATGGGTTATGATTACAATCCACCCAAAACAACTGACAATTTATGCCAACAAGTCCAAAGCTACAGCCATCAACCCTGCGGGATGTACCATACCGTCGGCACCCACACGACCGTCATCGGCAAGTGTTTCCTACCACCCCTGCATTTCATTGCAGTACACACAGGCGTAGTGCACAGTCACCAGAACCTCTACCATACAGCAAGCACATTGTGGTAAACAAAAACAGTTCTTCAGGCACCTTCACATTTCCTACTTTCCGCGATTCATAACAGTGCTTCTCTTGAAAACCATTTGACATTCTCTGTACAGGCAACGCATATCTCTCCTTCTCGAGCCCAGGCCGTTCGCAGCGTCTCTCATCCCCTGGATAGAAGGTTGCCGCATTCTCTCCCTCGCAATGCCAGTCAGAAACGGTGTTGTTTGAACGGCTCGGGGCACGAGCCTGCCATTGCACACGATTTCCGGCCCACACGCCACGTCCCCTTGCACAGCTCATCCGCCACGTACTCCCCCATCCGCTCCACAAACACCGGCCACTGAGCATCCGAGATACATGTGAACACATATTTGGCCTTCTGCGGATGGACGGCGCGCACCAGTGAGGCCCCCGCACCATGCAGTCCGCGTTTGCTCGCCCACGCCGAGCGGCGACGCTGCCGCCGCGAGTGGGCCCCCGGAGCCCCCCCGCAGGGCATGTTGAGCATCGAGCCAGGTGGTGGCGGCACATTCGGACCGGAACATTCAGTCGAGAACACTGCAGGTAGCAAGTCGGACTGCGCCTCTGTCCCCCCGAGGGGCAGCCTGAACAGGGACGGCGGCGACATCGTTCCGTCGCCGGCGGGCGTTGCTGGTGGGATGCCAGTAGTGCGCAGCCACGACGAAACGATCTGTCGTGGAGCCGAGCCACCGGTAACCGTCCCGAGGCACGGTGACGGCGGGCTCACCGAGACGCTGCTTCCGTTGCAGCTCCGTGGCTGGCCAATTTCGCGGGGAGAAGAAGCATCGACACTTGCAGGCGTGCCACACGCAGGGAACTCCTCCGCACCCGCCAGCAGGCCGGACATGCCGAGGGAGCTGCGGGGCGAGCCGGCAGCATCTGGGGCGCCGCCAGAGGCCACATGGACCGCAGCAGACACGCTGTCGATTATTGTCCCGGAGGTGGTGGCGATTGCAGCGAGGGGGTTGACAACTGAGGCAACGGAGTGCTCCTCGGACGTGGAAGCAGTCGCGGCGAACAGCGTCGAGGGCGCGCATGACAGCGCGTCGGTGCGAGCATCGATGCACATCACCTCGAAATCGCTGGGCACTTTCTCGCTTGGACGCGAGAAGACGTTGGCAATCTCAAACAGAGTTAAGCCCGCCGCCGTGCACTCTTTGAGCACCTGCATGCATGCTTGCATGTTATGCACTCCAACGCAACCCATAGCATCCCATCACTCCACGGGTTGCAGAGTCCACGCAGCGCCATGCACCATGTCGTTATGTGGATGAGTAGAAAGGGTAGAATTGTACGACAGGTTGTGAGGTGGGGCACACCAAAGTTGTGACCTCGAGGCACCGCAGGCACTCCACACGAAGCGCTGGTAGCTGCTGCCGCAGCACCGCGATGTCGGCCTGCACGTCCAGCCCGGCGACATACTCGCGCGCCTCTGCCGAGAACGGCACGTTAGACTGTGGCCAGTACTGCCACTCGAAGTACGGCTCCTCCAGAGCCTCTGGCAGTGCGTACCCATGGTCGATCGGCACGAGCCGCTGCAGAGCACCAGACGGCAGCGAAGCCGTCGCATCGCCAGCCGCGGGCGGCGCCACTGCCGGCGAAGCCGGGTCGCGCTCCGCCACGAGCAGGTTGCCCGCGTGCCTGTCACAGTTGAGCAGGCGGATGTCCAGGATACCGATGCGGTGCACATTATCCGCAGAGAAGTGCGACGGCGCGAGCTCGTTTGCGTCACCGATGTGCGACGCAAACGCCTGGAACGACCCCAGCTTGTACCCACCTGGCAGTGCCGGTCCGGCCAAATGTGAGGACCACTCCTCCTCCTCCGCCACCTTTGCTGCAGCCATTGCCGGTGCCGGGTCGCTCAGCGCGCACCGCGACAGCGCACGCGTCAAGCCCCCAACATTCACGCCGCCGCCGACTGCGCTGCCCTCCGCCACAGCAGCATCTCCCACACCAATGTCGCTCGCACAGCGCGCCATTGCAGAGATGTCCATGAGGCTCTCAATCTTCGGCATCTTCACTTTGTAATTGAGGACAGGGTGACGGCAGAGCACCAACGCAGCCGGCGGCACGCCAGCAAACCCGCCGTGGTCAAGCAGATATGCGGCCACTTCGCGCAGCGCCGCCTCGCCAACACGGACAGATGGCTTCATGCCGGGTGCCCCCATGGCACGGCCCGCCCAGCCCTTCGGGTTATTCGGGGCGAGCGGCTCTTCGTCACATGGCTTAAAGATGCCAACCTTGTCCCCGTTTTCATCAGCCAGGAAGTAAGTTCCGCCCATGCCCTCACGAGGTACGCTTGGCTCCTGCTGCGCACGGAAACCGTGCCCAGCACGGCGCACCATCTGCTTTACCTGCAGCAGCATACGCGACAATAAACACAACCCAGCTTTTCCACGAGCCCAGAAGACGTCAAATCCAACTCATGCAAACACAACCGAAAGACATGCTCGCTTCAGTACACAGCAAGCCCGTCATTGGTCTGGACATGTTCATGTCTCAACAGCAACTCACTATAAGATCACATGTCAACCAATAACAGAGGCATAAAAAGGCCACGTGATCTCCACAAGCATCCACCCACGGTGACGACAGGTGTGCAGGTGTAGGCGCTGCGTACGGGCAGCCAGATGTTTGTAAAGCGCACCCGCTCATCTTGCCCCACCGGCAGCACCGCCTCAATGCGGGCAGACGTGACACCCAGACCTGCCAATGGCGCGAGGTCCGCGCCGTCAGCGCTGACGCTGCGGTGCAGCATCGACAGCACCCCCGCGTAGCCATGCTGTCGCGGCGTCACCGACGTCGGGCGGCACTCTGCCGCATCATCATCACCGCCACTGATCACCACGCTCACCCGGTTGTTTGGGTCCGCGGTATCGTCGATAGAGGCTCCGTTGATGATCTCGGCATCCTCCGGAACAGCGCCTAAGGACAGCAGGTTGAAGCCAAAGTGGGTCTGCACCGGCTCAAAAGGGCCATCGGATGTCCCATTGGCAGTGCCAGGGGTCGACGCGGGGACCAGGGGCGCAGGCGAGTCCTCTGCCAAGGAGCCATGAACTGCCGACCCATCTTGGACCAGCACCGAGGCGCCACCGGAGAATGATGGAATTAGAGCTGGAGAGGGGCTGCTGAACATGCCAAAACTCAAATCTTCATCTTCATCTGAGTCATCAACATCTGCCCAGCTGACGGTTCTATCAGCACGGGGGAAGGGAGTCCAAGTAGATCCAGGCTGTGAATTGGATGATAGTGCATGATTGGCTGAGGCTCCGACAGAGGGCTCGTCTGATTTCATTGCTGACTCGGCTGACAGCTCGCGCGATTCAAGCTGCAGTGAAGCTGGTTCACAAACTGAATCGGGCATAATCAGGGATGCCTTCGCCAGAACAGCGGCACCATGCTGTGATTGGTGGACTTGACTGCCATCGACTGTTGCCATTTTGGAAGTATTGCTGGTGATCGCATTAAAGCCCATGCTGTTATGTGCAGAAGCGTTTCCCTTGATTGACAGGCTCATATCTCAGAGCACGCCAAAAAACACGGGTGGAACGCTGGAGAAATTGCTGGATAAAAAAGCTGGGTCTATGTCCGGAAGAGAACGTATTGATGCGATATCAATCGCTGGTCGTGCAGGACCCGTTGCTCGATCCCGACTTCACCCAGGATGCACTTGGACGACCGGATCAGAAGCGTCGCTGCGGAGCTGACGATGCACTGAGGAACCACAGACAGGAAGCCGAAGGTAGACATGTCAGCTGTGGAACTTGATCATTGTCGATGTCTGCTCGCTGCCCAACGACATTGCTGTGCGCCCACTCAGGACGGGATAAGATCCTGCAGGCACACGAGTTGCTCACGCAGGGCGCAACAGTTGAAAGCGAAACCGGGTCTACAAGTGTTTAGGATGCCAATGAAAACGATAAAGACTGCGTTGATTCGCAATTAGCGCTGCCCCTTACGATCGGTGCGGGCGTGACGATTTGTACACCTGGTTTTATTCGAGTACTGTGGAAAGAGACTCTTTGACGCCTGAGAGTTGGACAGCATGTGATGTTTTGTGTGGGAACGCTTGGGCCGTTGGTCGCATGCTGATATGATGGGTTGTGCTTGCGAGTGTGCCACGCCGTGGATGAATCCGTTCAATCAATTGTAACTATCATGCTCGGGACTACCAGAACAAATCAGGTTTTCATGTCAGTCAAGCCGATGGAAAAAAGAAATCAGCGGCTGGCGTATGACAACAACTGCGCATTGTAATGTGTTGCAGTAAACCGATTGCATGCAGCCGCAAAGACGCCGATGGGTGCACCATCAACGACGACAAAATATTGTTGAGGTTTTCTACTGTCACATCTCTAGGGGCCGGAGGAAACAGCACATAGCACGGTGGAGGCGCAATGCCGCGGCCAGCGGCTTTTCGATTATCACAGCGTGATGCAACAGACCCACAATGCAGCATCAACAATTCTCCAATCGGCTTTCAGGGAGTGGTCAATCTACACCTGCATACGAGTTGATGTGCCAGAGCATCATCAGACTGCCCGAATTTTCATTCTGCTGTAACAGCGATGACCGAGAAACGAAAAGGTTAAACGACATTTAAAGGCGAAACATGGAGCCATGGCACAAACTTTCATCATGCAGTACAGATGCCAATGGTGGTCATTTGCTGTAGACCCATACAATACCCGGAGCGGCCCATGTCAAGACACCCACTTCATGCCCGCATTATCCCCCAAACTAGTTTCATTACAGACTCACATGGAGTAATGAAAGCTGATGATACGTGAAAGCGAGTCGGGGAATCCGACCATAGCAATCTCGACGTGGAAACCACTCACGGGAAATAAATCCGCCTCCCCAACTGAATGCGCTTTTACAACACTGCTACCATTGAGCACGTTCAATATAGCTGCGGACCGGGAAGGTGCATGCGCGCGGATACACGCAGGGACAGACGTTACGCACGCCTCGTCCATGACAAAGGCATAGTTTGCTATTGTTTTGGCCTCCAGAATCTCCCATGGCAAGATATACATTAGGAAGAGGTAACCTCACTGTGGGGGATTGCAAAGGTATCTGCATCTGTAAATTGTGAGGAAGTGACGCACCTTCTGTGCAATGCGCTCCTGCTCTACCAGGTCTACTGCCGAATAGCAGCACTAATACCTGATATTTGCCGTCTGGGAAAGTTTGAGTGGTGAAGACAGTGTGTGGCAACAAGGAGAATGAGATGAGATGTATGACCGGCACGGCCTGGAACAGAGTGACGGCAGCAGCAATGAGGCGCGACGTTCGCTCCAACACAGCCAGACGTGCGTTACCACCGGTAGAACTTATCGCCATTGATGTGGTTCAAACTGTTAGAGCGCAGGCTCATTTGTCGTTGTGCTCGTCACGTATTGATCTCGTACCTTTCACCGACTTGGCGGGACAAGGAACACGTGGCATGTCCAGCACCTTCTAAGGCGCGCGCGCGGGTCTCCAGCACGTGACAGGTCACAAGCACATGCAGCTGCATGTCGTGAAGGATCCTCGGATGAGGTGAAGTCAGCGCACCCGCCTGTGCAACCAAGGGACGGCGTCTCGACACGCTTGTCAAGTACTGCTCCAGTCCAGAAAACGTCCCTCGCAGCGCCGCCGAACATATGAATTACTCAGCTGCATGCACTGGTCAGTTTCCAAACCCCAATATCAAGCTCTTTGTAGCTAGCTAGATATCAAGTACCTCGTAGCTATATCGAAGAGAGTCACGGTCACAGGTGCATCATGCAACGCCGTACAGGTCTCAAAGTAGACCAAACTGTCATTCATCCTCCACATCCACATACATCCTGGTTAAACTAATCTGAAAACAGGTCGGCAGCTCACTTTCAGTCATCAAGTACTTGTAGCACTGTGTGGCCATGAAAGTTTGCAATGCATGTTATCTGAAGCATCTGCAGCACTGTCCATGCGCGCAGACGTGCAGATTCTCCAGTGGCATCGCAAGTGGAGTTTGAATCACGTACACGGCAGAAGTTTGTGGAGTTCCGCCGGCTCGAGGACACTCCTAACGTCAGTTGTAATTGTCGAGTCATACATCTCGGATGTGCCACCCCATGCCGATTTCGAGGTGGAGACATCTGCCCGTAGTATGTAGTATGGACATGCTACGTATGTCTATCAAATTGGCAGATCGCATTGCACTGTCAGCGGGCCGCCGTGGCGCAGACATGTGTTGCACACGCACGGATATTTCCGGAACTGGCTGTCCACTGCTTGGGGCCCCACAATACTTGGCCGCCCCCATGTGAACTTAGACTTTCAGTCGACATTTCTGTTTTCACTTGATCTCGATCGATCTGGACCGCACACTTCATCCCTCCAGCTGTGATAGACGGTTGTAGGTCAAGGAACGTCGACTCGAGCACCTATCGGTACAGCTCCACAGAGCTGAAAACTTGTTGCCGAAACACGCTAAAATCCAGTAGATTGTTCATCCCGCCATCCGTCGACATGGTATGTCGCCTTCGGCATGGCTCACGGCCGGGTCAGGCGAACACCCACCAATGAGCACACTAAACAGGCGCAGCGTGCTCTGCAACGTCGCTAGTTCCAACAGGCTTCCTCATGATGCTCTCTGGCAAATTAGTAAGTTCCGAGGCCCGTCCAACAGGTGATACTGTCACCGCTGCTCCCGACTTTCGTGATCAGAAAGCCAGTGCCCCAGCCCACGGGAAGGCAAGGGGATAATACATTGTGCACATTTGTACTGTGTATACATGGTAACGGCTGTAGATCTATAGGCGAGCCGGACCAGCTGTACTCCAGAACAGCGCTGTCACACAGAACCAGAAGCACTGCACCTGACCCACCCAGGGGATTGGTAGGTTTGCACACCATTGCCTCGACAGAACGGGTACCATGGTGCATATTCACATGGTACTGACACTTCGCAGCAGTCGAATTGATCACCTGAATGCAGTTCCACAGGCAGCATGCTGCACCGACTTGCATGGAGCCGTTCGATAAATACCAGATCTGGAGCTAAAAGCAGTACGCAGTTTGTGATATAAAAAAGTTCTGACAGGTGATACGAAATAGAGTTGTGTGGAACAGAACACACAGCCCACCCTTAACAGTGCGGTGCCGCTCGTGCCGCTCGTGCACGAGGCAGAGATGTCAAGGATACCACAACAAGAGTGGTTGGCAGACTGACAGCTTGTGCATTCTGATTGTTCTTATTGAGCGTTCATTAAGAGCCTTGCATTAACACATGCGCAAGCCATGAGTCAAGCTGTGCGGTAGTGCTGTCACAAAATAGTGAACGGGCTCATCCACAACATGCAACAATCACATGTGAGGGCCATACATGCGGACAACCGCTCCTCGGCACCAGCCACTCTGGCACACACACACACACACAGCCACGTCCGCTGCCTTAGGAACCGCATGTTGACACGACAGCCCCGCCACACGAACATAGCAGAACAGACACCCCACTCAGCAATGCGCCACCTACACCTGACTGCGGTCCTGGGGGGCATGAGCACCAACGCTTTGACCCTCTATATGCTTAGAGGGTATGGATAGGTATAGACCTAGAGGCTGTGCTGCGATCAAGGTGCAAGCCACACCTGGCAGTGCCGCAGAGCCATATGCATGGATGCTGTCGGGCAATCATCGGGCAGTCGGGATGCTGTGATAGGGAACCCCAGAGAACTTTTATCGGAGAGGGCTGGCGTTGCTCGAGATTCAGCCTGACCGCCCAAAGCACCAGATCACTGAGGGGAATGCCACATGGGCCCTTTTTGGGGGGCAGAGGACATGGAAATCTTCCAGTTCTCCAACTGGCAGATTCGCCGACTTGCCTTTCCCTAGCAAACAGGCGAAACGGCAGTTTCAGGCTTCCACACCAGAATTTCCAGTTCTGTTTGCCCCAAAAAGGGCTCCATGTGGCATGCCCCTTGCTCTCACATGTAGACACGCTCTGTCATGGGCACGATGTTTATGAGTGTATGGCTTTGGTAGAAGGCGGTGCGCAAGGGAACGGCCGTGAAGGTGAGCACACAGCTGTGTCAATCTTAGCAGTCCTTCTTTTTCAGGCTTAGACCTAAAAATCTTTCCCGGAAATGTACATGTTTTGGCTTTAGGAAGTCTGCTGAATCGAAGACTGGCACACACCACATGCACGCGGCCGTATTATGTACACTGCAGCATGAGTTCATGCAATCGTGCAGATGGCGGCGTTCTCACAGAAGCACTCTTCAGCACTGCTGACATAGTGGTGCCCGCCGAGGCATCTCCTCGTTACGACCACGATGCTTAAACAAGTTGGTGTGCAGGCAGGGCACGCCAGAGCTGACTGACTCAGGAAGCAAGCCATGCGCATGCCGCTGATCTTCCTGAACAGCATGCTCCTGAGTTTCCTGAACAGGCTTGTCACAGGCCAGTATTATTCGGAATGCCTGGTCTTGGTATTTGGCCACTGCTTACGCTATGGAGGACGGACGCAAAGTGCATGTTCCACGTGGTTCCGCTCCTAGGCATCTCTTCAAAACCGTATCTTTTCAAACCGCATCTCCTTGCGAGCGCCCTGCAACACCACGGCGCTCGCATGTGCCCAGCACCGCATGAGTGCTTTAAGAACGTGCAGTCTGCATAAAGACACCGCCAACACACGCACGCGTGCAGATGGCGCGCGCGGACGCAGTGAAGCGCCGGGACTCTTCTGCTGGGGCTCCGATAATAGGCGAGCGGCATGATGGAGGCGGTGGGTGTGGCCACGGGGGTAGCTGCCATTTGGCCGCCATTTTGCCGCCATTGTAGGAGAGAAATGGCAGGACAGGACAGCACAGGTGGTGGACCGGAGGAGAGTGCGGGTGGAGGGTGAGGGAGTGGTTGGAAGCAGTTTATATTCATCTCAGTGGTGGAGAACATACCGGGGGGGGGCAGGGGGGCGAAGGGGGGGGGCGGGAGGGGGGCAAATGCACTGCACAGGCAACCCCGCGGGCACTACGCCAAACCGACGCAGGCGACACATGTGCCTCATGGTGCACCTGCATGAGGTTGCGGTGCTTTGATGATGCACTGATCTTCAGATGTGCAACATGAAGATCCAAGCAACAGCCCGGGCGATGCTAGCCCGGGGCGCCAGTCAGCACAAGAAAAAAAGGCACGTGACACATCCAGGTCACCAGACTTCACATGTGGTACGTCCAGAACGGCAGTTTGCAAGTGTGGCACGGTGGCACAGATGGCACAGTGAAAGTACGCGTGCCGAGCGATGAAGCGGCCGCGGCTGTGCGCGCTTGGTTTGTGTGTCACGTGCACAGACTGCTGGTGTGCTGCGCGAGTTGGATGTCTGGAGAGACCTTTACAGTCTGGATATCGTCGATATCCACACTCTCGGTACCTGTCGGTTTGAACAGTTACAGGTTCACTCGACGGGTAGGACTTTGCCCTGTTGTCTGGCGTGGGCTGATTTGCGAGAGTTCGCAGTTGGCAAGGATCCGTATCATCGTGGTGCGAAGCTGGCAGTGCGCAGGTCTATTCACGCGCCGGGTTTCGGTGGCTCTGTACAGATCTGTGGCAACTGCAAGCCTGGTGGACGCGGACGCCATGTTGACGGCACGTAGTACGTACTATCCATTCCCGTCGCAACACCATGTATCGTAACACCACGCATCACAGCCAAGCCGTGGTTGGGCATCAGGACCGGCAGAGCCTCTCGATCGAAGTTGAACGTTACAATGCTAACGTTTCAAGTAGCAAGCCTTCCAGCTGGCGTCACCTGATCCAGGGCTGGGCGATTCAGTGCGAAAGACTTCAAAGCGGAGTTCACACACAATCATAGCCGTGCCTCCGCGGCCGCTCAGTCGCACATGCAGACCAGCCCGTCCACACGACGCCCTCGTGTCTGAAGACACGGCTGACGTCTGTGCAGTCCAATGACTAGGACAGGCTTGCATGGCCGGAACCAAACAGCGTTTGGCACGTACCACGCTGTTTCTCGCTAGGGCTTTAACGCAGTCGGTGACGAAAATGAGGGACATGGTTGATGACGTCTGCGCAAAATAGATCAGGCACGCACCCCATACACGCGCAAAAGATACCGCTGCAGCGCGCACGCGGCATTGCATGTTCAGCCGGCACTCACATCACCGTCGAAGACAGCCAGGGATCGTGGAATACATCAGCAAGGACTAGGACGACTGGGACTTTATAGTCGAGTCGCGCAGCACATAAACACTCACTCAGTTGGCGAGCCAGTGGCGGGAAGCGCGACCTTGCAATTGGCAAACCTGAGGCTCGCTGTGTTTGGGTCACTACATTGGCTCTGAAGCAAAAAGCAGAAGCACGTATGTGCTATCATTTCAATCGTATGGCTCGCTGTAAAACTTACGTCTGTGGATCCTCCGTGGACAGTGAGCACGCGCACCATCGTCGCATAGTTGAATTTCACAAATTTGGGCTCAACCAAATCACGATCCGACAACAGCTGTGATTATTCTGATTGATTGAATACGTATACCATGAGCCTGCTTCAGCCAGCCTGTCGTGTGCGTGGGAAGGGGGACGGATTGAATGGACTGCGTGACAGTGGGCCGCGGGAATCCAGACCAAGGTCCGCAAAAACGATCAGTACTGGCCAGTAACCAGAAATATGGTGACCCGCCACATTACGCTATCTGGTTAGTCTGGGGTGTACCTTCGCATCACCTTTGCCATGGACTGGACACAACATAGCCTGCTGCCTCATCGTGAGGACCTAGAATTTGCTCCCCTGCATGAGCAAGGTGAACTGCACAGTTGCAAAATCATGATGGATGCGGTGATCTTGTGCTCATATAGCGCCCGCCCGCAACATGCACTGGGGAGTGTTTCTTTGCCTACCAAGCAAGTACTGCTGCCAGGCAGCAAACATCACAGGAGATTTTGCAGGACATCAAGATGTCACTCGGCCTCGGCGACGAATCCAGCCATCTCCACTGGCCCGGCCCCAAGGGTGACATTTACCAATCCACAGGGAAAGGTCCTGGCGCCTTTGCGTGAAAACGTCTGGATTGCAGACAGGCCATTCATATGGAACACAATCGATGTTGGAGGCAGAATGACCGTCGTAAAAGTGTCAGGTAGGTCGCTCATCATTGCAGCTGGGTCGGGCTCAACCTGCCTGGACCTGTGCCGGCAGCAACTTCAGCTGTGGCCACGTCTATCCAGGATCGAGAAACCACAGCCAAATCCAGTGTGCGGCAGGCACGGCTGACCTGCACATGCTCTTGCATGCTCGGCTCCACACGGTATCAACTTGCGCTCACCTCCAGTCGATTATTGCCCACTCGTGTAGCCCTGTCGACTGCCGCGGCTTAAACTTGTTGTTGATGACACCTCGCTCCGCACTTGCTACTAGAAAGTGTATCACAAAGACAGCCAGAACATGATGCATGGCTCAGAAACGTCATGCCGAGGTGGTAAACACGAAAAACAAGATGGCGTGCTTGCAGCAACAATGGTGCTTGCAGCGACGGTGGCGCAAGGCCATGCTCCTCCCGGGCTCCACGGGTGGGGTGCTTTGGCCGGGCCGGCCAATCCAACGGACGCTCTCCTGTGTCATCAGCATGCCTCCTGTGTCATCAGCAGCTCATGCTTTTCTGCGTCTGCACATGTACACTTACACATCTTGAGGTGGGCCAAGGTATAGGTGGGCCCGCCCAGGTGCCGCTGCACACACCCAACTCGGCGTCTGCATGATCGACCCCCCACCGAGCATGCATGCCGCCCTTGCGGACATGCACATGTCCGCTGCATTCAAAGGCTCGCCCCCGTTTTCATTCGCAACATGCTCGCGAGGCCAGTGAGAACCACATGCGCAACGGATGCGTGCAGACGGCTCCCTGTGGGTGCACTCGCCAGTGGAGCTCGACGAGGACCTGGCAGAAAGCTTGCGGGAGCTCGGACCGGTCAAGCATGTCGTGGTGCGCTGCTGTGCCGTCCAGTGCCCCTGCTGTTTAAGGCGATGTTAGAGCGACTCCTGTGCACAGCTGGATCAGCCATCGGCCGCCACAGCACAGCACAGCACAGCACCCAGTACCATCGGCATGCGCACCCGCCCGGCACCCTCCCGACGCAGAGACTTGTACTCTCTCCTCCTGTGCTTGCACCTATCGTACCAGTTTGTTGCACCTCCTTACTGCGACCTTCACATGCCGGACGACGGATGTGTAAAAGTCGTGGTTGATGCCCGTGCATATGGTGGTCATACGCCGCGCAACTTGCACCATTCGTCATCCTGTTACAGCATGTGCTGCATGCGACTGCGTCCACCAGCCCAACTTTGCTGTCCTCTGGCTCGGTGCAGAGCGCCCGCATGCCGCGCGCCACCACGCCACTATCGACTTTAGGGGTCTCCAAACTGCTGGAGGCCTCCTGGGAGTGTGGACACACACGCATGGGAAGTGCCTCCGCACTCCTGCCTCCTGCCCCTCCTGCATCATGTGGCCCGTGAAACATTTGAAACAACCTCACGCTGTAACCTCATGCTGTGACCTCATGCTGCGTCCGATCAGTTGTGCAGCGCAGTTCCTACGCTTCTCTTGCCGCCTAACCTCCTCTTGCCCCCATGTCCCCCGAGCTGCTCCGCAATAGCTGCACTTTGTTGTTGTGTAGTGCGCTTCCTGTAGCTGTGCAGTGCACTTCCTGCAGCAGCCGCGAGCAGTACACGCGTCGAATGTGCTGGGCTACCCGACCGCCTGTAACCTTCGCGAACTTCTGCCGGGCACCCCCCTGGCGGCCCCAGCAACCCAGCTGTGTTGGCGTGCCTCAGTCTGTAGAGCTGTCTGTAGCTACATCGAAGAGAGGCATGGTCACGGATGCATCACGCAACAGCGCACAGGTCTCAAATCAGCTGTCTGCAGCTGTCTTGAGCTTGTGCTGCATCACGGTCATCGAGTGTTCTGCGGAAGCACAGAATCAGTGATCCATACAGTTGCTGGCCATGCATGCTGACCTGCACAGCTGGCCATCAGAATCACAGAATCGGTGATCGATACAGTTGCTGGCCATGCATCACATGCGGCGCCACCAGCTGGACAGCAGCTCCCTCAGCCCCAGTCAGAAGTGGCAGCACCCAGCGTGTGCACATGCGTGTTCCTAGCCCCTGCCAGAGCGTTCCCATTCCCTGTGTACAAGTTCCCATCCCCTGTGTACAACTGCAACCAGTTCCGCAACCACAGTACCGCAACCAGTCTTTCTTGCACCAGTACAACAACCACTGGTGTCATCTCAGCTGCCCGGTTTGTGGGGCTGAGACCTGAAATTCGTTCCGAACGCATCACAATCGTTGGCTGTGGGAGGTCTGCTGGATTGAACACTGAGCGCAACCTCCACACAGACAGGGTGCAGCCTGCGTGTGCAGAGCCCGAACTTTGAGCATCTGAAGTACGCCCAGCAGTGGAGAGACGCGTACCCCGGCGCCACATCCTACGGCTGCCCCGGACTCCTGGAAGCGCACCCGGAGATCACCTTCGACGAGACTGTCGGCATCAACGACTCCACCCCGGCGGGCTGGCCACAGGAGGTATGCTGTGCTGCATGCTGTGCTGTGCCTGGTGTAGACATGCGCCTGGTGTTGAGCATGCTGGCCGCACCCAGTGGAACCGCGGCCAGGTGCTACTGTGGACTCATCCCTGGTACTCTCAGCCCTGCCGCTTGCTCTGCGGTATGTGGAGCCGCTGGTTGTCTGTCGGTCGGCGCCTTCCCGTGGCCCTGGCCTGCTCTGTCGATTCGATTGCTCGAGGTGCTGCTATGGACCCGGGTCGCGCTGCAGGCAAGCTCACCGCACCGAGCAGTCCGAGAGGTTACGCATGTGCTGCATGCATGTCTCTCATCGACGGTGTCAAGGGCAGGGGGTGGGCTGTGACTGGTTCCAGGTTGTGGTTGACATGGAGCATGCATGCTACACGGTCACCGCCCCCGCCCGCCCGAGGCGCCCCTGGTGCATGCATGGTGGACGGTCACGGTGCTGCCCTGGCTGCCCTGGCCGCCCCACAAGCAGGCACACATCCGGGGCCACCTCAGCCAAGCTTGATCACAGTGCGCAGCGCAGGAGGAGTGCACGCATGCGGGGCCACCTCAGTGTACCGCACGCTTTGAACGTGTGTAGCGGCACTCGGAGGGGCCCTGCGTGGCACGTGTGGACGCGGCCACAACTTCGTGTTGACATGCATGGCGATTGTCGGCCTTTTTGAACAAAAGCGCAAGAAAAGAAAATGAAAAAAAGGGGCGTTGAGGCTGAGAATCATGCTCCGCTTGTCTTCATGACACGGACCAGATTTGCTGGCAGCAGTATAGTATTACTAGCGGTGGTGTATCGCTGATGGCGCTGTAGGCTTTGGGTCATACATGCAGTTGTGTCCCTTGTAGACCCACAGCAGCGATGTGGCCCTTGACACGCCGCCTATGCCCCTTTGAGGGTGCATGCGGTGTCTATGCGAATGCGGTGTCTCTGTGCAGGTAGAGGTGACGTTTCTCAGCCACGAGGTGAACCCATTCAACGGCAAGCCCTTCTTCAACGAGGTCGCCTTTTGCCACACGCCCTCCCGAACTCTCATGACTGCTGACTTTTTCTGGAACTACCCCACGGACGGCGTGTCAGGCCGCACCCGTGTCTGGAAGTTCGGAATGGACACCATCTTTGCTCCGTTCTACTTCAACCTCATGGTCAAGGACCAAGGTGTGCTACCGGGCTCTGCCCCGCGTCGGCTGAGTCCTGAAGGCGCAGCCGTTGCTGCTGAGACGATGCCACGAGACGACGGTGGCCTGCGGTGTTTGATTAAGCAGACCTGCAGAGCCAACAAATGTGACTTTTTGGGACCAACTTGCAGCTGTAGGCCCAAAAAAGGGCCACCGCTAAGGTCAATACTGCTTGCCTGTGCACGTACTTGTGATGAACAGATAGAGGCACAAGCCCGGGTGTAGTATGCATGGTGTGGCAGGTGGAACAGTGCCTGAGCCCGTGGCGAGTGTGTTGCCTCCCCTTGGTATCTGAAACATGCAACACAGCTGCCGACGGATTCAAAGCAAGTCGGACCTTTGCGGATTGCATGGTAGCAAACCGTGTCGCTCTCTAGGATGTGGCTTCTTCTGGTCCATGGCTCCACTTGGTGCACAGACCACCGCAGTGACCAACGCCTCTGCCCGTTCTGATGTTGATGCGGCCACCAAGCATTGCAAAGTACTCGCGACCAGTTGTGCACTGGTACCTTGCTTAACGCGGTTTGTGGGGCTGCAGGTGCGTACAATCGTGCGATGGTCCGCCTGCTGAGTCAGGAATGGGACACGCTCATCCCTTGCCATGGCGAAGTGGTGGACACAGATGCCAAAGCTGTGCTGCGGCGCTTTGCTCGATGCTGAATCGTATGGGCATAGGTTCCCGCGTTGTACATATTATTTGTATCATATACATAGCCCGGTCGCATGCCTGGGAAAGCATGAGTGGTGTGGATGTGTAGATGAGTGGATGAGTGGTGTGGATCTAAGGTACTTGCTGCACGATCACGATGAACACATACATACCAGATGGTCACTCTTGGAAGTCTGTCCAGGAGGGACGTATGCAGAGGATGTGTGATTAGCTGGTCTGATTCGAGACCTGTATCCTGTTGCGTGATGCACCTGTGACCGTGCCTCTCTTTCAATGTAAACACATACATACCAGATGGTCACTCTTGGGAGCGATCCACACAGACATTCCGGATGCGTCGTCGTCTGTTAAGCAACCTTTTTTGTGCCGACTTCGCTTTCGTTGCGTTTCTTTGCTTGTGCGGTTGCCGCAATTGTTGCTGGCATATTCATGAACTGGCAGCTGTGGGAGCATCAGTCGCGATGTTAAGTTTGCTGCCACACAAGTTTGAGTGAGACAACTTAAGTACCATAGCACTCAGCAGGTCGTCGAATCAATGGTACAGTTCGGGTTATGCCCTGAAGGCTTTGCTCTAGGCAGCGGGATTGCTCTGGCACCCCGGCGACGTGTACCGCGGTCCAACACTTGTTCGAATGCACCGAGACGTCTCACATCTCCACTTACATGTTGTATCTTTATATGCTCGTGGTAATTGTACAGGCCATAATCACAACTTACCGGTAGAGTATGTGTATGTTGCAGAGACTGTGCCCACGTTGTTGATCATTTGGCTATCACATACTACTGAAGCTTGGGCGGATGGCGAGACATCACTGACTTCACTTGGCTGGAAAACGAAACTATGCTGTTGCAAAGAGTCGTGTTGATTGCATGCTCCGGTGGTACGCCTTCACGCATACGGTTACGTATTGACATGCGGCTGCGTTATGGGTGCTCATATATCTTGACTGTGTGCCCTGCGAATGCCGATGGGCTCACTTCAATACATGCAAGCATATAAATGTACTGAAACTTGTTTTTTTTGCCAGTTATATGCTTGCATGTATTTGAGCAATGTACAATGCTGCAGCACCAATACGTATCTGTCCGCGGATTGCGTGCCAATCCCGCTTCGGCGCTAGCGCTGCCAGATCCCTTACGTTCTCCAACGGCCTAGCGCAACTTTGTCTTGCTTGCTGTATACATGTTGTGAAATGTCTGCCTCAACGATCGAGCAGTCCTATCACGGAATGGAATTTCGCTGCACGGTATGGCTTGCATGAATGCTCACATCGGCCCCACCAATACCTCGGGGTTTATTGGAGTACTCTGGTTTATGGAGTTCTTTGGTTTACAGCCGTGCACGGGCCCGCAGGAGGGCGTCTTGTCACGACGGCGAAACACAGGATATATCACATCACTTATACCGAGCTAAAATTTTGTGTTTATTATATCCAACGTTTGTCGACGCATGTGTGTGCCCTAAATCGTCCACATGCTTGTGTAGTGTAGTGGTTATCACTCCAGACTTTGAATCTGGTAACACGGGTTCGAATCCCGTCACGAGCTCAGGCGAGGCCGTAGTGTCTGTTTTGCCGTCGAGACTTTTTCTCGCCCGATCCGCTTGATCACCCGATCACGTCAGTTGTGTGAACACAAAAAAAGCGGGGTAATAGTTACAACACAATGAAACTCCGCCATGGCACTACCACATTCAGCCCATGCCACACACAAAAGAGCCACAAAAGTGCACAAACCATTTCTATGTCGCATCGGCCCTGAGCATGACGTACAGCCACTGAACATGTGACTGGCTGGCAGTGGGTAACCTGCACTGCCTAATCGAGCTGCTGCAGCAGCAGCTGAACGTTATCACTGTGTTGAGGCTCCCTATCCCTAGTAACGATGGAGCCTGCATCTGCGCCGGCGGCCTATCACCAATATATAGACGAAATCAATGCAGTCCAGCACCGGATGCACCGCGAGCAACATCAAGAGTGGCACTCCAGCGAAAGCATGCAGGCGTGTCACCCATATCGCCATGTCCACAGGGCCATCGAGGCGAGGAACAGATGACCCCAATACGCTCTCGCCCACCGCAGATCGTGCTGTGTCCACACTTGATTGTCTACCTGCTGCTAGTGATCACGGCGCACGGCGATGCCAAAATTACACTACTGTGACACTATCATCCACCAGGATCAAACTACGGGGCCGTCCCCACAAAAATGCATGAGGTGTACACGACTGCTACACGGCATCACTACAGCGCTGCCTTGCCACAGCAGCAGGCCCAGAGGCACCGCAGCTGGCGTGGACCCTGGAGTCCCGTTTGCGGGGCGTGCATGCATGCGTCAGGGTCATGCATGCGTCACGGTCATGCATGCGTCAGGATTCGAAGTTTCGCGCGGTGCGCGTCTCAGCCGCGATCTGCTGCCGCGCCGCGTGCCGCTTTGCGACCGCGTCGCGCTGCTGTTGGTACTGCACGCGCTCCTTCGCCTCCTGCACCGACGCCGGCACGTTCGGGATGAGCAGCCACAGCAGCAGCGCCACGAGCGCCAGGGAGTGCTCGAGGACGACCCAGATCGTGACGAGCCACCTTCCCGAACCGTCTGCAACCACCTGCATGCATGTACACCCCCCATGAGTGCACCCCACGGACACGCTCCGTCAGTGCACCTGATCAGGTGAATCGCCCGAATTGCAGCATCGTGGCAGTCACAGCTGCGGAAGAAGGTCGCCTTGACACCCCATCGTGTGGCAGCCGTGCTGCGCCGTGCTGCGCCTGGGTGACCCAGTGCTCCCGCGGCGCGCACGTTCACTGCTGCGTTCACGGCTGCGGCACTGGGAGCAGCGTCCAACCACCTCCTCAACATCGAGGAACCGAGCATCAGCGCTGGCATGCCAAGGGGCTCTCATGATCAGCTGCCGGTGATGCTGGCGCGCAGCGTCCGTGGAGGGTAGCGTCATGTGCCGTGCTGGCAATGCATGGTGCTGCGTGGTAACACCGATTAGCTGCAACGCGCTACGACACTTCCGCCGTGCTCGATCACCCTGCTATCATGATGCTGTGCGGGGTACAGTCTGCGAGATCCACACTACCGCTCACCAATCAACGCGGTCACTTCTGACCAGGCCATCAGTGACCGCTCCTGTTTCCAGAGGCGCTTTCCCTGCGGGGGTCATGTCTCCACTGTGGGAGCAGTGAGGCTGTTCTTATCAGTTGCAGGGACACATGCATGCAGGTGGGGCGTGGGGCGCACCTTGTCCACGCCCCCCCTCGGCAGCCGCAGAGTCCGGAAGAGGCCGGGGAAGTACTCGATGACCTGGTCGCTGCTGAACGCAAACACGATGCAGTTGGTGAGGATGGCCAGCCAGGCTTGCACCTGCACCGCAGCCGCGCGGGTCATGTGGTTACGGCAGAGTACACGGGCGAGAGTACACGGGCGTAACCACGAGGTGGACCAGTTCATGGAATCACACTTCAGCAGCGTCTGCTCAGCGCCAGATCACTGACAACCCTGACCCGCGCGGGCCAGGTACTCGCAGGCGCATGCGCTGTGGAGGCTATATTAGGTATACTATAGTATAGCCTCCCCTGCCCATAGTTTGGGGCTGCACCTGCTGTACGGCCTCACCTGCAGCCTATGCATGCTGGCGTCGCAGCCTGCCACCCAGGGCAGCCATGAAGGCTGCCCCGCTTCAGGTTCATGCGCTGAAGCTCGGAGCACCAGGATTCAATGTGGCAGACCTCCCGAACCCAATGAGTGCACGTGTTTGGGAACCTGGTGCAGGTGTGAGCCCACGAAATACGCGTTGAGACCAACACTGGGGAGCACGATGCGGCAGGGACGTCTGAATGTGCCTGCCAATGTGGCAGCGCGGGCTGCCCGCTTGGCACTGCAGGATGCAAAACGCAAGCGGGCAGAGCTGAGGGTGAGGAGGGGGGGGTGGTGGGGGGGGCACAGACAGCTCAGGGGGCGCTGCAAAGGGGTGATCCGTCGGCAGGGGATGATCGAAGGATTGTTTCCAAGCCTCGGAGGTGGTGTTCAATGATCACTGGGCTATCGCTGCACCGACGGCGGCGGAATAGGCCGCACAACGGTCCGAGCACAACACGGTGGCTACCGGCCCAATTACACACTTGCGATTGGTTGTTCAAGTAAACGCAGACATCGCACACGTACCGCCTGGCGCGATCGACTGGCGACAAACCTAGCTGCAGCACGGTGCAAGAAACGATCACCAGATCAGTGATTCAGGACAGCACGACTGTCGAGCGGTGCTGTCCGAGCTCATGTGTCAGGGCAGCTTCCCGAACTCCACTGTTATCGAGCAGTGTATGAGTCCAGCCAGGCAGTAGGAGTTGTTGGACTCCGCGGGGGCTGGTGGCACATCCGCGACACAGGGCCGGTAGTGACGCATCCGTGATGCTGGCATCGGCCCTGGCGGGTGCTACCGCGGGCGCTGCCGCGGCAGACGGCCGCGGGAGGGGGCGGACGCACCTGCATGACGGTGCGCCAGGCGCCGATGCAGAGGCGGTGGTCCGCGGTGGGGCGCCGGCAGACGTGCAGCAGCTTGACGAGGTCGGACCGCATCTCCACGGCGGTGTACACGCACGCGATCGCCGCCGCCACCGGCATCGCCGCGGCAAACAGACACACGTACCCGAACTGCACGGCACAAGAGTGCGGTCGTGGCATGCGTTGCGCGGAGCGTGGTGACGTGACTCGTGGCAGGCGTCGCGGGCGAGGCTGCGCCAGAGGACACTGCGATTGTTGGCCAGGACGTGACGCGGGTGTGGAAATCGGACTTGCCGGGGGGATTCTTGGACTTGTAGGGCCCGAATAACGGAACATGGTCGTGGCGAGGTAGCACAGTACCGGGTCGGGCTGTTGGGACATCGGCCGCGACTGCGATCGACAGCGAGAAACGCGATATTCGGGCTCAAGCGTGGGAACTTGGCCCTGGAAGTTCAGGCCGGCAGCAGTATGAGGCTATCAGGGGCCCGCAGAATACATGCAGGGTGAGGTGGACAGAAGCCCCTGGCGCTGTGTAAGGGGGAGGCTGCAGTCAGGAGGTCGGTGCCCGCATGGGATCGTTCATGGTCCCGGCTCACCTGGATCGCCATTTCTATATAGTCATCAAAATCTTCGTACGCCTCCTTCTGTGTGTCAGCGAAAGCCTGCAGCGCCTCTTGCCTGTCCCCTCCAAGCTCCTTCTTGAGCTTTTCCACCTGCGCGGCGGCTTGTTTTGCGCAGTGCGGTCGCCTCACAAGCTGTGCGCGCTGGTGGACATGCAGAGCAGAAGTAACAGTCGCAGCGCCGGCGGGTGGGTGTCCACTGGTGCTGCCAACGGCCTGGGAGAGGCCGGTAGCGGTGCTTGGGCTGATCAACAAGCTGCGTTTTGAGGTGCAGGATGTACTGGTTTACAGGGAACGGCGCCGTGGATATGACAGACCTTGGTGGTGCATCAGCAACTCGCAGCATCAGCAGCATCAGCAACTCACAGTCTTGACAAACTGTTTGCTCGGACATCCGTGCACACAGCATTGGCACCGAGGGGACACTGCAGAGGCCACTCGCACGTGGCCAATGGCCCCACGTGCGAGCATAGCTGCCTGTGAAAGAAATGGGAGTCACATGGGAGAAGGCACAGCGGCTCCAACTCCCAGCCGGACAAGCAGGAGGGCGCGGCAGGTCGGGGCGGTGGTAAGGAGCATGCATCAGACAAACCGGCGGAGCCAGCAGGGCGAGGATGCTCGTAAACTCTGCTACCTGCTCTGCTCTGCTGCCGCACTGCTGGACCAGCAGGGCGAGGACGCTCGTGGACTCAGGAAGGCAGACACATCGACCAACATCCGTGGAACGCTTCACTGATGTGCCCCTCCGAGCGCACATCCAACCAACACATGCGATTCAACTCAGGCCATGTGCCACCGGCTTCATGCTCATGCTCTTGGGCGACTTGACGCGGCGGGAGAGCAGCGAAGGGTCTTGGCATGCGCACGAGTAACCGCATGTCCGAGATCGGGGCATTGAGGGACCGAGAGGAAGAGAGAGAGGGGTAGGGAGCACCTGGCCGCGCCTACCGGCGGCACTCGCCCGCTGCAGCAGCCAGGGCAGCAAGACCTCGAGCGCGAGGCGGCGCGCGCAGTCGCCGGTGAACATGCCCTGCAGCTCCATGCGGACCTTCATGATGTCGAGGTCCCAGAAGGCGAGGTAGAAGAGGGCAGCGTAGCAGTCAAAGGCCTCGAAGAGGAAGCGCTTGATGACGAGCGACGCGCGGTGCTGGTGCGCGAGGCGGTGGTTCTCGTACCGCGTCAGGGCGGTCGCGATGCGGCGGAAGATGACCTGGTTGAGGGTGACGATGATGGCGATGTGGATGAGGATGGGCACGAGGGGGATGAGGGTGTTGAGGAGGCCGCCGCGGGTGGAGCGGTGGGGGTCAAACACGGCGTCGGGGGCGGAGAACTGGGCGAGCAGGGGCACATGGAACTCATCCTCGGGGTCTTGTATGTACCCCTGCATGCATGGGTCTTGTATGTATGAGCCTGCCGGCGTGTGCAGCGGTGTGGCGGTCGAGACCACAAGTAGCTGTCGGAGTTGTGAGATACCACGGAGAAGGAGGAACGAAATCGCGTGCAACCCGGGCGAGCAGAGGCCACAGCGCCCCTACTGGTGCGGGCGGTCAGTGCTGTGTTTGTGACATGCCAGAGTTTGCTGAGGTGATGCTCCAGGATTGGTGTGCGCCGATGCAGGTGCAGGAGGCGAGGCTGCAGGGGGCGTGTCGCACTGACTAGCACCGGCTGGCGTGGTGCTGGCATGCGTGGTGGTGTTGGGGCGCGTGGTGGTGTTGGGGACTGAGACCTCACTGATCCCTTGTCCATGGGTAAAGTGAACTCACATGCAGTCGACGGCAGACCTGTGAAGTGACATAGTAGTTTTCATGGCAACTTGTGGCTTGCAGAGGCGTGGCAGGTGGACCAAGACTCGGTCGGTGACCAGCAGCGCCCCGGGCGGTGTCAATCTTTGCGCTTGTGAGCCTACACTGAAGTCACACACCCCATCCTGGGCCACTTGCACGTATGTCAACACATCCACGGTGACCCCCGATCTTATGTTGTGCTGCTGTGATGACTGCACTGGGACGGCCGCTCGTGCACATCCCGATTCGCCGGGATACGCTACGGCGGCAGCAGGAGCATCAACTGACATGTTCTCATCATCAGGCTCGACCCTGATGGCGAGGACACCACGAGATCAGGCAATGCAGAGGCCGCTGTGATGGGTAGAGGAGCGGCCGTGGTGCACCGGCAGAGGGGAAGGTGGGCAGCACCTGCAAGTTGAGGCTGCAGATCATCACGGTGAACGCACACAGGAGCAGCACCCCGGTGACGGCGACAGACAGGCTGTAGCGCAGCCACCGCCGCCATGGCGGGAAGTACATCTCGGGGTTGCCTGTCACTGGGGATGCCCTCCACTTGCCTGCACGCCTGGCCCTTGGTCAACACCTGGTGAAGTTGACTTCAGGTGAAAGACAGAAACACGTTTAGATCGGGAATCAAGCCAGACCCAAACGGGCAGCGGCCACAGCACCCCTGCAGGCAGGGGCGGACAAAGTGGACGGGGCAATCACCACCACTGGGTTGGGGGAGGGTGGGGGGGGGGGTGCACATCCATCACACTGTCATACGAGTGGTGGCGGAGGGCAGGCAGAGGGCAAGGCGCAACACCAGTGAGCCATGCCCTAATGATGGACGAATCCGGGAGGCTGACACCACACGTACTGCTAGAACACCGCACGTCCGAAGGAGACAGGCAAGGAGTCCAACAAGGACGCAACACATTCAGACGACGCAATCACCAAAGCAGCGACAAGAGCACCACAGCACTGACGCGATGTAGCCACCCCCTCCAGCGCAAGGACCGGGTCGAGGAGGGAGTGGATTCCGTAAACCGTTGCAGCATCAGTGCAGCTGCCACCAGCCGGGAATGCATGATCGACAACAGCGCGTGGGGCCGCGTTGACTGCGGCGGCACTTCAGAGGTCACGGCGGAGGCACGAAAGCCGATGCACGCCTGCATGGAGCGTGACGCATGTGTACGATGTGACGAGGTGCTCAATGTGGCGCCATCGATGTTCCTCGGGGTGGTCGGCGTCAAACTCAACCGGAGGACATAAACCTGGATGGTCTACAATAGCGCCATGGGTGGTGTATGGGGGCGCGTGTTTTGATGCAATGGCCGCTGCCGCTCGTGCGTAGCTCAGCCACCCGTCCGATGCCCTGAGGGATTCGTGTAGAAGTGCACCCATGAAGTCAGGGGAGCGGGCGGCATTTTGGCGGCACTCAAAGACATCAGTACATGGGTCGCGGGATCTCAACATGGTCGCTGCCGACACACATGCATTGGACCTGACCAGTTGCCGTGCATGAGATATGCCGCAGTGGTCAGTTGCCGCAAGGGTGCCAATACCGAAGAGCACGATGTCCCTGGAAATGCTCCTATCCCGCACCCGCGCAGGAATCGTCTGCGGGGGTCGAATTCCCGATACCACCAGATTCAGTACAGTTTCGAGACTCGGCCTCATTTGCAGCAACCTTGTGTGGCTCAGATGGCGGCTCACGGGCCTGTGTGCATCGCTGTCCTGGGAACTTGTCCTCGTACGTGGGAACCTTCTCATGCGTGTGGATCTGCTGGGAACCTGTTCTCCTGTTCTCGTCCCTGTTTGAAGGCAGATCATGCTACGCAGTCTGTGAGCAGGACGCTGGTGGCAGCATGCTCGAGTAGGTGGCGGCCGCGTGGGCTTGTCGAGCAGAGCACGGTCAAATGGAATGCTAGTCAGGCTGTGGCCAGTGTTGGGCGGACGAGGTGACGTTCCGGCGTCTTGCGGCGAAAATTAGGCCTGATTGATACAAAATCTCTGTTTAAACTCCATGATTGGTCAACACTGGTTGTGACACGCGGCCATCGAGTCTGGAGCAGGAGAAGGTGGACTGCGGGTGCTCGATGGTTCAGCCGTGTTGGCGGGTAGCTGGAAGCTGGGTATGCAGCGTCCGATGTACCCGGACAAGAGGTCAACTTGGAGGCGTACCCTTGAAATCTGGGCGGACATCGACTGCAGCGCTGGACCAAACAGTGCCCCACTGGACACTCAAGTGTGCCTCGCGACGGAGCCAGAACTTGTTGAACAGCACAGCCCAAAATATCATTGCGACAGAGTACAGCGGAGCAAAGCGGCTGTCGTCTACTGTCTCACCTGCAGGGCCACAGATGTAACCACAGTTGCGATCTGGAATCTGTCACACTCGCATGGTGGTCAACCGGTGCTTTGCAGCATTCTGCCAGAAGGGAAGGCTCGGCATGGATCACACATGCACAACCGTCTGGCCACATGTCATGACAAACTATCTAATTCGGTTAGCTCAATCTGCACATGCGCCTGTCGGAAGCAAGGCCGGCATTGGCAGCAGGTTGGTGTGGATTGGTTGCCCGACACGAGCTGTCATCGATGATATGCCGGCCTGCTCATCTGCCAGCATCAGTAAACGTGGTGGAACTCGATTTGAATAGTAGATAGAACCACAGCACAGCCGTAATATGGACTGACCTGTGAAGTGGTGTGTGATGTAGATGGCGATACCCATCAGGCCTGGGACTGATAGCCATATCCACATGAATTGCATCCATTCAAAGTACAATGCCACCGAGTCACCATAGTACCTCCTGATCGCAGAGGTTGCAGGGAAGGGTGACCAGAACTTTGGCATCATGGTTTGGTGAAGCACGGCATCGTGCACAGGCATCACGTCTTCGAGGATGTGTGCCCGAATGAGTGCGGTCAGCACTGGCTCGCCAGGCTGGGCTGAAATTTCATGCTGCCGTAGCTTTGCCGCAAAGTCTTCGTCGATCTGTATGCTGACTGCGGGATCTTCAATCAGGGTGAACAACGGCATTTGAAATATGCAGTACGCATCGTCAACTTGTTTGGCGAGCAAGCATAGTCCACACCTTGATGTACGACAGTATCCTGTGAGTGAGCATGGACACTTCTGCAGGGGAGAAGAAATCCCGAGAGTCAATTTTGTCGAATGCTTCGCGTACGTTGGCGTCAAAAGCATCAAACTCGACTCCTTGCTCGATCTGTGCTTCGGGAGCCAGCCTCTTGCGGAGGCCCATGTGCATCGCTTCGAATTCGATCACCTTTTGATCAGGTAGAATAAGTAGCTTATCCGGCTGATACTCATCAACAAAAAAGCCATGGCGAGCGAGGATCGATTCCAGCGCCGATTTCAGCTCGGGAGCATCCTCACGTCGGTGGGCAGTCTCGAGGTGTAGGACCTCTCCCGGGCCCAATGCTTCATTTGGAATGGCCATACTTATCGAATGTTACATTGGTTTTCTAGTCATTTGCGTAGCTGTGTCCAGTAACTGCTTGGTGACTTGGGCCAGCGGAATTCAACGGTAGGCAACACACCACTCACGAGCGGGCACAAACAGCTGCAGCCGCGTTCCCCGCAAGTCGTCGTCATTCAGACTGGTGAAACATGCTGGCGTGCCGGAAAAGGTACCGCTGGCAAGCGGTGCCAGAACACGTAATGCATGAACCAACAGGTCAAAGGGCATCCGAACAATGCCGACCCAGCGCTGCAGTTGCTCAACAAGTTTGCAGCCTGAAAATCCTCGTGCATGTGTTAGGCTTTTGTGGTCAAGTTTGTGCTCGATCAGCGAGGCTCGTTGTCCAGCATTCTGCGTGGCAAATGCCACGTGTGCGAGAATCGCGCTAATCTATGCCTACAAGGTGTCTGCGTCGATCAAGTTGTGTACAGCAGATGTCTGGGCAGGCCAGATCCATCCACAAACTGGTCAAGCGCATGTGCGAGTCTGATCTTTCCGGTGGACGCGACCCTTAAGCTTGCACAGCATTTCTGCCACGCCTTTGATCCAAAAAGTCCAACGGTGTATGATCGTACGATGTGATGCAACTATACGCATGTGAGAATAGAGACGGATGTGCGATCTCGTCGATCAGCTCTTCCAGCTGCACGCCTCGCCAGATATAGCATCCGGCCATCATGCGACCGTCCGTGAACATGCCACCGCTGAAAGCAAATTCCGCGCATGCACCAGGCATCAGCCCAGTCATCACCTTAGCCACACGATTTACGCAGCTATGGTATCCTCCTACGCATACCAGATAACACGTATATATGCGGGGAGCTGCAGTACTATCGCCCCTTAGCCACGCCAGCGCACCTGCACACCCCGCGTTCATGTACACGACACACGAACTCCACAGCGCAGGCCCGTTGACAGTAACCTAACGTTGATCATTCCATCGAGCACAGGTCAATTGACAGTTGGGTAATTTGGATCAGTCCATCTAGCTCGACAACAAGGCACACGCGGGTCTGCAACACCAACGCATGCGCATGCATCTACACTAGCGCTATGTCTCGCATAACTTGCTGACAGCGCTCAGCTGGCCATGCGGGGTTGTGCACGCCTGGTGCGGTGTACACACTGCTGTCCTACCTCCATCTTCCCCCTCCCTCCCCTTTCCCAATCTCCATGATCCCGGCTTCTGACCTGCCCGCCCCCACCCGC
>JAUMHO010000007.1:2131419-2177545 GCA_032360965.1 Ulva armoricana
GTCTGGTTCTGGGGACGGTGCGTCGGCCGCAGGCGCAGATTGAACAGGCTGTGGCGGGCTCGCTGTCGGTGCTGGCGGATCAAACGGTGTGTCTGGTTCTGGGGACGGTGCGTCGGCCGCAGGCGCAGATTGAACAGGCTGTGGCGGGCTCGCTGTCGGTGCTGGCGAATCAAACGGTGCGTCTGTTTCTGGAGACGGTGCGTCGGCTGCAGGCACAGGTTGCACAGGCTGTGGCGGGGTTACTGAGGGCGATGGCACCACATCAGCTTGTGCGTTTGAATCCGGGGATGGAGCATCTGCAGTTGGCTGGCGTTATTGTGCTGCTGATAACAGTTTCATATGCATGAAACTTTCGCTGCATTCTCACACAGATTGCAGGCAACTCTGCACATGCCCCTGCTCCTGGAAAGTGAGTTAACAGTATGCACTGGTTGAAATGACTGGATACTGTATAGCGTTTACGTGTGCATGCATATTACTAGTCTGTGTCTCACTGAAGGCTCAGAAGGTGTTCTACCATTGGTGAACCCGCCTCAGGTGCTGAAAATATGTATGTGTCTAAATAGCGATGGCCTGCGACTTGAATGGAGCACGGACATGGCGTAGGACAAAGGCAAGGCTTGCATGTTGTTTTTATGCCTTTGTTGCAATACTGGTTTAGAATTGTCAACGATGTTTTGCCCAGGTACTGATATATGTACCTGACAGCTGTCTTTCAGATGGCAGTGACGCCTTCACCATTGCCCTTACCATTAGCAGTTGTCAGTGCTGACATAACCCGAGACATGCCACAGCAACTTGTGTACTGCACAGTGAACGGGAATGATTTTCTAAAAAGTACGTGACGTAAATGTTGGCAAAGATTTTGCAAGATTCATTTGATTTATACTTCTCGTGCAGGCATTTATAGACCTGTCTTATTTTTAGCAGGCCTTTCAAAGCCAACATGTCTCATTTCAAGGGATGAATTTAAGGTGTTTACCCCGAAAATGCTCGCGAAAACTGAACACAGGTGTAGACGTGTGCTGTTGCCTGGTAAGTTTGTACACATGTGTATTATACATGACACTATCACACCTCACATCGCAATTTCATATGGCATACGTTTTGCACGGTAACAAGACTTGCGCTTATATGTAGCTCATGAATAATTAGTAGATTGACTGGAGAAGTGCATGTCTGTGTGCTAGTGCACATGGTTCAGCAAAGGCAGCAGACCCAAAACAGCTGAGTAATGCACTGCCGTCTCACACAGCAGGCAAAGCTCAATTTGACATCTATGCAACGTCTTACATACAGCACACACTGGTTGACTGCATGCCAGTTTCAGCTATCGACTTTGTAATGCTAACGGCTTGTCTGTGAAATGTGTCACGTCTATGGCATCTCCACCATGGATCAGAGTTGTGATCGATAATATTAGCCTCCCCTACTGCATTTCAGGCTCTACGTGCAGCATTCGCTTGTGGGGGAAACAGGATGGGATTATGCCTCAGTCCACTAAATCATGCCCATTCACGCGCAAGCAGGTGACAAATTAAAACACACAACAGATACTGCAATGCCCTACATACTGAGAATGCCAGGCACCTCATGCAGGAAGATTCACCAGACAAGCCGCTGCCAGTACTTAACGTGCGTATATAGATTGAGAAACATCACAGTGCTTGTTTCCACAGACAGCAGCAGTGCAAGACCCGGACTCCAGCACAGACACTTGAACATGTTGATCAGCGATCGCTTCAGGCAAAGGTCAGGGCGCACCAGCTGGAGGCTCCTGCGGCTCTGCAGCATCTGGTGCAGGCTCCGCTGAAGTGGGCTGCGGGGGGGTCTCTGGATCTGAACCTGGGCCCGAGATGGGCTGGGCGCTGGGATCATCACCTGCAGCTGGCGTGAGAGAATCAGGCGGCGGGCTGGCAGGTGGGGGTGCGGTCGACCCGCCTTGAACCGGTGGTGGGGTTGAGAGTGGTGGCGCGGTTGTGCTCGGTGGTGGGGCGGGTGTGTCTGTGGGGGGTGTTGCATCCTGAGGCTGCACCGCCAGAGGAGAGACTGGTGTTGGATTGGTAGGTGCTGGTGTTGGTTCGTCTGAGACCTGAATGGGGGGTTCTACTGCGGCTGGGGTTGTGACTGGGGGCGCGACTGTGTTATCGGGCAGAGGTGGCACTGCAGTTGTGGGAGAGTCAGCTGGAGGAGCATCCTGAGGTGGTTCTAGCGGCTGAGGGGGAGGGACTGCTGCGGGCTCTTCTGGTGTCTCTGTCGGCGGCACGGCCGAGGGCGTGAGAGGTGGCTCGGCAGCCTCAGTGGGAGGCTGGGCTGGAGGCTGGTCAGCCTGTTGGGAGGGAGGCTCTGCAGGTGGCTCGGCGGGTGTCTGTGCCGGTGGCTCAGCGGGCGGCCCAGCAGCTGGCTCGGCGGGAGGCTCTGCAGGCGGCTCGGCAGGTAGCTGTGCCGGGGGCTCGGCCGGTGGTTGGGCCGGAGGCTCGGCAGGCGGCTCGGCCGACGGTTCTGCCGGCGGCTCGGCAGGTGGCTCTGCAGGTGGCTCTGCAGGTGGCTCTGCGGGGGGCTCTGCAGGTGGCTCTGCTGGGGGCTCTGCTGGTGGCTCTGCTGGGGGCTCTGCTGGGGGCTCTGCAGGTGGTTCTGCAGGTGGCTCTGCAGGTGGCTCTGCTGGGGGCTCAGCAGGTGGTTCTGCTGGGGGCTCTGCTGGTGGCTCTGCAGGAGGTTCTGCTGGGGGTTCTGCAGGTGGATCTAACGGTGGTTCTGAGGGTGGCTCTGCAGGTGGGACCGCTGGTTGGTCAGCCTGACTGTCAGTGTCTGTTTCTGGTGTGGCGGAACTGCTGTCAGCGGTGGTGTCTGCATTGTTGGGATCATCTGCAGGGGGTGCAGTGTTGGAGTCATCACCCCCTACACAGAATTTTTGTTACTGTGAGAGCTATATCTTTGAAGAATAGTTCTTGTATTTGTGAATCTTGGGCGATTGATATTGCTGCCATGTCGTATTTCTTTGCCAGTTGTATGTTGAACCACACCGATGACAATGAACCAAGAATTCTCATGTGCAACAACATGCCATCGAAAAACATCACACGGACAGCGCACATAACAATCAAGTGTCAGGGTTGCTGCATACCCGCATCGCCAGTCAATGGTGGCCCTGAATCCGTGCTGCCATCGTCACTCTCATCCTCTGTCTCTGTCTCTGTCCCGGTCTCTGTCTCTGTCTCTGGATCTGCACGCCATGCCTCCCTGTGCCACATGGAGGCTACTAGGTCAAGGAGATCAGGAAACCAGTGATAAATCGATTGTGGTTTGGTTACGAAGTCCTGCAAAGAGAATGGTAAGCACCCACAGGCTGATCCAGATGCGCAGTCATTAAGACCTAGCAGCATCGGCCTTCTTTCACATGACCCTTTACACGGCAATGCATGGCAGGGACTCGCTACCAGCTGTACAGTCGATCTCATGTTGTGGTAGCCTTCACCTGGTCGCTGAGCGTTATCGCAGCAAACATGGTTCAAATTGGCAGATGTACTACAGAGTACACTTGCTTTCATCATTAAAGACTCTCATACAGAATTAGCAACGGCGTCGAGCTTAGATGGACAACTGACAATGTATGCTGTGAGGCAGTAATACATGCTATGCCACAGCATCACGTCCTTTGCCCGTGTTGTGTGGTTTCAACATGTCCCGTGACGTCCACATTTTGCAACAAAGCACACAGATCAGACAGGGCTGTACCCAGCTTGGCGTAAAAGTAGTCCGCATGAGGGTGGACAGAGACAGTCGGAATTGTGAGAACAAGCCCTATGTCTTGACATAAGCTGCTGAATATGACACCGCCTTGGCTTTCAATGCTTTCCATATGCTAGTTTCAGGAGGAATGGGCTGTTTCCACACTGCCATTGTGTTCAGGTCACCAGGTTGGCAGCACTCGCACCGTCGATGACGTCCTCCACGACAGCTTCGAGACCTGGATCTAGACCTGGCAAAACAGGTAGATTGGGGAGTTGAAAGAGCCTTCGGCGCCATGATGACAACAGTGAGCCAGCACTGGTGCCCTTTAGCGTACGGAGCGCTCTTCGGGCCCCAGGCACGCCCACTTCTGCGGTGGTGCTGCGAGCATCAGCAGATGCTGAAAGTAGGAGTAGCAGCCAAGCACATTGAACTGTGCGCATCGCCCGGCTCGCGTGCTGCACCAGCGTGGGGATGCACGACTTGCCGCTGTGTCAGTTGCGGTCACCTGTCAGGGCTGCTCCCCCTGCCCAATACATCCCAGTCCCTTCTCCGTGGTGCTAGCGCACAGCTGCATAGATAACGAGATGCTTGCTACCTGCCACGGCACAAGATGCCTGCATTGTGTCGTCTACAGCCATGTGTACGGCCAAGACATACACATTTCTCAGCAACACGCACGCCTCATACGCAAATACGAAGCTATGTATCGTGTTCAAAAAAAAGTCAGTAATGACGTCAACAACAATGTCTCTGTACGGCCAGCGACGGTGACATGAGTGAGTCGAATACCCGCTTCACGTCAAGGATGAAAATCACTGAACACAGTAATTAATGTGAATCAATTGCAAAATAGCTTGTGAAAAACATCTGGCTGCAGTCGTCCATACTCCACATTCTCAGCCCAGCAGAACAGCGGCACGTACCGCTGTGCACGTGTAGACGTAGACTGGTAAGAAACAACATCAGCATGATAAGAATGCTTGCTCTCCAGGTTATAGTGTCGATTTCGGCGAACTCTGGGCGTCAGGAGTTGAGAGGTTGGGCTGGTCGTCTTCGCAATTCTCACAAGCCTAGAAGGAACGCTGACGGCAAGCAGTGCACATTATAATATCGATATAAAACTTGTTGCGAATACTGCGTGTTTGATGGCATGGTCTCAGTGCCAACCGCGGCGGTACACATGTCAGTAACGTTCGGCTGGGTCACTTGTGTCCGTCAGAGAATCGTGCCCAAATATTGAACCGAACATCATGAAACATTCAACAATTAACAAGAATACATGCCTGAGGTGGTGTATTTCGTACCTGCGAGTTTTCGCACTGTACGACTCAACACCACGGCAACGTCGGGAGATTCCGTCGCCTCTAGTGCGCAGCTCGGAGCGCGGGAGACAGACAACTGTACATTAAGAAGGTCAAACAGTGTTACAATCGTGCGCCGTGGGCAATCACGGCGCCTTTTCAAGACGTCGGGCTTTGACAACGATAGTCCAGCACAAAATTAAATCTACGTGCCAGTCCAGTAAGCACGCAGTCGTTGGGTGTACAACCCGTAGAGTGTCGTTAGCTACGCTTGGGTCTGATTGGGTGCAAGCCTGCGCTGATCCGTCCAGAGCGACATCGTACGAATCATGCCTGCTGCCTCGAGGAAGCTCAGGGCAATTTTTTCGACGATTAGAAATAGGCACGATGCATGCAGCCAGTGGCATGCGCTTCAGCCATGCACTCCAGGTACTAATGTATGAGCATATGCATGTACACATCCCCGCAGTCGTCCAGCTGGCAGCTGAACATCAACATAGCATAACAAATGTCTATGCTTGACATGTACATGAGGTTGACTATGGCTATCGTTTTGACTCGTGTGGAGCCCTCCACGCGCGCACGGGCATGCGGGCAACAGCTGCACATGTATAGGTACAGAATGACGTGCACATGTAAGCCATTGCAACTTGGAGAGGGACATGGTTGCACAAAATTGAACCGGTCCATCCACGGCGTGGAGCTGTCACAAGCATGACCGACGGAAGCTCTGTGCAGCCAGATGCCCAACTTGTGGCATTGCAACATTGCATTACGACGTCGTTCGAAAAGGCAGGAACTGGTCGACATGCGTTCGAACGGGCAGTAATTGGTCGACCAGCGCAGAACGCAGGCACTGGCCATGGCGTCGTCAGCATGGCTCCGGATCCGTAGTGGTCACTGAGCAGCTTCGCAGCGAAAGAATGTTCCAATGTCGACTGTAGGATCCTCGTTGTTTCCGGGGATATCTGAAATTTATCCGCCTGCGCGCGGCATCCTGCAACGTCGCGACGTTCGGTTGGGTCTGACAGGTGCGCGTGCGTGCGTGTGAGCACTTTTAAGTCAGAATTCGATCGTTCACACGGCAACCTGCTCTTGGCCGCCAGCTCGCGTGCATGCCGGGGCCTGTGTGCATCGCAAGTGCGGGTAGGATGTCCGAATCAACAATGCTGTGCACGGGTTTAGTGCAATTCTTGCACACTGATTGATCAGTCGTCCATGCGTACATCTGTCAGCTGTGGGGCGGGCTCTGTGTACCGAGATAGGTGAACAGCCAGAAGCTCGTAGCCATGCAGTCGTGAATGCTGCAGCTGACTAGTATACGTATACGTATACGTACGTCATGGCCAGTTCAACCGGCCACACGGAAACACTGAACGACGTACAAGCCCCGATGATGTCTTTGTCCACACGGTAGGGAAAATGATATTTGGCATCGCAGGAGCTTGATGTCATTCTTTCATGAGCTTTATCTCATGAGGCCATTGTGTGAGGCCATTGCAACAGGTCGTGAGTCTGGGTGATCAATGCATGATTACGTGCACCGTCGACATCACGGTGTGAAGCAAGACAAGCTTAAACGTGAGGCAGCCAACTTGTACAGCAACAGAAACTTGACTTAGGCATGCATGGTCAACTAAGTACATACATGCCCCGTTATTTATTAAAAAAAAAAAAAAAAAAGACAACTCGGTTATCACGCCAAACCCAAGCGAGCATCGGCCACAGCGATAGATGATTCCTGCACATTTCTGATTCGGGTTCGCCTACTTTGTGGATTAGCCGATTGTGCATCGGCATATCATGATGTTTTGCAGCTGGCACCGGGCGTCAAGTGGAAACCTGGTATCTGCCTGGTATACAATTGCAAGCACGTGCGCAAGGAATCATGGGCAGCGAACCCTGTGTACACCCTGGCCGCCTTCCTTCCACGCCCCGTCAAGTTCGCACCTGTATCTCTGACTAGCCACGCGCATGCATAAGGACCGCCGTCACTTGTGCCACCGCTGCTGAAGTTCGACGGTCACATGTGGCATCCATATTAAACAGCGCTGAATTATCGAAGTTTTCCTGCACGCGCTGCCATGTTGGTTTACGTAGTTTGCCGTTTTGGTACCTCGGGATTGCAACTGCCAATGTGACTGTACGTCGCGGGGTGTGCAAGCATGATTTCAAGCTTCACAGGTGGTGCAAAGACACACAAGATTGTCATCAGGCATCAGTGACCGCGCCGCCCTTCCCCAGAATGAATCCCTTCGAAAGCATGACCATGGTTCATGAGATCTTCCTGCTCTGGCATACACCATCCGCAGTTGTGCAGTGAAGTCAAATCAGATGAGCAACCTAGCTTGAATATATATCTGGAATCTACGCAGATCTGATGCCTGCACAGACACCCATTGGCAAGAACCCCTCTCCCCCTCTCCCTCCGATAAGGGGGGGAGGGACATGCATGATTCCGCTCTGATGGTGGTATTTCCGCATTCGCCGGATGTGTTGGTGCATGCTTATTACAGTGCACAACATGGTTTGCGCCCAGCTGCAGTAAAGGGCCATGCACGCGCTCCAAGCAACCTTGCGGTATGCGCAAGTAGGTGGAAACATTGAGACCAAGTTCATCCAGCAGCAGGCCAGTTCTGAGAGGTACACCGCATGCTACTTACCTTTGTGCGCGTACTTGCTGTTGCGCACTGCTCATGCGCATATCAAACAACCAAATCTTTGGACGAACACGAAATCCAGCATGATTGCAGATATTCCATGGGAATGAGGCCAAACCCAATTGCGAGTCCAAGCCCAACCGGGTCAGCGACTGTGCCTTCAGCAGGACATGCATCCTGCAGCCGCAGACGGATGGCAGACACCGGTATCATGCCGAGCCTGAGCGGCCACAGCGGCCACAGCGGCCACAGCACGCCTATGCATGCACAGGGGCAGATGAAACAGCAGCACCACCTTCAATGCATTCCTCCGGATCCACAGAAACCTGCAAGTTGAAGCGATACGGGACATGCGATTCCGTCCACTTTAAATGTGAAATGTAAATGTCGCACTTACTCGCCACGTCCTATAACGACCTTGACACCTCTGGATAGCCGGGACCACAAGCCAGCATGTGGTCAGACCCTTCATGTCGACGTCTCGCCGAGGGCACTCCCCCTCCCGCGTCTGCACTACACCCCTGCAGCACGCGCATTAGGGACTCCGGGCTGACTTCTGCATTCATATTTTTCGGACCAGACTCGCATTCATACACAGCTGGCTTGTGGTCCCGGTTATCCGGAGATGTCATGGTCCTTGGGTCACGATTGTAGGATATGGTGAGTAAGTGTCACATTTACAGTTACATTTAGAGTTACATGTATAACATACTATCTAATGCATGATGCATACAGATCTTCCCACACCCCAGGGCAAAGAGGGCCCTCTTTGATGTAAATATGTAACATGGCAAGGGACTAGTTTTGAGGCAGGGGTGCGTCTGGGTAGGGTGTATGCGGAGGATGAATGATAGGGTGGTCTGATTCGGGACCTGCACGCTGTTGCAAGATGCACCTGTTCCCGCGCCCCTCTTCGATGTAAACATTTAACATAATATATGAGCAGCGTCCGACAGAAAAGAGCAGATAGCAAAGCACATGCAGGGGCCGCACCGTACCAACAGCTCTGATGCCCACATCCATGGGTGCGCATCTGGATTCCGTGGGGGGGTCCGGGGAGGGCGGGCATGCAGCCGCACTGCGAGCTCGTGTCAAGCTTCTGGCAGCCACATCACTGACATTTGTGTGAGACTCTGCACATACGAATCATGTGAATATTGACACCCGCCCACAATCCGTGCATGCATGGTAGTCTCCCCAGTAGCCAGCCGCCCGAGTGCCATTCCCAGTGTGCAAGCAGAGGGTGCCACAGGAAATTCGAGCGTGTGCGCGAGAGTTCTCCTCGGTCTTGGTTAGAGCTCCTGTTTACGTCTCGATGTCGTTTCATGCTCGTGTTGACCCACCATGTATAGATACCCAGCTGTGTGGTGATGAGTGACGTCAAAGGCCATGCCGCGTCTTCTGGCTGGCCCACCTGTAGCTGTACCTGCACTGCCACTGTGGCAGTGCCACATGCAGACATGCATATCTGTTCAAGAAGGATGAAGAGCCCCATCGCCCGTGACTTACAGCGAGCATTCAAGCGTTCGTTGTCAAGGGGAATGCTCAGCATGGTGCACACCCGCTCCAGTGTCATCCGCAGCAACGAAGGCGCCTTCATGGTGATGTACGGGGGATGGCCTCGAGCTCATGCTGGGGGGCCCGATTACAAATCATCTGTGAAGCAGTACGGATGGCCCCCGAGCCAGCTGCAGGAACCCGAAAACCCTTACAAAGTTCCAGCTCAAGGTTGGGGAAAAGGTCCTGAAGAAAAACACAGTTGTGCGGGGATGGAGGCAGCCGCCATGCACAGGAGAAGTCTTGGGTGCACCTTGGTCGGGGAGCAGAGATCGCGATGACCGGTCTGCACACAGCCCGGATGTGCTGACCTCGATTCGGGTTTTGGGCGTTTCGGGCCCGAAAGGTTTGGGCGTATTCCACTGTTGGCTGAATCCTGCACGATTGTCTCCGAATCTGAGGGCCGGTAAACTTGGAGTTTTGGAACCTTGAGCCCGGAAGTTTTGGGCATTTTCCCCTTTGCCCACAGCCCAGAGCGCAGAGCCCAGAAGCCCGAATGTGGTGAGCCAGGTCATGTGTAGAGCCTGGCATCCCTCCGGAGGCGATGTCACAGCCCACCGCCGAGCCGGTGATCGGGTCAGGGTTGTCCGTCAGCCAGGTACACACGCAACGGGGCCAGAGCGAGAAACTACCCGGTCATGCCGCGCCAAAGGGTGGCAGAGGGTGGATGAAAGAGACTCTCGATGAAAGCTTTCTTAGAGACGGCGCCCGTCCCGTCTGACGGGAGCAAGGCTGGGGCCCCCACACGCCCGTGGGTTGGCACAGCACGAGATCAAATCGCGCGCGTCTGTGCCGGTGTGTCTGCACGTGTAGTCATACATACAGGCGTGTCGATGTGGATGGCACAGTCGCTGAGAGAGTTCAGTGCGGCGGGCCGCAAAGGGAATAGCTTGCTGATCAGAAATACCATGTCGCACGTTGCACAGATTGCAGGGACTAGTCTCGAACCGGCGGAGTGTCCAGGAGGGACGTATGCAGAGGTTGTGTGATAGGGTGGTCTGATCCGAGACCTGTACGCTGTTGCGTGATGCACCTGGGACCGTGCCCCTCTTCGATGTAAATACATACAGGCATGGGCGTCAAAGGCGGCACACAATCGCCGGGACACGCACTTCACACAGCCCTCACCAACGACGCAGAAGGGGTCTGCATCGCCCTCGGCTTCAAGAACGCGTAAGGCTCAATCCACACCCACGCGCTCCCGCCCTCCTGCCATACGCCATCTGGGCTAACACCTCCCCAGCCGGCTGCACATCGGGCCCCCCGACGGCGCAGCCCCCAGCATCTAATCCCGCGGGGTGAAGCAGGGCGACCCCGTCTCCCCCGCTCTTCTTCGCACTGACACTACCGGGACGCCTCGAATCGGCAGACGCAGCGGCGGACCTGGCCGACGCATCTGTTCACGCGTACGCCGACGACTGCACCCTGCAGGGCCGGGGGGAGCCCCTGCGCCACTCCTACAGGACCCTCACGGAGCGCGCCGCAGCCGTCGGCCTGGAGGTCGTGCCGGCAAATTGCGGAGTGTACTCCCAAGACGACCTCAACGGCGCCATCGCTGCGGCCACGGAGGTCGACCTGCCAGACCGCCCACGGGGCATCGCATGCGCCGGCACCCCCCTCGGCTCTGGCGCATGTCTCAGGGAGTACTGCCATGAGCACGCAGACAAAACGTGTGCGCTGACTGACCACCTCCTCGACCTACCCCTTTCCGCCCAGGACAAGTGGCTTGTCCTTTGTGGATCCCTGCAGAAACTCATGGCGCCCCTCGTGGTGTCCTGCCGTGGGTGTTTGCCGAGGATGTGGTCCGGCAAGTGGAGGCCAAGGGGGCCCTGCGCAAGATCGCGCGACCCGGAGATGCCGGCCTCGACCCAGGAGCGACTCCACCTGCCCCGACGCCACGGCGCATTCTGCAACGCCGACACGACAGAGGCCGATGTCGACACGGCACTGGTCTCCGCCGCGATGTTGGCCCAGTGGGCTTTGAGCGCCGCCCCAGAGCGCTTCCACCCGTTTGCTAGCTCATATGGTGTGCAGAAAAGGGTGCAGTGGGGAGAATTGAATGAAAGTGTAGCGGAGGTGTCATTGTGGGGCCCGCAAGAGCTCGACGATGAGTTCATGTCTGAAAAACTGCATGAACTAGGAAGGAAAGTGAACTGGGTAGTGGGCAAGGCACGGTGTGATGCTCTGCTGCGACAAATGGCAGACGGGTCTGCGGAGGCGGAGAAAGCCACAGCGCGGATGCTCAGCTGCGCATGCAGGGGGTCATCACTTTTTGTAGACTCGTTGCCAACCAAAATAATGCTGACCCTGACTGACGTAGAGTCCGTGCATGCGGTGTTTTTCAGAGGTTGAATGCCGCTTTTGATGCTGCCTGCAGGCCGTGAGGTGCTCTATAATTGCATGCAGAAGATCCGGGCGGGTGACGTAGATCACGTGGTGTGTGTTGTAGACAGAATGCAGGCCTGTGGGTGTTGTGCCACGATCTCACCGTTTTGGTATGGCGCCGCCAGGCAGGTAAAGCATGCGTAAGCACTCGTTCAAGCATGAGCCTGAGATGCGTAAGCTGAGTGGGGCGATGATGGATGACAGCAAGGGTGGCGTGTTGCTGATAGACGCAACAGGGGGTGTTGTTGTCTTGGATATGAGCTTGATTTATCCAGCAGGGGAGAGTGTTGTTGCAAGGCAGCCAATGAGGTAGGCAATCTTCCAGAAATGAAGAAGAATACGATCGAAAGATCACGAAGCGAGCGCAGGGTGGGCACATGTTTGTGCCTCTCATCCATGAGACGTTTGGTAGGTGGGGCAAGCAGGCGATGCAGTGTCCGCACTATCTTGCGGAGAATGCGTGCGGTAGAAGGAACAAGAGAGTTGTGTCGATGTGGATGGCACAGGCGCTGAGAGAGTTCAGTGCGGCGGGTTGCAAAGGGAATAGCTGGGTGATCAGAAGCACCATGTCGCACGTTGCACAGATTGCAGGGAGTAGTTTCGACCCGGCGGTGTGTCCGACGTATGGAGAGGATGTGTGATAAGGTTGTCTGATAAGATAGACCACTAGGGGTGCTGTGGCCGATGCCCGTTTGGGTTTGGCGTGATGCCCGAATAACTTTTTTTTTTTTAAGAAACCTGTGCGCTGGTGCGTGATGCACCTGTGACCATGCCTCGCTTCGCTGTAAATACATACATACTTGTCCTGCATGACAGCGCCCTTTGCCTGTGGCAATACTCCCGTTTCCCATGCTGCAGCTGCCACTCCTGAGGATGCAAGCACGTGTGGCACACGTGCAGCACACACAGCCGGGCCCCAGGCGGTCAGAGGGCCCGTGCCGGTCAGGGAGGAACAGGGGCATATGATCCCGCTGGAGTTCACGTTGAGAGCAAGGCAACCAAAAGCAGCGGACAAGAGCGTTGTATTTGTTCTTCTGAAGTACGCTCAATGAATGTGGTGAAGATACTGTCATGGTCAGAATGCACTGCTGAGGGGTGATTGGATTTGTGATCACGCCAGGTCTGCAGTAATATGAGGGCGTAGATGCATAATGCATTACCTGCGATCTGTGGTGCACAGCTATCACAGCAGCTCTGCACAAGGCCATACATCCATTTTCACACATAACCAGCATCACTGGCTTGCTGTGGATTCAGGTAGTATTGCAAGCAAGCATGTTGTGTTTGAAGCACCGGCTGTACCGGGATGTAGCAGCTTGCTTCGTTGTGATCAAAGCAAGGATGCTTTCGGTGGCACTAGGAGGACAGTGTATGCAAAAATAGTTCATGCAAAATATGCGAGGTATTGAAGCTGCTCCTCCTGAAGCATACCAAGTCACCTCAGCATGCGCAAATGCAGTAGAATGCACTAAAACCCCATGTTGCTCAGCTGCAGTGGCCACTTTCATTGTCATATTAAGCTGGGCATGCTTGACTGGCAGTGCTGCAAGTCATTTCCAGCCTGTCAACTCTCATTCCAAAATACGTTGCAAGTCTTACACTGCTGTTGTCCATATTGTGTTCCCCTACTCAAGGATTCGCCTACCCTCACCTACGCTCTGCCGTCCCCCGCAACAAAAAACAACGCCACACGCTCCCTGGCCACTTGCACGGCTACTCGCACGCCAGCTTACTGTCCAGAGATGTTATGCAGATGCAGAATGCCTGGTACGCTGACAGGGGCCACGCAAAGTCCATCGTGAAACGGTTCTCCGCCACTCGCCCAAACTGCAGGACTTCACGCTCCTGCTCGTCTCCCTCGGACACAAGCTGGAAGTTCTTCACGGACGCCTGTGTAACGCGGCCGTTGAAGTTGAGACAGTACGCCCCGAGAGTGGAGTTCCACTTGGGCACCTTGTTCACCAACCGGATCATCTCAGAGTCACCCGTGCTGTCCCTTTTGAGCCTGCAAGAGTCACGAGCGTGTTCAAGCACGGCCGGTTCAGTCCAACATGAGCACAAGCATGCATCATGTGATTGCAGCCGCCACGGCCCACAGGTCAACACGGCCACATCACGACGGGTGGCCACCTGCCAGGCAGCATTGCACGGCACAACACAAGCTCCAGTCACGGCCGAAACATCATCCGTGCACCGCTACAGAACATACACGCTGAACCTAACTGACCTTGTACCAGCTATCAGAGTCCGCCAGTCCCCCCACGCACCTGTGTGGGGTCAAAGGGCTGTGTACCTCGCTGTGTACCTCGCTGTGTACCCATCACCCCGCCCCACCAATACCGAACACAGCATCGCATCAGAGCACCCAAACGGAGACCTCTTTTTTGCAGTGAGACATCCCGAAACCGCGGCACAAGGTACCAGTGCTCATGCAAAGACCGTGGATGCGCCAAGGCCCATGCACTTCCTCAAAATACTACTAGCAAAAAGGCTGAACACACAGAGCGTGGGCAGCGCACCTGGTCATCCGGCCACCGCCCACCCACTTCACTGGCACATTCGTGTCAAAGTCCACGTACGGGACACCGATCACCATCTTCCGCGGCCCCTTCGTGCCCATGACATTCATGTGGTACTGCACGAGCCCCAGCTCTGAGCGACCGTCTTCCGGGCTGCCCAAGCGTTCCTCTCCAGCCTCCACAGCTGGCCCGTCCTCGGGCGACGGCAGCTGGTGTCGGGGTCCTCCCAGGAAGCTGCCCTGGCGCTTCAGCGGTGACGAGCGCCGCGCTGTGCGCTCGCCACCGTCCAGGATCTGGAACTCTGTCCCAATGAAGTTCGACTGCACAAACGTCACCCCGTCCATCTACGCGGCTGCTAGTGCCATGGTAGCTGAGCGCTAGGAGGACAATGGCATGGCCAACGAGTGCCGCTGTGTGTTGTGAGCATAACTTGTGGACGTTGAAACAGCGAAAGCCACATATCGGCATACGGGCCGCGATACTGAATGGAGGTCCATCCGTGCACGCGGCGGCGCTCGTCAAACAGCGCAATCCCATGGGAATTGCACGACCGCTCATGCGCCGATCACAGGTAGACCATACCTTGATCTTGCCACAGTATCCAGTGCCAGAACGTGACAGCTCTTTCTCATCCAGGCTGATAACGTAGCTCGGGCACTTGGTACGCTCACGCCGCCGTGCAGCCAGCAGGAAGACGTCGCCATCCTCCAGGTAAAGCTTGTAGCAGTGTGGCGCCTTGGTCAGCAGGCCGCCGGACGCTTTCTCACGCACAATGTAGCACTTCATAGGCTCAAGCAGTGGCCCCGGAGTGCGCACAAACTTCGGCATATCTGCCCCCAGGAGCTTCAGGAGCTCACGATCCTGAGCCGGAGTCTCGGGGCGGGTGGCTTCTGCGGCAGCCGCAGCGAGCGCCACGGCGTCGCTGCCTGCTGCCGGGATCGCGGATTCCTGTGGAGCGATGGCGGCAGAGGCCTCGGCGCCCTGACTTGCCGCCCCCTGCGTTATCAGGTGTCCCGGTCATACAAAGAAATACTGTATGGCCACCGCAAATCCGCACCGGCATCCCCAATCCGACCACGTAAACTACAGCCAAAACATCCTCCCCTGGTGATGATGCACTACCTCCTGGCTCAAACGTATTCCACACGGCAAAGTGCTACTGCAAGTCTGTGCAGCAGTCAGGCAGGTATATCTGCATAGACATAATTATCTTGCAGCCACAGGCATGAGGTTGAACTTCAACGCCCCTCCGCAGCTGCAAGACCCGACAAAGATACGTTCACCGTGGATACAGGTGCAACCATGCCGCAAGTCTAGAAAGCCACGCATCCATCCTAGCTCCAATACGTACTCTGTACGAGAGAAACTCAAAGTGAGATCAACAGTCAGCATGGCCTGATATGGATTGAAGGATGTGGAATACTTTGCCAGGAACGGTTCAAGTTGCGGGATGGATGACTAGCAAACCACACATTTGACTCATATGTGATTACCGGGCAGTCTGAAATCAACAGGCTAGGGAACCTTGATGCTTGCATTTGCCACGAATGGGTGATTGTGAATCACAGGCGGGTCAAGTTGCAGTTTGGGCACAGCTACATCACAGCCAACAAGGGACGTAGGCGCACATCTGACTCAGCATCTGGTTGAGGACCTGTGCCTGCACGTGCTGCTGCCGCGCTGCTGGAAGAAGATGGAATAAGATCAAGGGATGGAGCGCCAAAAGCATCACCGAATGCACCTACCCGAACGCCACCACCAGGTGTCCCTAATCGCAGTGGACATGGGCTCTCATCCAGCACAATAGAGTCCAGAGACTCAGCATCATCGTCTCCATCCGCATCGCAGGTAATCACTCGTGAAGGCTCACACATCCGTGGGTGTGCATGTGATGGACGAAACCTTGGGTCTGCAAGGGAGTGGCTTGCCGGTCGTACTCTTGAAGACCGTGGTCGGTCTGTGTCGCTTGTGGCAGCTGATCTTGGACTCAGGGGGGATGCAGGAAAGAAGGGGTTGGACGCTGATGTTGAGGTGACTGTGGCATTCTGCAAACATGACAGGTGCTTATGTCGGGATTGCTCAGTGCAGATCAGTGAGATAATGCCTGCCTTGCGGCGATGTGAGTTGAAGCGCATGACGCCACGGCACCCTCTCTAACTATTGATACGATGCCAAATTACTGCGAAAGGGTTTCGGATTTCTGTGCCACTGAGCGGCAGGAGAATTCACAGGTTTCAGAAACCTTCCATGAACCATTTCCATCGTAGACATCAGGTAGCGTTGCACATGTCACACCAACCTTCCTTGAGTGACACACTTGCACGTGCAGACGTGGTGATATATGTCGATGCATACCAGGATCCTGTCTTGGCGCAGTCTCTGGCTCTTATCCGCAGCCTGTGCTTTCAACTTGGCAACCAACGGTGACTCTGGCTGCCTAGGTGTAGAGACAACATGGTCTCCTACCACCACCGGCATGACGTCGCCGGCATCTCGATCAGAAAGCACATCTCCGGACGTATACAGAGGATTGTCGTAGCCACCTGATTTGTTACCTGCCATACCTCGAACGGATCCGGACGACCTCGGCTGCCGACCCGTTCTGATGGACGCCGGGCGAGCCCGACTCTCAAATCTACATAGCAAAGTTTGCTCGCAACATATCCCTCAGGATATCTGACGTCGTGATACTGCGGGTGCGCGTGTAGCTTGCACAACACTCCGATGCGGGCACCGTCGCGGCATAAATCGCACAAAGCACCACACCCACGAATCCATCTTTCTCGTTACATTTTAAATCAGTACCTTAGGACGAATTGACATCTGTTCCAGCAGAATCAGCAGTGACGGACCGGAACTACGAACACCGACAATGCCCCCTTGACGAGCGTTGATACACAGCACTGCGCGATTTGCCTGGCCAAAAAAGCAGCCGTAAGAACAACATTGACACGCCCGGGTATGAGATGTGGATTGAGATGTATCAGGCAGAAACGTGCTGACGTCGAGGTTGTCGTTGCCAGGTCAACCAGTTCAAGGGCAGCGCACTCATCTCGGCTCATGCTGTCCACCAGAACACAGATTCAGCTCGCTGAGACCCACGACTGGTCTCTTTCCGCGAGGTTGTAAACGATGCACTGGCCTATGCGCGACGTTTGCAAGAAGGGCTTAGACAGAATATTGCCACGGACCCAAATACACAAAAGCCTGATCAACACGCACTGCCCAACTCGGATTGCTCCCATGCCGTCTCAGGCTTCCCTCTGGTGCCTGTGTGCCGGGCGTAGCGAGCAGTGCTGCATCTGCACCAAGAAAAAAACTATGCATGAACTGCAAGCTTGCATCTCCACCATCAGGGCCGTTTTGAAACGGCGCAGACATTGACGCACAAGCGAATCATTAGGAATGGAAACTACAGATTGCGTTGCAGTGTTGCCAGGCTGAAAAGATTTTCCTAAATACAGTCGCCAGGAATCTTTCTGGATTCGGTGCCCATTTGATGCAGCATGAGTGAGGCCTGTCCTAAATCTCGTACCTACTGACGAGATCGCCCAGTGCTTCAACCTGCAAACAAGGGAATCCCGAACCGGCGACTTAGTGCCAACGAGTGGGCCAGCGCAAAACCTGGCCCAGACGTAATATGTCTAGCAGAAAATTTTCATCGTGACACGGTTCCTCGCGAGCCGCACTGTTCGCGCGGCGCGCGCTCGGAAATCAGTGTCTGCGTCGCTGCGAGAGAGTCAGGTCCGGGACAGGGACCATCACAGCATCTTCATGTCCCAGTTTGCTGCCTTATCAAGCAACAGGGCCCAATCATAAGGTGGCTACTTTTTCACAAATCTACAGCCCATGCCCATGTTGACCCGGATCTTGTGTGTGTCATTTCAAACTCTGCCGACCGAGGCTCCCTCATGACCATCATCTCGTGTTTGCGCTCGCATATATCACCTGATCATTTGACAACGTAGGTCCCTTGGTTATCTGATGTACATGGTCAGTGTGGATGCAGTTACCAGTTCCCTTTCGCGCGTGTTGACTGTGAGCTGTGGACATGGAGGCATACATCGAGCTCGCGTGTTGCGGACAAGGCTTTGCGTGTCTCAGCATGACGTGTGGCAGCATGATCCTGCACTTCTTGTATTCCATTTGTGCTGGCACAGGAGCTGTCGCCTTGCTGAAAATCCTGTCTTGCGCATGTCGTGCTTCGTCCATGTGCAGTGTGCGTCGGGCATTCTGTTTGGACCGAAGCTCCTCAGATCTCTCGCGAGCACATTGCCTCTGCGCGGCATTTCGTGAACTGCGAGGTCACCGTTTGGCCAGAATACGTGTGCGTTGTATTGCTTGCGATTTGTTGGTTTTACCCATCCTGCTGAGGCGAACTTGCCTGTCCAGGGAATTGCAGGAATGAATATAGGAGTTTTGCCAATGAAAGGTACATGATTAACGTCTACCTCACGAACAACACCGCCGAAGCGCCTTCCACCGCCGTGCTCGTCTCCCCGTTTCACCAACGGAGCACCGAGTTAAGACCACCTGCATCTGCATCTGCATCTAACAAAAAAGGTACTATGTAGCCCTCCTGAGATATCAGTGGTATATGTGTTTATTTGTGGGAGATGCTGTGCTGTTCCAATACCCCACCGCCACGCACATGCTTTCCCCCACAGACATGAGGATTTCCAATCCACATATCTCTAACCCTGGCAAGCAAGAAGGCCATCACTAGCACAATGGATATATCGAAAGCAGGTAGAATATTAGTCGCTGTGAAGCTACGCAACACATGTCATGGGCAAGGACCACTTGCACAGGCAGTTTAGCACAAATACCTTCGTCAGGGAGGCCCGAGCGATATCGTACAAGCGGGTCACCCAAATTGGCTCATTCTTGATGTAGTTGAGATCTTTCGGCCAATCTGCATTTTGCTTACACCAGCCAGGTTGTGCAGTGTTGACACAACATATTTTCGCTCGACGGTGCCGCCGCAATAAGATAAATCAAGGTTTTTCGTCTGTTCAACTCGGCGTTAGCATGTAAGCAAACTGCAGTCGACGAGAATGCGTTCGTCGAAATGCAACTTTGATATACGGTGCAAAACGCATCTAGCACATATCCATTTCTACAAAGGCTTGTAGATATGCCCCAACGACGCTTCCAAAAATAGATCACGTGTCCACCCGGAGTCGAAGCAAGGTTCCAAACAGAGCTTCCATTGCACTTGATATATATGTGATGGACGCTGGCTTACGTCGCTGGTGCATATTTTACGATGTCGCCTAATTTACCCCTTGACAATTGGTCTTGACAGTGTTGACTTGCACAGTGATTGCATGTGCTACTCGCTGCGGCGAGGTCATCCGGCCAGTGGCTTCGGGGTGTGCAGCAAAACTTTCATGTCCTCTCCATGCAAAGCCCAGACGGCGGAACAATAGATGTACATTGAGCTGTAATTGGGTTGACTTTTTTCACCTCCACTGTTTTTGCATGTGCCTGGGTGAGCTGCAACAACGCTCACTGCACGGTCAGCGTTGGAGCAGTAGCCCATCTTGCGTTTGTTTCGTTGAGGTTGTGCGCATAAATTTATTTTCAAGATTTTATTTACTGGCTTGGAGCGTGTTGTATCCATTTAGTTTGCCGCGGGAAGGCTCGACCGTCCTAGAGCTTCTGCGACGACGTAGACGTCGGCAGATTTTAAGCCAACTGTCCAGCTTACATCTTTGAAATATTGCGCAATCTTTATGACTCAAGCTACTAGACCACCGTTGGTCTGCCACGGGCACACGCGTCCTGTACCAGAGCTCAACTTCAGGTACCCGTTTCTCCGTCGACATAAGATGCGGCAACGTCACATCGAAATTAAACCTTTATGTCATTATATAAGTTTCCAGCTGCATGCTCAAGCATTAACGCGATCTATCCACCCAGTCACACACCTGACGATGTGTGAGCGTTGGTGCAGCCACAACACACCAGACGGGTACTTCATTGTCAGTGCCTGCAAAGATGGCAAAGCTATGCTACGTCGTGGTGATACGGGAGACTGGATTGGGACGTTCGATGGGCATGGGGTTCGTTCACTGACCACTGCTGTATTGCTTGAATGCTCCAGCACGCTCCTGGCACAGTGGCTGATTGGGTGTCGTTCGTTTGGGAGCTGTGTTTTCTAAGCGCAGCAGGTGAATTGGTCCTTTGTTTGCAATGTTGCCTTGACACAGCCCCAGCTGTTGGGGAGGACTAGGGGGAAATGATGCACTGGCTTAAGCTTCCAAACTTATGCCAGAGTGATTCGGCAGCCTCAATTCTTCTTCCATGTGTTATGTCATGTGTCGTGCCAGGCTGCAGATCACCCGTCTGCAGTATTCTTGTTTTGCTGCATTCCACGTTATCATGTGCACAGTACGTCTGCCGATGGTGCTTCAGGTAAACAGTGCACTGTCTCTGATATTGTGTGCCATGTGCTGCTTGCTGCGTCCAATCGCAACACCATTACTGTGCTGCTTTAACTGCTTGTGGTGTTGCAGACGGCGTGCGTGTGGTCATGTGCCTTGAACACTCCTGCCGTCCTGGCAGCCACTGGCTCAGCAGACTTCACTTGTAAGCTTTGGAATGCCATCACCGGCCTCGAACACCATACCTGGCAGCATCAACAGATTGTTCGGTCTGTGCACTTCAGTGCTGCCAGTGACCTCCTAGCCACCGGCTGCAGAGACAAGACTGCACGCATCTTCAGTGTCACAGTGCCTACTGCCGACCCCCTAATCTCTTTTCCTGGTCTACGGGATTGCATTCATTCTGTCAAGTTTTCCAATGATGATCGTGAGCTGCTTGTTGCATACTCAGATGCACCTGGCCTAAGTGTGCTGGACGTGCGCAGCGGGCAGGAGGCGAGGCACATCGATATGCCCTCAAAAGTACGAGCATTAGATCTTTCGTACACGGGAGGTACTGCTCAGACCATCACCATCGCATGTGGCCGGGAGGTCCGTGTACTGGAAGGCCCCACCCTAACAAAGCGTGACTCTGTCACACTGGAAAACCCAGTAGCGAGCGCAAGCTTGTCCCCAGATGGGAAGTCCGTCGTGGCGGGCGGGGAGGACATGTGGGCCTATCTGATGGACTTCCCCTCAGGCAAAGTTCGGCAGGTGCGTCATTTACATGCTATTTTGGTGCCTGCTTGTGGTTACATGCTTACAGGAGGTGTATGTTTCACATGCAAATCAGGATCGGTTGGCTTGAGTCTCTTGCGCAGTACCTGCTGACTCAGTGTAGAGCATGGGGTTTACCAGCGTTTACTGCGGCACTGGTTCGCCTCCCCAACCTCAATACGCATGTGTCTTGCAATCAAGATCTAGTTAAGTTCCGGAGCAGCTTCTCATCAAGTCGTTGTGCTGAGTGCCAAGGGTCACACTGAGGACGATTTTCAAGCACATATATGGGTGGTATGACCATGTGTGGGGTATAAGGCGGGTGACTGGTGCAGATTTACAAGGGTCACCATGGTCCCATTTGGAGTCTTCAATTTGCACCGCACGGTGAGACGTTTGCATCTGCATCCGAGGATGGCACAATTCGCATATGGGACGCGTGTCAAGCAGATTCTGCTGCACCGGATGCCGCGACCGCAGCAGCCAAGTGAGCGCAGCTGATATATATCTGCGGCTGCGATGCCGTTGGTATAGCATGACGCCAGGCCTCCCAGACACAAATCCTTGTCACACAGCAAGCTGTGAATGTAGAATTCCTGTGCCTTTCCTTATCAATGTTTAGGGCTGACAACACAGTACATGCGTGGTGTAGACATCTGGAGTCACAGTTAATCCTTTGCACATCTGCCAATCAAGTGTGGCCGAACCACGCAGCGTGGCTGTCCAGTGATGTGGTTGTAACTCGCGGATTTATAAATTGATCGCAGTGCCATTCTTGTCACTGTGGTGCAGAGGTCACCACGTTGCATGGGGGGGGGGGGGGGGCCCTGTTAAGATCATCACATGTATACAGTTGATGAATGGGTTGGATGGTCAAAATGAGCCGTTGCCATTTATGAAATCTGTGGGCACTTGTCATGCTCCTGCACGGTATTGTGTTATTTTGAGGTGCTGTGAGTTCACTATGCAGTCGGAATCGAAGTTGTTGCGGTTTTCAAGTTCCTTGCTTCGATTATGATATTGGCTGCCTGGTGTATATCCAGCGGTGCATACATTCTGATCCTTCTTCCCATCCATCCGGCAAACTGTTTGTTGACATACTGTATTGTATCCTTTAGTTCTTGGAAATGCAGAGTCAGCGAGATGAGCCTTCAAGCTATCAATTACCAATGCACATGGCTACCGTCGTGAGAAAGCCGAAATGTCTGGTGCCAAGGCAATCCGGTAATATCCCTGTTGCATTCTGAAGCGTTGTCATGGGTACCAGACTTTTTAATCGCTGCACATATGTCTCCACAGAGGTTGCACTTCTGGGGTCAGTGCTGAAAGCTTGCTGCATCAGTGGACTGCGACAAGCCAGTATCATCGAAGATGATATAATGTCCAAATTGATACAAAATTGACGCGATGGACACCTAATAACTACCCTGTGCTCAAGTGAGGTTTTTCTGGCCCGTGTTGTTAATTCGGTGTCGGCAATGTCAAAGACTTCGTCATGGTTCCGCTCGTGTCTTGGTATATCTGCCATGCGTAAGTGCATCTGCAGACTGACATAATCAAAAGGACCTGTACGTACAACACGAGAAGTCTATAAGCGATAAATCACAGATATAAAGCGCAGCAGAGTGCACATAGCAACGTTCGGCAATGCCATTCTCTTGAGCGTTTCAATGACACAACAACCCATCTGCGACGGACTTAACGGAACTGCTTGTGCGATCCACTACTTGCATTCCTGCCAGCTCCACGTGCAGAAACACCTGGCAAGAGAGCCTGCTTACCATGTCCCTTCAATGCCGTCAGGCACATCATACGGAATTGTGCACATGCTTTATTCCCTGTCCCCAGCTTAGCATCAAATGCAGCCCCAGGAATCTGGCGTGCCATGTTCGCCATGTAGCAGAGAGTGCAGAACCTGCACGGCCAATGCACAGCATTAGCACGCCACCTCGGTCCACAGGGTCACCCTTTGGTTCAGAACATAGGATGATATGGTAGAGACATCACTGCGATGCACAGATGCAACAGACGTCAGCATGCATGGACTGATTCCCATCCCATTGCCACTATGTTCACGACAGCATGGAATCATCATAATGCCTCTGTGCAGATGTCTGTTCAGGAGCCTCTTCTGCATGCTAGCGTCTGGTTTCTGAATCAGTTTCAGTGGCGACCATGTGTTGACACACCCTCTATTCTTTCTTCTTGCCATCTTGCTTCTTCTTGTACGTAGAGAAGAAGAACTGGACAAAGAGGACCAGAAGGCAAGCGTTGAAGGCAGCATTGAATGCGAGAGCCTCGGTTCCAGCACAGCCTCCCTCATTCGCTTTGCCAACGAACTGGTACCACAGGAACCCGGGAGTACACAGGAAACTGCAGACCACAGATCATGTAACGCGATGCCTGTCATTGTACTCAAGCTAGAGATGACTGGAAGAGGATGCACATTGTCACCACGGGATGGACGGTGATGTGCCACGGGAGTGGCAATTGCCTGGAAACTCCGGAGTTTCTATTCATCGAACAAGCCGGGCTTAACACTTGAGTAGTAACGAGTCGTGACGAACACTGCCGAATCCTCTAATTCGTTATGCGATACGTGATATACAATACCGTGTTGGCGGCAGCCGGTGCACACTGATCATACATGCACTGATGTGCCAGCCTCGCCACAGTGGTGAGCACAGCACTCTGACACGTGGAACATCACATACTGGTGTGGAGTTTCCATACAGCATCCACAGTGATCAACTGTGCATGATGAATCTGCACAGCAGTTTTCAGCAGGTAGGTTCAGCACATGCAACACAACGTGGTATGGCGTGCCATGCAAGCCTGCTTGTTTGGAAGCATTGCCATGGTGTCAGGTCGTGGAACGGAGTTGCACGGAAGGTAGCACCGGAGAGGGCCGCTCACCTACTCACAAACTGCACTATTTGCATGGTTGTGATGTATTTCTTCCACCATGGGGTCTTCCGTATGACGGTCAAGTAGTAATAGTAGTACATGACCACGTGGACTGCCGAGTTGGCCAGCAGCCCGATGAACTGTAATGTCTGAACCTGATCGACCCACAGCCATGACATCGTGATCACTACCGCATGATGGAAGACGTGCAGGAAGGAGGTCGGTTTCATCCTCAGTACCAGCAGAACTGTATCAAGAAGCTCGTAGTACTTGGAGTAGTAGTAGACGGTGGACCAAAAGTACAAGCGCCCAGCTGGAACTGTGCCCAGAGGTGTACAGAACAGAAAGTCTACTGACTCTCGATCTAATGCTTCCTGCAGAGCACACTGGCGGTATACCCGCATGAAATTGACATGCAGGTATCAATGACGTCAGATATCTGCTGCCGTTGGTCAAAAGCCACCGCAGTGATGATCAGCAGAGAATTCAGTGAGTTCAAGCCTGCTGTGACAGGCTCGAAATAGGGCGACGGTCAAGCAAGCATTGCTGCAGAATACCCAGAAGTATGAAGTAGCTGCTACATCTTGGAGGTACACTTGCGACATGCTTGGCTCTTTGGAAAACATGTAAATCAAGGCTGCAGAGTGCCGGGTGTTGCGACTCACCTGAATAACTGCAGAAAGGCATCCTATGAACATGATCGCCGATCCACCCGATAAAATTGCGTTGTGCGTGGTTAGGATTCTGGTTGGGACGTATACGGGTCGTTTGATCACTGACTTTAGGGATGCTAACACTAGCAGGTACAAGACTGCGCCCAGAATGGGCCACCAGAAGTTCGAAAGCGGCGTGGATCCACGCTGCCATTCGTAGTTTTTGCCATCTTGAAACATTAGCAAGAGGGTCCGTTTTGCAAGGTACAAGAACACGCTCATCCTGACTGCCACAGGACACAGCCTGCCAACGTGACCAAGGACACTTTCGATCAACACATCCACGGATAAACTACGTGTCAGAATACCATTAGAGCATGGTCTCTCTGTCACCGTGATTTAAACAGTTGTTCCAATGATGTTCACATCGGTAGCTTGCTGCAGACCGCGTGTCGGTAGTGCGCACTACGCCATTTCCAGAACTTCTCTGGGTGACAAGCCGTTGTGCACACGTCCAGAGTTGCACGAGTAGGTGAAACTCTTGAAATACAGGCCACATCGGTTTTGGCAGTGCTTGGACATGGCATCAGTGTATTATGCGATTCACTGCTGCATCAACCGCAGTTGATATCGCCATGGAGCACCGCACCGAGTTGCAAGAGTTCCTACCGTTCTGTTTGAAACAATTGTGACCATGCACACATACCGCCGCAGACGGTTTCCCAATTCCTAATGAATCAAAGAAACGACAACTGATATGAAACGGAAGAAGCTGTCAAATACCTTTTGTCCACCTCGGCGCGCAGGTGCGTTGATCCTGCAAGCCTTGCGAGCCATGCCAACAGCAGGCGTAAGCACTGTCTGTGCTGAGCCGTCATCACCATCGAATATTGCAATGAATGTGTATCCGCACGTTGAACAATGGTATCTTACAGTATAGCAGTGGTTGAGAGCATTGGCGCAAATCGGTACTTACCGCAAGCGCACTTGAACTGCACAAGCGATGGAGTCCGCATGCAACTTAAATAACCGCGCTTACGCGTTTAAAGTGTCCATGTAGCCTATGATGTCGATGATGGCAATGCTACATGCCAGCAAGCGCGCACAGCATGCCCTGGGGCCGACGATGATCAGAAGTCGATGCAGAAGGACGGTGTACCTCTTTCCCGCCCCCCTAAGGTCCAAGGTCGAGCCAAAGCTGCTCATATTATTGAGACAAGCCGTTGTTCCAGGCTGCCTCCAAAGACTGGACAGACTGCAGCACACAACAGGTTCCAGTTGCGACGATCGGCTCCTGCATCAACGGAAGCAAACCTAGTTGCCGGTACAACGGATGAACCAAGTCCCACAAGGCTAGGAAATGCTCGTGTGGCACTTGCGGATCGTAGAAGCCTGTCAGTTCTTGCTTGCAGTATCAAAGCTGGAGAGCCTCTCTCCGTCAAGACAGCAACAAAGAAAGCCAATCAGAACCGGGTGGCACAGCCCTCGGGCTCTCTACTGGCCGCAACTCCATCAAGGCCAACACGAAAAAGGACCATCGGTGCGGATGTCAAGCTGCAACGTACTATCTCTGAGAGCCACAGTTGTCCCCTCCACCTTCCGGGGACTTCACAAGCATGACCTGCGCTGCAGCTTTGGCGACCAAACCCGCCGCGGCTCCACCTGACGCCCAACCAGAGATTCAGCCGCATGTGATGAGCACGTCCCGACCGGCCCTGCCGCATGCTGTAGATGGCACTCGAGCACAGGCAGTGCAAGACGGCGGGACCGCCTCGCTGCCAACGTCCGCCAGCCAGTCCTCTGCAAGAGGTGCAATACCGAGGCTGTTCCAGCGCCACCGCCGCAGGCGCGCACGCGTCCGATCCGCAGCCCGATCCGCAGCCAAGGCCCCCTCAGCGGGCCCTGACCGGCCCGCCCTCGATGGCGCCGTGATGTCCCCAGCCAACACGCCTCACCAGCCATGCGTGCATGCCCCGGCACCTCAGCCCGCAGACGGCTTGCCGGCACATGCATGCAATGCACGCGTCACCGCTAACGCACGGCCAGGTGCGCCCGCCAATGTGCCACTGCTGCGTTGCAGGTCATCTGTCGGCACGGGCACCCGGGCAGGTCATCCGCAGACACGATCGTTGTTCTGTGCATTATTGTTTGGGAGATTGTACCTGAAAAGTGTTCCCAATATGTCATGTTTGTTGGCTCAGGGGGTCTGCCGAACACAGGCAGACCAACCCTCGGCACTGCCATGCGTGTAGTCTGTGGTTAGAGCTGAGCATTGCTGAAACAGCACGTGCCGAAAACCGCACCCGCAAGGTCGGCTGGTTGGCTGCAGCGCACGACGGGGCTGCAAGCCTGGCGGCGGTGCTGGCGCCACCAACATCGACGTGGGCGGACCTGTGCGCTCTGGTCGTACAACCAGCGGCCCTGCCCCCTCACACCGCCATGCATGCCGCCTGCATGCCGCCTGCGGCGGCCAGACAGCAGCCCGCACCAGCGCGCCACCCGGCCGCCCAGCCTGGTGCACCTGCGCGGGATCCGGGGGATCCGCAGGAGCTGCAGGCCGACGGAAGTATGCCAGCGCGGGCAGGATGCGGTGATCCTGGGTGCAGCGGAGCCGCCGGCGGGGGTGCCGCGGCAGCGGAGGGGGCGACGGCGGGGCCCCGGGCGGGAGGGGGGCGGCTCGCGGGGCTGCTGCGGCGGCTGAACGAGCGGCAGCGGGCGGCGGTGCTCGCGCCGGCGGGCGCGCCGCTGCTGGTGGCGGCGGGGCCGGGCAGTGGGAAGACGAGCGCGATGATCGCTCGCGTCGCGTTCCTCTTGACCCAGGTGCGCCGCCGCCGCTGCACCTCCTGCACAGTGCCATTGCCAGTCATGCACGCATCGCCGGCCGGAACCTCGGCTGAGGGTGACGGCTGCGCCACCTCTTGCCGCAGCCCCACTGCCCCTGACATCATCCCGCGCTGCAAGCGGCAGTACTACTTCGGTGCGACCCGTCGTGCGCGCGCGCCTCGGCAAGCCCGCGTGCGCGTGACTGCCTCACCACCGCACATGCCGGGGATTGTGCACCTTGCATAAGTTTGTTCATGCGAGACACCAGGGGGCCCGAGCGGCGCGTGGCTCGGTCGAAGCGCCTGCCCCTGCGGCCGCGGGTCTGGTCACCCGGATGTCCGACAAAGCACCCCTGGGCTTGAGATCTTGCGGTGCGCCACTCCGCACCGGTGCCACTCGGACGCGCGCAGCGGCGGTACCGCCGGCGCATGCATGCAGGGGTTTGCGGCGGAGAACATTCTGGTGGTCTCTTTCACCACAGACGCAGCCGCAGAGTTCCGGAGCCGCCTCTGCGCCGCTGCCGGACCTGCAGCGTCGAGCATGCATGTCTCCACGTTCCACTCCCTGGCGCTGTCTCTCCTCAAGGACTTCAGGTCCGCCGCTCTTTCGCGTTGCATGCTGCCTGTCGGCCGATAGGGCCACTCTAGGGCCACTCAGCTCGCGCCCCGCGCTGTGCTGCGCTGCGCGCTGTTCTGACCAGATCCGGCAGGCCCTACCTGATCGCACATGCATGCAGGACTGAGCTCGGCCGGTCTCGCATCGCGGTCGCATCCGGGCGCGAGCAGTACCGCGTGGCTGAGGCGGCGCTTGCAAGGTGGCGCAGCTGCGGCTGTGACATACGCGCAGCGCACGCGCAGCACGCAGCGCACGGTCAGGGTGTGGCCGCGCCTGCCACAGCGCCAGCACCACAGCCTGACTCAGCACGGTGCGCAGCCCGTTTGGGGCCGTTTAGTGCTCGTGATGCGTGCTGTGCATGCTTTGTATGCTGCCTCTGCCTGCAGGATGCCGTTCGCTTTCGCTGCCGAGGGCGCACCGGGCCGCGCCGTTGGGACGGAGAATCAGGCGGCGGAGCCGAGTGACACAGGTGCGGCACAAGGCGGGAGCGTGGGGGAGGTTCTCGCCATGATCCATGCATGTTGTGCGATTACGCACGACGAGGCCCAGCGCATCCTGCGGCCGGGCGGCCGGACTGCGCAGCCGGGCGCAGCTGCGAAAGCGGCGTCGCGGCCCCCGACGGTGAGAGCGCACGTGCGTAGTGGCGGGCGTGCGGTCGCGGCACGGCTGACGTCCGGAGTGGAATCTGCCAGATGCCATGCTAAGAGCGGAGCAGCCGGCGCCAGGCGGCAGGACGTGAAAGCTGCGAAGGTGGGTACGGGTGCGCGGCGGCAAGCCGGGCCCGTCGGAGACGGCGGCGTGGGTGCCGGGGGTGGGGGTAATGGAGGCGAGCGGGGGGGCCGCGGTGAAGCTGGCAGGTCTGCAGGCAAGCATTCTGAGGCTGTGCGTCTCGCAGAGGAGCAGGCCACTGCTGAGAAGGAGGCGGCCCGGGAGGCGTCGCGCACACGGCGAGCGAGTGCGGCTCCGCTGTCATCTATCTGCTTGCAGGGGATCGGGCGACCTTGGCCTGGACAATGTGCAGAGTGGAGCGCATGCATGCGTTTGCGTGGGCTGTCAGTGTTGGCGTTCCACTGGACTGTGCCGGTGCAGAGGCCTGCGGGGAAGGCTCGTAGAGCTGGCCTTTGTTGGTTTTGGTCGTCCGCATGTGCTGCTTGGTTGTGCCCGACTGTGACCAATCGGATGGGATCTTGGGTGGGAAGTGGAGCAATGCACCCTGCTCTTTAGGCCGTTTCTGCAGGCGACCGTTCTCGTGTTGGAGTGACAAGAACACGCCAAAAGCATGCGCTTGATATTGCGACATCTGCCGCATCCAAGGCATCTGGTGTCCATTTTTGCCGCACTCCATTCGCCTGTTTCCCAGCATCGGGGGAGCAGACGCCCGACCCCGACACCCTCGCTTAGCAAGCCGCTCCGTCTGACTCCACGCAACTCCTGAACCCTGCACGCACTCGCTGCTGACGAGCCCGGCAGGAATGAGCGTGTGAAGCATCAGCATAGCTTCCTTTTGCTCGCGCCTCCTCTGGTATTGGGTCCTCCGCATCGACTGGGAGCGTGGGCTGCTGCAGAGCAGCAGGCGCGGGAGGCGCTCGCGGAGATCTCAGGGCTGAAGGCGAGCGGCGCGGCCACCGCGCAGGCGCTGCAGCGGCACGGCCCCCGGGCGGCGTTCCTGCATGCATTCTACTGCGCCTGCCTCGGGGCCGGCGGCCGCGTGGACCTCGACGACCTCGTGCCCCTCGCAGCGCAGCTGCTGCGGCGCAACGCCGCCGTCAGGGCGGCCGTGAGCGAGTGCGCTCCGCAGTGGCATGCATGTGCTCCGGCTGCTGCCCCCCTGCCATGCCTGGTGGTACCTCCAGATCCCGACACTGGCACAGCCGCCGCGGCTGGCCGTGCTTTGGCGTGCTGTGTGGAGGTGATGCGGGTTTGAGGAGCATGCGACTTCGCCTGGACAAGTGTTCCTCCACCGACACCCAGCTGCCTTCTGCGGTTCCCTGGTTGCATCTGTATTCAATGTACGTGTTTCCTGTTACGGTCGTAGGCCCTCCCATTTGACCCCGGTTATCCGGAAATGTCAAGGTGCTTGTCGGATACGGCGAGTAGGCGTCAAGGTTACATTTACATGGCAGCAGGGCATGCGTGGTCGGCCTGGCCGTTCAGGGCATCCTCAGCATGAAGCACGAGTCAGTGCCCGGCACACGATGCTGCACCCAGGCCCAGTTCCAAGTTTGGGGTCCTAGACCTGAGGGGGACCGACCGCCGGGGTTCAGGGTTTCTAGGCATGCCCCATTCACAAACCCTACCCGCCACAACAACGAGTCACCCTGCCGCGGTGCTGTGGCTGCAATGCAGTGGTGCTGCGGGTGCAGGCGGTACCAGGCTGTCATCCTCGACGAGTTCCAGGACACGAGCGCGGTGCAGTTTGCGCTGCTGACTCAGCTCGCGCCGCACCGCCGTGTCACCGCCGTCGGCGACGACGACCAGAGCATCTTTGCCTTCTCGGGGGCCCAGCCCGCGAACTTCCTCCGCTTCCTCGACCACTTTGGCCCGCTGCGGCCCGCCCCGCCCGCCCCTGCCCTGCGCACCCACGAGCCCGTGGCTACCAGCGCTGCCACTCGGCACCCCAGCCACCCCCGGCCGCACCCGGCAGGCCCCGCCGCGCCCGCTGCAGCTGCCGCCGACCGAGCCGCGGCGCTCCCCGGTGCCACTTCGCAGACGCTGCCCGCATGCGGGTGCAGCTCTGCGGTCGCTGGAGGAGCGCAGGAGCTTGCCGTGGCAGTCGCGCAGGCAGTACGGCCAGCACGCAGCATGGCGTCAGGCGGCGGCAGCGTGGTGTGCACGCCCGCAGCGCTGAGCTGCCCCGTGGCGGGGCCGGGGGAGTGCCGCAGCTGCGGGGGACCACGGTCCGGGTTCGGCAGTGTTGTCTTCGACACGCAGCTTGCGCCCGACACGCCGACACAGGAGATGACGCTCTCGAAGCTGCCAGGGGCCGCCTGCCATGCGCCGAGAGCTACACTGGCGGCTGGACAGTTGCCTTCTCCCCGGCCGGCTGCTCGCGGCGTGCCTGCGCAGTTTGACGTGCATGCCATGCCTGTCCCTAGCGCGGTGGCGACGGCATGCACCCCGCAACCTGCCGGTGCAGCGACGGCCATGCAGCCGCCCGATGCTGCCGCGGGGGTTACCACGCATGCGGGCTCCCAGGTGGAGCGATCGGACCCTTTGCCGGCGTCGCCGTGTGTCGTTCCCGGCCGGCAGAACGCCGGTGGAGGGAACCACACGCGTGGTCGCCATGCATGTGCTCCGGCAGATGACGCTGCTGCAGGGGGTTGTGGTGTGCGTCCGAGCGTGTCGGGGACTCCCGGTGCAGCTGCTGGAGGCGGTGCGGGTTGTGTGGAGGTGCGTAGCGGCGGCGCAGCGGCAGGTGCGGCAGACGGAGGCCGTGCGGGGGCGCAGCCGCTGCCGCCTCCGCAGGGGTGCTGCGCACCCGTGCGGGAGGCGAGTGTGGGAAGTGTGGTTGCGCTGGGGGTGAACTACCGCTGCCCGGGGCACGTCGTGGAGGCGGCGTCGGCATTGGTCGCAGCCAACGCGGACCGCCTGCCGAAGCAGCTCCAAGCCTCTCAGAGCCTCGGTACGTACCCTTCTCCCGCCGCCCCGGTCCAGGTGGCCGTAGGGGCGGGCTCCTGTCAGGAGATCACCGGCCGTTGTAGGTGCAACCCCCATGTGTGACTTCTCAGCGAGTGTTGAGCAGCATGCCCTGCCACACATGTCGCAGCCGGGAACACGAGGTGCCACGCATCGCATGCAGGCGTGCCGGTGGAAGTTCTGGAAGCTTCCGATCCGCAGGAGCAAGCCGCCTTTGTCACCGCCGCGGCGTGCACGGCCGCCGGGGTCGCGCCCCCTGCCTGCTCTGCAGCTCCGCGGCGGAACTGTTCCGCATTGGGCGCTGTTGCGGCCCGGCCGCGGGCCCGTGTGCACGGGCCGTTGGATGGTTGCGGCGGCTGCGGCGATGCGAGTCAGAGCGTAAGCGTCGCGATACTGTACCGTCAGCGCAAGAGCGGCCGCGCCTTCCAGACGCTGCTGCGCGCGTGCGGCGTGCCGTTCAACCGTTGCGCGACGCCGCCGATGCTGACCCGCGGCGTGCGCGACGCCGTCGCCGCGCTGATGCTCGTCGCGGTTCGGCACAGCACCGGGGTCCTCCCGGCCGGGCTGGACCGCCGATACGGCGGCTGCGGCGGACACCCCCGGAACACGGCCGCACACGCAGTGCTGCCGCAACCACGAGGCGTGCAGCGTGTTGGGAGCGCTCCTGGCCAGGATGCGGCCGGGCCACGGCGGCAGGACGGCTCCGCGTGCGACCAGCAGGGCTGCCCGGAAGGCCGCCGTATGCATGGGGCGGGGGCGAGGGCTCGCGGGGGTGTGGCTGGGGCGGGTGATGGTGTGCCGGGGCTGCCGTGGAAGCGCGGGGGTGAGCCAGAGTGGCTGAGGCGTGTTGCTGGGCGGCAGGGGGTGCCGCATGCGCTCGCGGCGGCTGGGCTGCGGCTGTTCCGAGCGTTCCTGGAGGAGGAGGCGTGCATGAAGCGTACGGACGCGGGCATGGGTTCGGAGGTGCGCCGTCTGCGTGCCTGCGGTCCTGGATTACATCTCAGCCCATGAGCGGAGCCGCAGCATGCTGCAGCGAGTGGCTAGGAGGGTTGGTTGCGCTTCTTCTCGCGGCGTAGATCTCTCGTCACAAATCATAACCGGGCCCAGGATTTTTTCCGTCGAGTGTGAGAGACCTCACGAGGTCGTGTGCGCTGCAAAGAGCTGACCGCTCCCTCATGCCTGCTAACGTTTTCCACGCGGCCGGCGCGTCGCCAACTGCCCCGTGCAGTGTCATCGTATCAATGGTCGGCAGGTGTGTTGCACTCCGTGTATGCCAGTGCATGTGGCGCATGCATGCAATCGTGTTTCCGTGGTGCTCCCGTTACGCCGAACGAGTGCGGATGGTCTCCGAAACGTGGCTGTTGCGGTAGGCCCCCCTCCCGGCGGCGGCGGCGATCCGGCACCTCGTCGCGTGTGCGCGCCGCTGGCACGGCCGCGCCTGGCGCCTCCACGTCTTCTCCGCCGCAGACCGCCTGTTCTCGTCACGTGTGAGCGGCACGCTGCGCGCTGCGGAGCTCGCTGCGGCGCAGCGCGCCCTCGCGTGCCTGCGCGGCTACCTCGCGCGCGCTGCGGCGTGCGGCTCGCTGCGCGCGTGCGCCGCCGCAGCTGCCGGGGGCCTGCCCCTGCGCCGCGGCCTGGAGCGGCCGCTGTGTGCTGTGACCGAGCGCGACGGCCTGCTGCTCAACGCCGCAGTGGACAGCCGCACCGGCGCCGACTTCCTCGAGGAGCAGCTCTCGGAGTTTCTAACCGGTGCGTGTGCTGTGCATGCTGGCCGGTGTGCTGCGCACGCCGCCTGATCAGGCCCTCCACCAGCACGGCTTCTGATTCGTGGTGTTTGGCGTGTGTACCACAGCGCTTGTATGTTCGGACATGTTATTGGAAACTGGTTGGACATGCATTCGTGGCATGCGTGCGGGACTGCACATGAAGAGACAGCCAGCTGTACAACATTGCTTCGATGGCAGGCAGCCAGCGGTTCTACAATCGCCCGACACTTCTCACGCATTGGGCTTGAGCAGACGCACAGTGCCGCGTCGCGTGACTATGGGCAAGTGCAGGAAGTCTGGCTGTTCCAAAAGCCGCGGCACCGTGCGCAGCACACAGCACGGTCAGACCGGAACGGACGTGTCAGCGCCGCGCAGCCGCGCACGAACCTGCAGCACTCAAAGTGGCTTGGGTGTCAGCAGGCAGCCCCACCAGCCCCACACCAGCCGGCGACAGCAGGCGGCCCCACCAGCCCGACTCTCATACAGGCCACCCCGCAGCCGCACGAGGCCTTTCGTGGCTCCGAACTGAGGCCACCCAAGCCACTTTCAGCACAGCCCTCTGCCAGAGCTCCCTCGATGAAAACGCATGGGGTTCTGCGGGAGCGTCCCATCCTGGGGTGTGCGCAGGGGCCTGTGCGGGGGAGCATGCATGTGCACTGCCAGGCGCTGGCATCGAAGCGGCACCAGCATGCATGTGCAGAGGAGATGGGATGACTGGAACGCGGCGGAGCGCGTGTGCGGTCGGATGTGGGGGACCGGAGTGTGTGCATGGCATGCATGATGGGGTGGTTGCAGGTGAGTGGAAGGCACCCGCAGGTGGCGCTGCTGCGCTGCGTGATGACCTGCAAAGGGCGGGGCGCGCAGAGGGAGCGGCGGTCGGGTGCCGGGAAGATGAGGCGCGCGCGTGTGGGGTGTTTGTGCTGTGGCTGGAGGAGCGAGCCGTGGCCGCGGCGGCGGCCCGGCGCGAAGCGGACGCGCACGCGGTCACGCTCACGACGCTGCACCGCAGCAAGGGCCGCGAGTGGGACCACGTGTTTGTGGTGGACGCGTGCGAGGGGCAGCTGCCGCTGCAGCCTCCGCCGCATCGCGGTGGCGGCGGCGGCGGAGCACGTAGCGACCGCGCGCAGGAGCGTGATGCGGTGGGCGTGGAGGAGGAGGACGAGGCGGGTGACGGTGCGGAGGAGGCCGACGCATCTGAGGAGCGGCGGCTGATGTACGTCGGCATGACGCGCGCAAAACGCACGCTGTGCGTGTTGTGGGCAGCGACAGACGGCTGGGGCCGGCAGTGCGCTGCGAGCCCGTTCCTCACGGAGCTGCCCGTGGAGCACTGCCGATGGGGGAGCGTGTGCGACTGTGTGGTTGAGGACGAGGCGGCCGGGGCGCAGTGTGTGGAGGTCCGGCAGACAGGTCGGCAGGGGGGGCTGTGGCGCGAGGGTGTTCGAGTGGAGCGGCGCTGCTTTGAGTGGGTTACGGCCGAGGCGGAAGCGGAAGCGCTGGCTGACCAGGTTGCGATTCTGTTGCTCGCTGTTGTTGGAGCTGTGCATGCCTCTGCGCGCGATGGCCTCGCATGGACCGCATGCCCAGCAAGGGCTCGCTGCGTGCAGTGGCTGCTGGAAGCTCCGGGGCAGCCGGGAGCGATCCGGTTCGGTTCCGCGAGCGTGGAACTGAACAGCTCGCCTGCCGGCGGCGCCGTTCGGCAGGTTGGTCCTGTGCCTTGCGTGGTGCACCGGACGGTCTGGCTGACATGCATGTGGGCATGCAGGCGGCAGATGTGCCTGCGCCAGGTCAGCGCCGCGCAGCCGCGCTCCCCACGGCTGTATGCACTGCCACCGGCGCCCCGGCTAGCGCAGCAGCACCTGGTGATGTCCAGGAGGGGCCATGTCGAGGCCACGGCGCCGGTGATGTTTGCAACGCAGCCGGTTCACGTGCTGCGGTGGGCGCTGATCAGCGCCCGTGTCGCGACAGCCTGGCGGACCTCCATGCGCCCGTAGGTCTCAACAGCGGTAGACCAATCCCGGCTGCGCTCGAGAGGCGGAGAGCTGCAGGACACGTGCATACGCCAGCTGCACATGCGCCAACTGTGGCTGAACGACCAGCCCCGGATGAGACAGCCCAGCACGTGCCCCTCCCTTCAGCTGGCCGAGCCGCAGGTGCGGCGGTCACCACCTCGCCGCTGGCCCGTGCTGCGACGTGCTGGGATAATGAGTCGACACGGTGGGGTGCGGTACAGGCGTGGTGGAGGCGGGGGGCGTCGGCGACGCGTCCCCGCGCCGGCACGCGTTTGTGCGCGGCCTGCCGCGCCGCGTGCAGGCGGCGGTAGCGAACGCATGCATGCGCTTTGCGGCGATGGCGGCGTTCCGGAGTGAGGAGCGGCTGGTGCGGAAGGTGGCGGGTCACCTTCACCATCGGTGCGCCCCCGTCCTCCCGCTGTTGATCACGTGGCCTCGTCCTGCACTGGTTGACAGGGCCTGACAGGCTGCGGACGATGCAGCAGACGGCGGGATTGTTGATTACGCCGGTGCGCCATGGGTGAGCGGGCATTGGCGGTAGCACCCCTTGCAAACTGGGTAGAGCGGGGGGGAGACTGGTCATGGCAATGTGACCTTACATGCGTACCATGACACACGAACGCGGGTGAATAGGGCGGGGCTGAAGCTGTGGCGTTGACACGGGGGGCGTGGTTATGATCACGTTGCCGTATCCATAAGGGCATCATGTGGGGCTGCCTGGGGTATGCGGTGGCCATGTGCTTCTCTGCGTCGGACTCACTCTCCGTGCAGGCACATACAGAGTGCGGAGCTGCTCTGACGTATCTGCCCCAACCAACGATTCCAGATGCATGTTCAGTGGTGCCTCCATACGGCTGCACTCCCTTCTGGTGTGATATGGCAGTGCTGTGGTGGTGGTCTCCTGCCACCGTCCACGGGCGCGGTGGTTGGTGCACGTGCAGCTTGAGATTAGCAGTGCAGGGCAGCCTAGTGCAGCCTGCAGGTGTTCGTATGGCAGTAAAGAAAGCCGTGGGCGGTGATCGTCGCGAGTGGTTGTGCAGGATGCCGCAGAGTGCGCCACGGCTCGTTGCTGCGCTGGAGGGAGAGAGTGGCCGGGAGTTCCTGCGATGGGCAATCCATGTTGCGGGCTTGCCGCGGTCTGAGGCCACTTTCAAGCGATTCCTTGCCCGCCGTCATGCGCCGCAGGGCCGCCCGCGTGAGTAGTGTGGGCAGCCGACGTGTAGGACCAGCGGAACAGGGCTTGACAGTGTGGGTGGGTGGGTGTGCAGCATTGGATGCTGAGGAGACTTGGAAATGGACTCTGTTATCTAGTGCGGAAGCTTTTGCGGTCATTGGTTCGGGAAAACATCAGACATGAATATAAGATACTCCCTTATCCCTGACTGAACTATGAGTTGTTGTGGCTAGAGTGGAAACGATTGTCAAACTCAGCAACACGTCGTCGTTGCATAAAGGGCGCAGCCATCTGATGTTGTCACCACAGAACTACCGTCATCTTGAGTGTTGTGCAACTTGTATACATTTCTTTGTTCCAGTCCACGGCGAAGTGTCAATTCGAATGTCTAATAGTAAAGATGAGGACGACACAGTCGCCGGGCCGGGCATACAAACAATGGTGGTTGTAAAGTTTATGTTTTTTTCTGCGCTGATGGTGGCCACTCCAACAGCCGTGTTCTTCCTATCTCACTTCCGATACCTGGACTGTACGCTGCCGATCCGCAGTGCTGCACGTTGCCAAAATCATATGAAACAATTCGCAATCAACCATTCAAATTGAGGCTTGTTTACAGGGCTTTGGGCCATGACGCTCGGCGTACCGAGCGACAAAGCACTTCCAGCCCTATCTGGCATTGCCGCGGTGATCTGTGTGAACATCGTGCGCCCCCTTTCGCCCCATGTTCATTCGAGGATAGGCAATTAATTCATCAGCTCTGTTCTCTTGCTGCTGCAGGTGGTCGGGTGCTTTGTCATCATGGCCTTCAGGGAAACGGATGTCAGGAAGGACAAACGCAGAGGCGTCAAGGCTGACTAGCAAAATTTTGAAGCTCACAGCACGCTGCTGAAATGCAGTTTGTGAAACTATGCAGTAGTCTTAGAACATGTTCATTTACAAACTGTCCATGGGAACACACCCACCAGTCAAGGCTTGATGCAGTAGGCTGTCTTCCCTACTGGTCTTGTGTTACGATGAAACCCATTTGAAGCCCCAAACGTGCTCAGAGGAGGATTAGATATGACCAATTTTCTGGATGATTCTTGCCCGACTAGGTTCATGTCTGAAAATACTGGCTGTTAAAAGCACTGGAACACCTAGGAACTATTCCACAGTGCAGCCAGGTCAACCAGAGCAGGCAGATGCACCCTACGTTCACAGTATAGTGTGAAGCCGTGCTGTGATGCGCCTGATGCAAAATCAGGATTAGATAGATAGTGATAGCTTGTGCATCCATCATGAGCTCCACCATGACCATCCACCAGGAGACTGCAATCCTAATTGCCCAGGCCATGTTAAAGCAGGTCCCAGCTGCATGCAACTGGTGCAGGTGACAGCAACAAAATGTTCCGGTTGTGAATGTCCATAATGGCTCCATGCGGTTCTGGTTCGCATAGAGCACCAGAGCAGAGATACCAGGAACATCTTTACGGGCTGCGATCGACTGATGTGCCATGGAGGTGTAGTCACATGGGTCCGCATGTGTCCAGCTGTGTACTGAAAATTGTTGTGGAATGTCTAGCAGCTCTGCGGCCATCACGCGTGTGTGGCATCTTCTGATATTCGCAGGTGTCAACTGTGCCGTAATGCCTGGGACACATCTTCACTCCGAGTCGGTTCCTTTTGCTCTTCATGCGCCAGCGCTGCGTGTGCACCTGCGTAGGCATTACAGACAGTGACAAAGCAGTTTTGCCAGCAGCAGTGTAGCTCATCACTGGTTTGGTCTGGCACCAAATTGTCCCGATCTGAGAAGTTCACATGTTGTTCTGCTGAGGTGTGATCATGAAAAGCTAGGATTGAGGTTGCTGCCGACTGTGGCCAGGCCCAGGGGTGGCTGCGCAGCGTTGTGCATGCCTTGTACGCGCATGTCTCGATATCTCGATTGTGGCAATAATTTGGCCTAGCCGCGGGTGACCCACACGAACGGACAAACGATGCGAAAACGCACGAGAATGCAGTGGGACAATTTCGCTACATTCTGTGCCATCGATGCAGTGCGCAAGTTGCTGGCCGTGCCGAGGGCAAAGTCTATAGACTATACATCCTTGAGTCAGGCACGCAGTCAGGGCTCATACTTTCCAGTAGATCGGTTACAAAGCGATACCAAGTAGCTGTTATGATACTGTCTCTGTGATTTTGAATTACCTTGCACAGCATGGTTGAGTCTACAGGCATGAGAAATGCGATGCACCTGGCGAGGTCTGGGGTGTTCTACGGCAGTATCATTGAAGTATCACTCTCCTCAATGGCTTTGGTGAGATTTTGCTGGCTCTTGTGTGGTTTAGTTTGAAATCTTTCGCCCTTGTACGTCCGCGTAGGCGAAGAGGCCTTTGCGTGTTTTTGTCACACGTAGGCTGCAATTCTAACCAAGCCCGTGCGCAGATTTTCATCATCTCCTTCTTCAGTGACATTGAAAGAGCGATAGATCTGGCTGAACATGCCTGGATGGTCATGTACTCGACAGTTTTCACTACCACGGTGATGCTGGTTTCAGGCATCTTAGGTAACGCACTGGAATTGAATCTGCTTTGCATGTGCATCGCAGGCTTGCCGGAACATGTTATATTTTCCTGATTTGACGGCTCTTCAGTGGAGTCGATGACTGCACAGCCGACGATTGCGAAACCTCGTGAGCGATTATGCACTAGGCCGTTGCTTCTTGTGCGACAGTCGAAAAGTCCTTTTCCGGGCAGACCATGCGTCTTAAGGTGGCTGTGCACCCTGAATTTGCCCACATCAAGCTGTCCATGCAAAAACATGCGTTGACGACTGTTTGCAGGACTCGCAACGACCTGGAGTCGAGAGAAAGTGCGCCACAGCGCGCCCATGGTGAAAAACGCGGCATTCTTGAAAGCAGCGATTGAAGGAAGTCTTTTCTGTTACATGGCACCATACAACATTGTGGTGGCATACTGGATCTGCACAACGACTGGCCCGTCAGGCTGGGCCAAGGCAGTCAAGGTGCTGCTGAGTGCACCAGGCATGTTCTTCCAGTTCGGATGGTTCATGGCGTGCTATCAATTCTGGAAGGTACTACACCAAGGTCATGGAGGTACGTCTCTACCCATCTTCCTGTTGTACTGGAACTCACGCCTGTCTTGCCTCCAGCCTCCACACAGCCTCCACCACTTGGTTGACGCGCTGTCGTGAACCAAGTAGACGCTCGGTGGCTCAGCATGTCAACGTTCTTGCAAGCATCACTGGTGCTGCTGCGATGAGGTCCTCCATCCTCCTGCTGCAGCCCACCGCAACTGAGGACTGGAGCTGTTCCGTGCAGAGGACCTCGTGATGCCCGAGGAAGCAGTGCACACCTTTGCCGACCTCTCAGAGCCTCTGCTACCCCAGGACAGCTCGGAAGCCGATCTGTCTGCCAGGGGTGTTTTCAAGAGTGCCTCACAGTTTGGTCCCATGGGCATGCCTGGCCGAGCCTGCAGCGCCACTGTAGCGAATGGCGAAGTGCATGCCACCCTCCTGCCCGGCACAAGCACGGACACAGAGAACCCACACAGTGACAGGGCCAGCGCTGATGCAGCAGCAGGCGATGCAGATGAGGTGTGAGAGCCTGTGCCCTGGCTGCCATGTCAGCAGTATGAAAGCATGTAACGACACTCATGCCTTGCCCCTCCTGAACCACACCCTCCAACGATAGCCTCCCACGATCAAACCCCTTGCCCCTCTCTCACGATTGTGGCTGATTCTGCAATCTGAGGGGCGTTGCACATGGGCTGTATCATCTTAGGTAATCTCCGTCTGTCATGCTTGCAGCTTGTCTTGCAAGTGTGCCAGTGCCCACGGATTCACATGGAACAGCAACACCGATACTGGGACAGTCCCCACATTACCATAGCAGGTAGTGTAGTAGCTTGACCATGGGAGGACGTTCCTTGTGATCTCGACTCGTGGCGTTGTCCTGTACCCATGCTGGAGACGGGTTGTGAGGTGTCACAGGTCATCCCCTGGTGTGCATGAGTAAGCCACGAACTGTCCCAACTACCGGACTAGTGATACTGCCAGTGTTGCAGCCACACGGTCGAAAGCCAGTGCCTTCCACCTTGAAATCATTCAGAGTACCGGCCTCGGCACTCCTGCTCTCGCTGTGCGTCTGCATGTGAAGAGGTCACCTCTGGAGGCAATCGTGCACATGCAATCTGAAGGCCATGCACCGCCATGGGCGACACGTCAACGGCCACGGCAGTTCCCAAGGCGCGTAAGCAAGTTCATGTGCACATCTATATGCCCCCACACTCTGTGCACCGCTGCACGGCAGCCAGCGGCTGGCTTCGCTGTGTGTGGCACCCGGCTGACACTGCCACACACACTGGACAAGCACACAATGTTGGGCGGCACCGTGCCCCGTAAATTAAACCCGACAAAGTAGATTTTCTCTATCAAAATCCATGGTTGCCCCACATCGGCCACTGCAGGCCTGGTGCGAGGCGCTGCAGGCACTCAAGCCACTCGCTGTTGCACTGATCCAAGTCGCCGGCAACGGCGTCACCACGACTAGTGCAGCAGCGCCCTTGTAGCTCTCTCAGAGACCCAGGCTCTTTCCCACCGTTCCCATACCAAGCCCCGACACATCGCCCATGTGCTGCTCCCCCACCGGGCCGGAGCTAGCCCCGTGACAGCGCTCCAATCGGCCGCACCCGGTCACAAACAATGTGTTGCGACCGCACAGGTGGACTGCACAGGTGGTGCGACGTGCACATCGCCGCAGCGGCACATGCATGGCTGCGGCACGTCCGTACAGCATCCGTTCTGTAGTTGCCGTGACCACTCTCCCGCTCGGCATCGCTCTCGGGCCACTCATGCCACCCATCCCCGACATGTGCCGCGGGGCACCGGTCTCCACGAAGGCACGCGCTCTCGCTGCATGCAGACTCTGGTTTTTCCACTCATTTGTTGGGGCAAACCCCTGAAAAGTGTTCCCAGAAATTCCGAAGTTGCTGGATCGAAAAGGGTGGCAATTGAATCCGCAATCGCTGGCTGCCTGACACGCGCACCACCGTGTCTGAGGGTTATCGTGCGTGAGCGTTGCAGCGCGCCTGGACCGCTTCAGGTGTCTCGGCTGTTGCAGGAGAGTGCTCGCCCGCAGCAGGCGCACATGCACTCGATTACAAACCGCTGCGGTCCTCACGCGTTCCGGACATACTACAGTACACCTGCTGCAATGCCAATGGACGCATGAACCAGCGCTTGTCTGTGAGGGTTGCATCGGTCCGGGTCGGCACAGGTGCCAATAGCCTTATGGGTACATCACTGTGAGCATAAACTCTGGGCATGCATGTACACTGTGGAACCGTTGAGGCGCCTCCGGTGCATCCACACACCCCGCCATTGCCATGCATGCACCACCTCGCTCTGAAGTGGCACAAGTGTAGGTACCCGACAGGAACGACCCCATCCTCAGCGTGCAGCATGTCCATGCATCACTCGACATAGACGCGGCGGCCCCTTGCTGCTAAAGCTGGCATCCAAACGCGTATAGGCACGTCCAGTCCACAGTGGGGGGGGGCTCAGCTTGTGAACAAGCTTGCATTGGTTCATGCCACCGATGATACCGCCAATGGGGGACTGTGGCAGCCACACATGGCATGTGATTTCCCATGTCCTGTGAGCCTCACTAGCCCATCTTCCAGGCCCACCAGGTTCGCCAACACACAGCAAGCCTGCACTCACTACTTCACCGTGGTCGCAGGGCTCCTGACTAATCCCCCCCGCGGGTGCAAGCTATGTGCTGATGTGTGTGTCCACAGGCGTGTCCACAGGCCACACATATCCCTGGGCCAGCACTTCGCGGCGCCCCCGCCACACTCTCCTGACAACAGCCTGGCCATGACCCCCACCTGGTGTGCCAAATGTGTTGCAGCACACACGATCAACCTGTACCTCATCATCATGCCCTCTTGCAGTGGCCCATCGACCCATGTCTCCCTGGGTCACATGCTGCGGTCTGGCAGTCTCATGCATGCAGGCCATGCATTCAGGGTGTCTATGCCATGGCCGGCCCCGGCCCGTCCGTTTCGCCCGTGCTGTCCCCGTCGCGGCTGCGCCGCGTCGACATCGACGCCGCCGACCCCGACTCCCCCTCGGCCTCTTCCACCGATATCTCAGACGACAAGGAGAACTCCGCCCGGGGCCCTGGCGACCCGGCCATCGCCGCCCTCGCCGCCACCGCATCCCCCGCGGCCACGCCGGCCACGGCGTCCGCGTCCGGTGAAGAGACCGTGCTGTCTCCGTCCGTGCACTCCTCGCAGTCGTCGCTCATGCGTACGCCGCCGAAGGTCCCCCCCCTCGCGATCCCCTTGCCCTCCCGAGGCAGCCCCCGCAGCGCCCCCCAGCCCGGCAGGCAGCCTCCCAGCCACATGTCCACGCCGTCAACAGTGCGGCCCTTTGGCGCGGACTCCGTGCGCCCGCACGTGTCCGTGCCGCCGCTGCCGCCCCTGCCGGTGGCTGTGGGGGGCTCTCCATCAGCCCCCCCAAACTCCGCCCACACGTCCACCCCCGCGACGCCGCGCAGCGCGTCTGCCCGCATCGCGGCGCTCCTCTCCGCGCGCAGGCTCATGTCCCCGATGGCGGCGATCAAGGCCGGCGGCGGGCCGAGCGGCGGGCCGAGCCCCGGCGACGGCGCCGGCCTGCCGCCGCCCTCCCCGCAGTCCGACCTCTCCCTCTCGCGCTTCATGAACCTCGTGAAGAGCCGCAAGCACGCGGCGAAGGCCGCGCAGAAGCTCCCGCAGCACTTTGCCGGAGCGGCAGCGCAGTTCGCGGTCAAGTCGGCGCGTGCGCAGGGCACCCCCGGCTCGGACAGCGGCGCCGTCGGCACCGGCAGCCACAGCGTGCCCGCGTCGTCGGTGGACAGCCTTCCACACCTCGACGGCCGGGGGGCCCTGAGCGCGGACGCCACCGTGTTCCTGCAGAGCGGGGGCCGGTGGGAGGCGGAGGAGGAGGAGGCCGGAGGCGGGCCGCCAGCTGGGTCTGGCACTACGCCTCGGTGGCAGCCGGGATCGGGCACCCTCAACACACACAACAACTTTGACGGCTCTCTGAGCTCTGATGAAGAGTATGAGGTCCGCCGTGCTGCGCTCTACATGCAACTCCCTTGCCTGTCACCGCCACTGCCGATGTATCTCCCGCGGCACACACACTCTGAGGGGGACCGTTTCGCGCGGCGCAAGAATGCTGCGTTCACTCTAGCCATGTCAAGGACCCCTTTGCCAGCGGGCTGTCCCACCAAATGATGGCGGGAGTCGAAGGTTGGGCACGCTCCAGTGCTGCTAGCAGCATGCGGGGTGGTCTCGCCCGACTGTTGTTAGATCTATCTAATTAGATGCACTCTCGAGTGTTGTCAGATGCACCGGGGCGCGCCGGTGCCGTCTGACGTGGCCGCATGCACGCAGGATGCGACGTCTGAGATGGCGCCTTCGAGCAGTGCGAGCAGCGGTGGGGTGCCCTACCTGGCGCACCGCGCCGCCGACAAGCTCTTCCGCCGTAGCAGCATCGGCGACGGCGTGCCCGCGTTCGGCAGCACCGGCCTCGGCTCGAAGGTCTCCAGCGTCTGGAGCAAGGTCAAGGCGCACACCTCGGCAGCTGGCCGCAGCACCGAGTGACGCGCCGCCACGCACAGCAAGCACAGCGCGAGAGCAGCCCCCCCCCCTCCCTCGCGCGCCTCCGCGGCGTGCGCTGTCACGCTGTGGCTGTGCATGCATCAGGGGCATCCCTGCAGCTGGCAGCGGCTGCATGACGGCCTAGACGCACACCGGGCCCTCCTGTTTCGCTCCTTTTTTTTTGCCGGGAGTCCACCGGCTGAGCAGCACTCGCCTGCGGCACCGGCTACGGCGCGCTGTGGCTGCCGCGGCGGCCCGGCCGGTCTGCGCCGCTTGCGGCGGCACTATGCCGGCGCCTGACCGTGGTTCGCGTCGCGGTGGTGCGTGAGGCGATTGCCGTGGCCGCGCGCGGCTCGCTGCAGCGTCTGGGCGGCGGTGCTCGTCAGGCTGTCGTTCGCTGTGGCCCTGGGCACATGGCACAGCTGTGTACAGGGGGCACTGGAGTGGGGGCTGGCGCGCTGGCGGCTGGCGCATTCGACAGGGTCCTCGTGCGTCGGGGAGCAGCAGCAGCAGTCCAGGGCGTGGGGCAGTGCGCAGGGTGGCAGGGCAGGGCGCCCGTCCGTGGTTCACAAATCCCACACGTACGTTGCTGTCGATAGCAGCGTTGCGCATGCACGATGCGCCGGTCATGGGGGGGTGCGTCGCCGATGGCCCACTTCGGGATGTAATGCATGTGACACAAGCCGGAATGGGCAGGGGAGAGCGCGCCATGAGGCGCACCGGGTTGCGGTGCCGGCAAAACTGCGGCTGCAGGCAGGCGGCCGAGCAGGGGGGGTTCACGCATGAGGCCTGAGGGTGGCGCGCATGCCGAGTCGCATGCGTGCTGCGCACAGCACGCAAAGCAGCGGCGAGCAGCGGGGTTCACGCATCCGTCAGGGTTGTGGACAGGGTGAGGAGGAGCTGGCGGTTTGTGGGGCGGCGTGCGGCGGGGTGTGGCTGCGGGTGCCGAGGGCGCGCGCCGCGGGGCTGCGAGCAGGTGGGGTGTGGCTAGCAGCGCTGCAGCTGCGTGCACACCAGCACCGCCCTGTACGCGCCGGCGTGGTCTGCGGCAGTGTTTAGGCGATTGTTCGGCGTGGTTTGTGTGGGGGCGGAGCAGGGGGGGGGTCGAGCATCGCCTGCCTGGCCTGCGCTTGGCGCGGCAGCCTCTGACATCCACATCCGCAAAGACTCTTGGCAGATGCCCGTTTTTTTGGTGTGTGTAGTGTATGACACCGGGGAGTACGAGATATGGTGCGAGGAATGTAGGGCCCCAGTTTAACAATTGATGGTGGTTGTAGCTTTCTAGTTTTGACACGAGATTGTGGGTTTTCATACGAGGCTTGTAGGCGCACAGCGCGCTGAGGGCACGTGAGGTTGGTTTTTAGGACGTTTTTTTTGCGTTGATGACAGCAGGCGTCTTTAACACGGCCTGTAGGTGCAGCCGGTCTGCTGCTCCAGGATGAATAGGCTATGGATGTAATTCAAGAACTGGGCAGGGCGCTGCCTGTGGCTACGTATGAAATGGAACGTCTGACAAACTGTTATAGGTATACCCAGTCCAAAGTAACTACCTCGGACTATCGCATATAAAGCATCGGTGTACCTTGTACTTATTCATGGGC
>JAUMHO010000007.1:2177645-2202154 GCA_032360965.1 Ulva armoricana
TCCTACACACCAGTTGGAGGAAACGCCTGGGCGGCATGTTCCTGTTTCTGGAGGGCTTCATCCCTCTGGCGGCAGTTTGGGCGTTGCGCAATCATTGGGTCGCCGGCAATGCGACCAATCGTTCGCTGGCATGGCATCCGCTTACACAAGAGAATATTGAAACAGGCTTGCGCGTCTTTGCAGATTTTTCCATCCCAGTGACGGGATGGTTCAAAGCGCTGGCAAAAGCGCCGGGCGTGTTCGAAGCCATTGCAGTTCTCATCCTCGGCGGCGCGTTGGTATGGACGGCGCTCGAAGCGTGGAAATTCTTCACGAAACAGAAACAACCATCCCTGAGAGAGGGAAGCGGGTTCATCATCCCGCTCATCACCGGGCTCTTCTTGTTCGCCTACCTCGCCTCAACCGTCGCATCCATGACCCTCTTCGATGCCGCAACAAAATTCAAATTGAGAATCGTTGCGCCGGTCTTTGTCTGTTTATTCATTTTGCTGGTATGCGCCCTCATCTGGCTTCGCAAAAGAAATTTCGTGTTGGCGACGCTGATCGCCGTTGCGGCGCTCGGCGCTTCATTTTTCAAACAGGTCAACACCGTCAACACATGGTCAAAGAGCGGATTGGGTTTCGCGTCTTTCCAATGGTACGATTCGGAGGCGATGACATTTTTGCGCGAACTGCCCGAGGATGTTGCCATCTTCACCAACGAGCCCGGCGCGGTGTATTTGTATACCGGGCGCGGCGCGTTGGTGTTGCCCAGCGGTTATGATTCGGCGCGCGCCGAATCCATTCCGGGGTTTGAAGAAGGCGTCGAGCGCATGCAGGCGGAGATCAACGCGGGACGCGCCGTGCTTGCCATCTTCGACGACGGCGCAAACATCGCCGGCGAAGTGGACGCGCTGACCGCAGGTTTGAACCTCGCGCACAAATCGCAAGGCGATTCGATCTACACACATCAACCGTAACGCGCTCGTTCGCAGTTGTACTGCGAACGTGATGCAGTGCAACTGCATCACGAACAAGGAAAGTAAATGACCATTCAAGATAAATTCAAACTCGACGGGCGCGTCGCCCTCGTCACCGGCGGCGCGGGATTGCTCGGCAGGGAATTTTGCAAGACTCTCGCGGAGGCTGGCGCGAAAGTCGCTGTGCTGGATTTAACTGCCGCTTCACGCTCCGCGGCAGGGACGGCTGACTCGCTCTCTCAAAGCGGATTCGAATCCCTCGCCCTCTCCGCCGCACGTGCTCAGTTGAAGACCCTCCGTGCCACTATCGCTGCTTTGTCAGTTGAAGTGAAAACCGAACGTGCTACTGCCAAGGCAGACCGAATTGCCGCAAAAGAAGCAAAAGCTGCTGTTCGCCAAGAGCGCAAAGCTGCTAAGATTGCCGCTCTCGAAGCCGCCGGATGCGCCGTGGCCCGCTCGCCGGCGTTCCGGACACCGTCCCGGAGCACTCTGTCGGCACCGGCACGTCGCCCATCGGCGGCCTCGCCAACCCCGTGTCCGGCACATCGTTCAGCGTCGATGCGATCAAGGTCCCGATCCAGCGCGCTATGCTCGCGCCCACCGCGTTTGGCGGCATCGGGACCGTGGGCGCCCCCGGCACCGGCCGCGGCCGCCCGCCACCGCTCCGCCCCTCGCCATTCTCCATGCTGAACGACCCCGCCAGCCCCAGCGCCAACGACAACAGCAACAGCGGCACGCTCGCCGGTGCCGGGGGCGCCGGCACCCAGCTGCAGCCATCCAGCTCCCAGGCTCTGGAGGACCCTGCATACAGCGGCTCAGCCCTCGAGGTCGGCGACTTTGACCTCGGCGGCGGCCTCTCAGAGTTCCACGACTCTGGCGCTCTGCACGAGCAGTAGTCGCGGCAAGGCCCCTCTGGTAGCTGCCGTGGCTGGACCACGCTCCCCCACACTCCTGCTGCTGTGGCGGCACCGGTGTGTTCTGGCCCTCCGCCGGCGACCTGTGGAAGAACCATGCTACGTGGCTGCTGCGTGAGGCGGAGCGCCACCGCTCCGCCGACGGCCGGCGCGCCACATGAGCGGCCGAGCTGCACGCACCCGCCCCCCGCAACCTGCCTGTGATGTCAGGAGGGTGGGGACGGGTGCTGTGCGCCCCGCTGAGCGCGCGCCGGCGCAGCCGCTGCGTCGCGGGTGCGAGTATTCATGCATGCGGATGTGGCCGACCCCTGAGTCGGCGAGTCTGCTTGCTTAGCCGCCGCTCCGCCCTCCTGCCATCCCCGCACGTGTGCCTGTGCCAGGGGGGAGCGCAGCTTCTGCAGCATCAGAGGTGACGCGCAGGCGGAGCACAGGAACCTCCCATAACTGCCGTGCACGCCACAGCCGCCATCGAATCGGTGGCAGCTCGCACGCGTACGTGCGTGGAATAACTCCCCGCCGACGGGATTGTTGCCCAATTGCCCCAATGCTTTGCGGGTGCGCACAGCATCGGGGCGGCCGCATGGGGTCATCGGCAGGGCCCCGCATGCATGTGCGGTGTGCCGAAGCCCGGCAGCGTCCCCTCGTGGCCTGAGGGTGCTGCCGCAGACCGGGCAACCCTGTGCCGGTGCACCCTGCGAGCCCCAAGGCCCCTAGCTGCATTGCAGCCCGTGTGAATGATTATATTTTTCTCTCGTTGTTGTTCCTTGTTTTCTTCTGCATTTTATAGGCCATGGCAGCAGGCAGGCGAGCACGAGTAGGCGGGGATACCCTGTCTTTGATGCGCGACCGCTCCGAGTGAGAGACCGGACAGTGTAGTGCAGCCTAGACTGTACTGTATGATAGCGCATTCGTGTCTGAAGCTCGAGCGATGCCTTATGGCCCCTGCCCCCCCCTGCTCTCACCTCGAGCGGTGGAGGTCGAGGCGAGGCCGGACATCCCACGGGCCTGTGTTCATGCGCTGTATCATGTTCGCCTTTCGACTCATTCAGGATTGCCAGTTTCTGATGTGGCCACTGCTAATCAATGTAATCATGAAATTCCAAACACAATGCCGAACGTGTGTCTCTGCATGTGTGGGCTCTGTTGTAGCCCTGTGTCCACAGGAGCACCTGCCAGTGCTAATCTTCACAGCCTTTTTCTGCGGGCAGACCTGAAACTGTTCGCCGAAATCCATGTTTGTTGGTTGTAGGGGGTCTGCTAACATGAACACTACTGCCTGCGACCATGGCTCACCATCAACACGACCAGTGACGTCTGCCGGACGAACCCGCATGCATGACAGTCAGGTTAAGTTTCAAGCAAACACGTCTTGCCTCCTATCAATTTTCTGCCCGACGATGCACACAGAGGCTGGGCTGCAATGGTGAGTATATGCCCAGTATACCTGTATACTTTGGTAGCGGTATATACTTACATCATAGAGCGGCACGGTGACATGTGCATCACGCAACAGCGTACAGGTCTCAAATCAGACCACCTCATCATTCATCCCCCGCATACGTCCCGGCGATGTATACTCTGTAATATTGTATACTGCAGTATAGGCTGTGATGCAACTGTCACGCGTGAGGCCAAGACTGGGCCCATGCTTGTCACGTGTATAGCGACCTCCTTCGCCTGTCTTTCCGCCCCCCCTTCACGGCAGGTGTGCCGCCGCCGGCGCCACCCTGGGTTTGGCTTCAATCGCGATCTTCATGTCTCACCTGTGATCCTGAGGCTCAGAGCTGGCACAACATCTGCTGTGTGCACTCGCTGTGTGATGTGTGCCTCGCATCAGGCACCCCCGATGGACATGCACAGATACCGTGCCAACACAGCGAAAGGGCAAAGGCAGAGCAGATCATCGGCAGGCAATGGGCGGTGTGGCCCCACAGGAAGGACACCGGGCCTACCTCCCAAGCCTGTGGGAGCCACCAGAACCACCCCAAGCGTGGGGCAGTATGCCACTGCCACCAAGTCAAGGGCCCAACCAACATAACAGTGCGATGTACACGAGCTAGAGCAACTACATGGCTTCTCTCCCGATGACCCGCCTGCATGACAAGTTTGGTCAGAGACGGGACTGTTTGCCACCATGCGTGTGCACCTCCTGTAACAGGAGCACGTCACGTGTGGCGCACACCGGAGCCGCCGCAGCCCCAAAAAATATAATGACAAAACCTTGGATATCATGCCACATCTAACTGGGCATCGGCCACAGCACTGGCTCCCTGCGACTGCCCCACCACACCACTCCCAGTCCACGCCAAGTAGCGCGGCTCCAACACAGTTTAATCCATGCGGAGTCTGTGATCCCTTAGCGGGCCACTCAGGGGTGGGGGGTGAGCTGTGCGCTCTTGTTGTGGCGTAGGTGCATGTTCATCACTCCTACGGCAGGGTGTGGGTCTTGGGTCCCGCCCTGACGGCCACCACCCATTTGCTGGCCGCCTTTGCAAACGCCGCCGATCGGCCAGAACAATGCGAAACCCGGTCGCTCGCGGCCTCCTCCGCACGGGCTCCCTCTGTGCGCCCTATGCTGCCGCCGTCTCTCCCGTTGTCCATCCAGCTCTGTCGTTGCAGTCATCATACCTCCTACATGGCCACTGCTTCTCCTACAGCGCCGATGCCTCCCGCCGTTCATGTCCACTGTGCACTGCCCGAGTATATGGCCTCCCAGTCGCCTCTCATGCGGATGCGTAGCCCTGTTTAGCATCACCGGCGCCGCATCGAATCCTCGCAGGCGTTGCGCTGCACGCCGCCTCGCTGGCGCTTCAATGCCTGCGCCTTGACCCTCTGCCGTCCCCTGCGGCACACGCAGTTGCTGATCGCGCACTCCCGAATGGTGGAGCTTGCTGCGACGTTGCCACGGTGCATACAGTGCCCGTCCTCCTTGACCCTGTCCTGGCGCTTGAGGGGGTGCCATCCCTGCGGGCCCGCCGCCTCTGTGGCTCCCTTGTTGCTGCCTTCCTGCTTGCATCGTCTGTACGTGTGGCCGCATGTCTGACTCCCCAGCCCGCTCACATCATCATCTGACGTACGAGCGCCTGATGGTGCGTGTGGCGTGTGCCTGCTGGACTGGCCCCTTCTTCATGCTTGCCTCACGGGCCCCCTGCCCTCCTTCCCAGCTGAATTTCCCCCGTTTTGTATTGAACAGCTGCATGTGACCGCCACACCCCCCCTCTCCGCCCCGACCAGTAGGATCGCTGTGGCCGATCCCCGCTGGGGTCGGCGTGATGCCCGAGTTGTGTGTTTTTTCTCCCGATATGTCGGAAGGGCTGATCCGCCTCCGCAGGCTCTGACCCCGATTGGTGGCCGCCGGTGCATTCATGCATGCATGCATAGGTTAGGGGTCAGGGAGCAAGGCCTCGCTATACACCAAGGTGCCTCCCTATACGCCAAATGAGTAGTGCTCGATCGAGACATACTGAAGCATTAGACACAATGTGAGCCCAACATTTGTGAGTCCGCTTCCGCCTGGCCATTCTGCTGGCCCTACTAGTGGGCTGCGGCTCAACCTTTTTTTACACAAGGTGTCACTGCGCCTTTAGGTAGGTTGATGTGTTCAAAGTTCGAGTGTAAAACATCTCCAGCCTGCAGTATACATAGTATTTTCAGTGCAAGATGCTGCAGAATTCTTCCAGTGCAAGTATGTATGTATGATCACATCGCCGTATCCATAAGGACGTTGACACCTCCGGCAACCGGGACCGATTGAACCCTCAACGGCAAGTGTGTGTGAATCCCACACCAGGCAGTAACAAGCCAGATGAACCCACGGGTGGGGACACAGGTGTTAGCGGCAACAGGGGAATCTCTCGAGCAGCACAGACCTGCATCCTGGGTTTGCAGGTGTATGGGAGTTGCAAGAGGCTGCACAAGGGCACCTGCGTGCATGCTGTGGAGGCTGCAAAACCTTTAACAATAGCCTGTTGACTGGCTGCAAACGCGTCCGTAACAGGTGGAACCGGCTCACGTCACATCACGACGTCCGTGAACGACAACGTTGGTGCAAGACAAGAAGCCCAGGACGGGCAGTAGTCATTGCCGTACAAATTCCACGTCGGCCAGACCGGCTCTACATGCAACGTAGATCGTGGTGCATGCCGGGCATGCCCCGTTGACCGTGACAGACCGACTTTCCTGGGCTTCTCTCGCCACACCCGCTGCGTTGTCGACTCCGTCGGCGCCGGGCACGCCCGTCGACGTCGCTACCATTCATGCTGACGCTTCATGATATATGCAGACAGTTGCACCGTCCTTGACTTCGCTCACTGTGCACCTGGACCGCACGGCCATACACGGTCATCACCGAGTTTGCCGGTGTGAACGGCGAGCATGCTGTACAACAGGCCCCAGGCATGTGAACACGCGCGCAGGATTGACCAGAAGTGCCACACGCCTCTTTCAAATTCAGTCGATTTGACGCGGTCGGTGTGCAAGCTTGGCTCTTCTTGTGACTGCTGACTTCTGCCTAGTGCGACGTTCCACCGGACGTGCTTCATGTCAACAAGCCGGACGTGCAGTGTGATTGTGCAGCGCTTGCACATCATCGCTTCACCCGACTACGACACTCTGCTGGACAAAAACGTCCTCGCTATGTCACGTTCCCCCATGCGCTCTTGTCGTCCATGTCCCCACATTCCTCTGCAGCTGCTGGCACCTACACCGCTGTGTGCTGTACTTTTTCTCAGTACATGGACTGCTACGTAGCCAGACATTTCTGTATGCTAAATAAGGCCAGGGGGAACATATGAATACAGTTTGACTTTGCTGCGTGCCCACGCGCATTCCTGCATCACACCTTGCACCACGCGCGGCTGCATCATTTTCACAGCTACCGCGCATGACCGTAGCCAACCCGATGGACCCGGTGGCCTCCGACACTTCGCCATGAATCAAGCCAGCTAGGGCATGTTCCAGTTTGAGCCAAGCTTGCGTGCAAGATATACAGCATGTGCATACATGGACAGCCACAAACCGTGGCGTCTCCTGGCGGCTTTTCAAACTTGTCACCGAGCACCTCGATCTGGCGCGCATGCTGTTGGCGCAGCATCACCCGTTGTCGCGATTTTTAATTCTGGTTGATGTCTGTAGCGTCTCATGTTGGCCACACGGGTGTGCTGAAGCGTGCCACAGCAGGCCTTGGTTGCATTTGTTGCGTCCTCAGCTTCACGCTACGCGCACATCCGAGCTTAGTACCGTGGTCTATGTTCGGGTGTCGTCCCTGGCGTATGTGGCGGCGCAGTTGCTGATGCATGGCAGTTCGCACTTTCGCGTGCTTGGTAGCCGCAGCCAGCCGTTGCCCGGCGTACACGACAACACGATAGTGACTAGACAGCAATGCCTGAAGTGGCATAACAGCAGACTTGACCTGAATCCTGGGTGAACACAGTCCGTCAGCAGTATTGTCTGGTTGTCACGGAGCCTTTGCAAATGTGATGTGTCCCAGAGCTCTCACGCAGAGCACGGGCGAGGCCCACATTGCAGCCCTGCGATCCTGCAAGGAAACTTTGGCACTGGATAACATTTTATTGTATAACACGCTGATGTTTTTCGTGTCCGGTGCAAACCAGTATCATTTCGTCCACTTGGACAGTTTTGCACCGTCGCTGATGTGCGCAGACGTGTACGTTGCAGTTTCAGGACACTCCGGAGGGCCTAAGTTGTAGTCAGGTGATAATAGGTGCGGACTGTGCAGCTCTTGTTAAGATCTGGGCGAGACCGTCGGAGCAGTGACCTTGTCTTGTCGTCCGCTTGCTGTGCGTTTCAATCATTCTACGCGCCAACTTCCACGAACCAAGCTTTCCTCACTCTTTTGTAGTTGGGCCAGGGTGGATAGTCTATTGCGAACGCCTGGACCAAGTGAGAGCGCAAGCTCCTCTACTGGCGCGAGCTGTCATCCGCATGGCATGCCACAACTGTGACAATAAATTCGCAGGATACTGTGCTACAGAGCTCTGTGTCTGTGGGTGATCGCATGCTGTGGGGCACAATGCCAAGATCACCAGTCACTATCTGCGTCCGCTGCCGCAGCGAACCATGCCATGTCACCACCTGCTACACTGCGGCTGGCCTTTCCAAATGCCCTGTTTGGCACTAGATTGCCGCCCAAAAAAGCAAGTGCGACGCGAAGTTCCATCATCCATCCAGAACAGCGCTGTCAAGTTGTTATCAGCACGACGCGCGCGCAGCTCAGGTCCTGTTCGACACATCGAATGGTGCCGCAAACGTTGTGCACGACTCTTCAGTGCATGTGTGCAGCGTAAACATTAAGAGGCAACGTCAAACGTTTTTTCATCCTGTGTGAGCTGCGCAGTGCTACGTTTGAACGGAGGGCTGACAACTACACAATAATTCAATTGACCGGCATCGCCGTGCGATCATACCATGGTGGACAACCGTCTTACCGGGTCCTGTGACGTACGCTCACGGGAGCAGGTTCAGCTTCGATGGAATTAGCGGACCGCTCCAAACTCTCGCTCACGCAATCCAAGCGCTCGCTCAAACATGGGCGCGCTTTACCAGAAGACCACCACATCTCAGCGTTTTAATTGCCTGCTGCGTCCTGTTGATAGAACGCGCTTGCGGACATGCGGCCGGCTGTGTGCAGGGCAAGTCACTGCTTCGCAGCGCGGTGCAGTTTTCAGCCATGCACGCCTCGGGGTTCTCATCAATTCCACAGCTGCAGCAGTTTTCGTCAACAGAGTCTCGTTGCGCGCCGCATGTGGAGGAGTGTGCGACCCGGTCAACTGCTGAAGCAGCAGACGAGTTCGGCAGGAGCGTCCACGACTCGCCACCAGGCGACTCCACAGCAGCCACAGCCGCTGGTAGGTTTATAGATGTATATGCAAGTAGCAGGATGCCGGCCGCTCAGGGAGGTGGACCAGGGGGAAGCATGGCACGAGCCTCGTATGGTCCCACTGCTGGCAAGGCTGCCGACAGCGCAGCCATGTTTACACATCACAGTGGCACCTTCCGTCCGAGCTCGCTGCAGTATGGCTTCATAAACCGTTCAGCGGTTCTCTCGTTGAACGCGAGCAGTTACGATCTGGACAGCGGCGATAACAGCAACGTCCAAGTGTCTGGAGTCGTCACACCAGATGCCTCGACCGGTGCGCCTGGCGCTGCCCCTGCCTTGTGGCCGTGGCCTGTGATGCTTCTACATGATGCCATAGCTGAGAGGACCCATTGCAATAGCAGCTCTTGCTTCAGTCTTGAGTTCCCTCTCAATCTGGAAGCGCCCAGGGGCTGCTGACCTGCGTGCCAAGGGGCGAGGTGTCCCTAGTTGCTTGACTGGGAGGCAATGTATGCAGCACGGGCGCAGTGGCAGAGCTACACGCTGGACAGCGAATGGGAGGAGATGCTGGACCGGCGGCGGCGTGGCCTACACAGCAGGCATGTGGCAGACCATGACACATCAGATGCAGTGGCGCGCCGCCGTGCTGCAGGCTGCGATGTGGACACGGCCGTTGTGGAGCATCACGGCACCTCCACCGAGCTCCGAGCCATACGTGCGGAGAGCACGGCCGCTGCGGAGCAGGTCATCGCGCACCTCGACCTGCTCACCCACGACCTCGCCCACGCCGGCGTTCAGCACGCTGCACGGCAGCCGCCACCGGACGCGGCCTCCCCGGCCGCGTTTGCTGCTGCGCTCGCGCACCTGCTGCGGCTTGGCGGAGTCCGCGGCCGCCGCAGCAGCGGCGGCGGCAGCGCCGCCGCTGCCGCGGCCGCACCGCCGGCAGACAGCGGCAGTGACAGCGGCTCGCACTCGCTCGCGCTGCACGGCCCGACGTCCGCCGCGCTGCGAGACCAGAGCGATCTGCTGTCAGGGATCATGGCCAGCCACACGTCGAGCGGCGGCGACGGCGGCGGCCCCCTGGCGGAGGCCAGCGGCACCATGCCCGAGCTCGCTGACAGCGCGCTCGTCCCCTTGCCAGAGTCCACAGGCACCAGCCCGCACGGAGCAGCCCCTCTGTCATCGTCCAACCCCTTTCTCCCTCCCCCCAGCCCGGCAGACACCGACAGTGTGTCCAACCCATTCCTGAGCCCCCCTCCATCGAATGGCTACCCCCCCTCCTCCTCCTCCTCCTCCTCCTCCTCCTCCTCCTCCTCCTCCCAGGCCACGCCCACGTCGTCCACCGGTATCCCGATTGACCCCAGTCACAGCGCACACAGCCACGACGCTGTTGAGGAGTATGAACAGACAGAAACCCTGTCGCACTGGCATGGAGCGCTCAGCCCCACCGCGAGCGATCGAGCCGCATCCGGCGCATGCGCACCGAGCGAACAGCCAGCCGGCGTGTCAGAGTCGGTCGACATGCATGACCTGCATGCATGCATGGACGTATTCCCATCGCAGGACTGCGAAGCCAGCTCCGCGGCGATGCTCGCCGTCGAGTCGCATGACCTGCACGCGTCTGCAGCGGAGCTGGAGCGCCCGGTACCAACGGTACAGGTACCGGCGGCAGACGACAGTGGGGCGGGCGAGCTGTGGGGGCCTCGTAAGGGAGGCAAGTCACCCGGAAGCTCCGCAGAGATGAGCCACCGGCACAGAGACCCCTGCAGGATGATAGCAGGTGGTGCGGAGCCGTTTCTGACGGTCACGTCGGCGCAGCCGCCGACGTCGTCGTCCTCCTGCCACTCCCCCCACATCGAATCGCCCCCACAGTCTGCGCCGCGGAATGCCACAGCCTCAGAAGGCACCCCGGACGGCGGCGGCGGCGGCGACGGCGCCTCCCTGGCGCAAGCGCCTGCTGCCCCTGCCCCACCCGCAGCTGCCGTGAGCCCGCCCGCAGACGCAAACCCGGCGCCACCGCCGCTCCCACCTGGCGTCAAGGACAGCGTGGCCACGCCGGAGGCGGCACCGTTCACCAGCCCTCCCACCTCCGCCCGCGCTCTCAGCGGCGTGACAGCCGTTGCTGTCCCGGACACCACCCACTGGGCTGCCGCACACGTCGAAGTCTCCCCCACATCCTGCGGCCCCGCCCGCGACGATGCAGCCCCTCAACCGCTGTCCACGATCACCTCCGACCTCGCCCTCGATGCCGGGTCCACCTCCGGCACCAACACCGGCGCCACATCCCCGGCTTCCTCACCGCTCGCCTCCGCCCCAGTGCGGCCGCCGCAGCAGCTCTCCGAAGTGTCCCGCCGACGCGTGCCACGCGTACCCGCGCCGCTGCCACCGCATCGGACGCTGCCGATGTCCTCTCCTCCAAGAGTTGCACCGCAGCTCCGGCCGCACGCGGACGCCGGCCGCTTCCAGAAGGAAAACCCCACCGCACCCCCCCTGCACCCCCACGCCACCCATGTGACCGAATCCTCCTCCATCTCGATCTCCTCCTCCTCCTCCTTTGCGCTGCGTCCACTCGCCGACACATCCACCCTGAGGGACCACATTGCCACCTCCTCATCCATCACGTTCCAGGGCGAGCTCTCGCTCATCGGCGATTCCGGGCTGTCCATGCATGAGGACTCCGCAGCCACCGACAGCGGCCCTGTAGCTCCGCCTGGCCTGGCTCCGGGTCATGCCGCGCCGTCGACGCCGCCCGCCGGCGACAGTGGGGGCCACAGCGACGCGTCAGAGGACATTGCGACCCTGTCGTTTGCGCAGCAGCTGCGGCAGTCTGCGGAGGCAGCGGAGGTGCGGCCCAAGGGGGTGGGGCGGTCAGGGTCGGCCGCACTGAGCGACGTGACGACCCCCCGGCTTCCCAGCGCGCCAGCGTCGCTCTTCAACTCTGACTCGGCCTCCGCATCTGCCGCCCTCTCGCCCGTGCCGCCGCTATCCACGCTGCCCTCCACCTCACAGTCGCACGGCCCTGCCCCGGCGCCGGACAGCGTTGCCGATGCCGCTGCTGCCGCAGTCGCGGCAGCCGCGGCTGCCGCTGCTCGGCACGCCGTCCCCCCCCTCCAGCTGCCCGGCCAACGAGGCCACGGCGTCAGTAGCCCCCGGAAACCCACCCGTGACCTGAACCGCCTGTTCCAGGAGCCGGCAGCGCAGCGCGCAGCAGCTGCATGGCACACCCGGCGCCCCGCCTCCGGAGGTGCCCCCTACAGCAGTGCGCTGCCGCAGCGCCAGCCGCAGTCGCACCCCGCTGGTCCGGTGCGCGCACGCATGACGATGCGGGATCCCCCCCACGACCTCCAGCGCCGTACACCACCGTACAGGGTTGAACCCCCCAGCTCGCACCCTGCCGCGCACATGCGGTCCTCCCCGCTGTACCTCTGCCCGGCAAACATCCCTAATCCGCTCGCCGCGTCAGACTCGCCTCGCCAGACGCCACCCCGCCTGCCTGCGCAGCAGCGCCCGTCGTTCCCTCGGCAGCCGTCCCCCATATCTCCCGCACCCCGGCCCTCGCTGTGGCGAGGGGGGCGCAACTCCCCGAGGCCCCCGGCACGAGTGTCGCCGCGGCTGTCTCCGCGCGGAGGCGCCCACAGCCAGAGCACGGCCCGCACCGCCGCAAACCCGCCGTCACTGCACACCGCCCGCCGCGCTGAGTCGCGCACGACCGCGTCCCAGGCCAGCCGCACGCATGACACGAGCCGCTCTGGCATCCGCGGCCGCTCTGATGACCCGGCCCCGTGCTACAGCCCGCGCCCGTTTGCCCCGGACGACTCGTACTCCATGCCGGAGCGTGGCATGCACAGCGGCGACAGCAGCGATGAGTGCGGCGACGGCTGCGGCGGCGGCGCAGCCGCGCGCCCGCGCAAGCGCAGCCGCGGCCGCGACCGGCTCACCACCGGCGATGACGAGTTCTTCTCCGTCGCCGAGCTCATCCGCGGCAAGTCCCACCCCTCCCGCACTCCCCCGGCCGGACCTGAACTCCGCCCCCGCGCCCCCGCCAGCACCGGCGGCATCCGCACTCACTCCACCTTCCGCCCAGCTGCTGGCACACATCACCGCGGTGGCCACCCCGCCGCCACACATCCCCTCGTCCCGCCGCCGTTCCCCCGTCACCCCCTCAGCGGCACTCACTCCGCCACATCACCACGGCAGCCGCCCCAGCAAGGGTTTCGGTACAGCGTGGCGGCCCCCGCGTCGATGCCTCCGACGGGAGCCGCATACATCCCCCCCCTCCCCCGCCTCCCCCTCCGCAAGCAGGTGGACCCCAGCCCGATGCCCCCCCCTGTCCCCCGCGGCGTTCCCCCGGGGCTGAAGCTCCCTGGCAGCCACAGCAGCCAGGGCACCGCCCACAGCGGCAGTTCGCGCTCCTCCCTGCGGCCGCCAAAGCCTCCGACATCGCTTCCTCGGGCGCCCGTCCCACCTTCCACGCAGCGGGAACGTGAGCCTGGCTCCCCCACCAGCTCCCTAGCACACTCAGGGTCCGTGCTGTCGTCCATCCCCTCCAACTTTCTCCCGCCCCTCATGCCACCCACAAACGACGAGCACTTTTCCTCCGCCATGGTGGCACAGGCGACGCTGCCTCCTCGCGAGAACGCGTTTGCCTCCGGGGTGCTGGACCTGGCTCGAGAGACCGAGGCGACAGCCGCGCAAGCGGCGGGGCGGCCGGGGTCACCGACGTCCGCTTCCGGGACCGAGTCGCAGCGTCTGCAGCAGCGGCAGCCGTCGATCGAGGTGCCCGACAAGGCGTCCGTGTCGTCGTCGATGATGTTCTGGGACGAGGATTCGCCCGGGCGGCTGCCGCCGGCCGGGGCGGCCCCCCTGCCGCAGGTCCCGGAGCGGTCAGTGTCGAGCGACATCCCCTCGCCCATCGCCGCCGCCGCGCTCGCGGTCCCGCCGGTGAGCGGCAGCATGCAGCCGCGCAGCAGCGTGCGCAACGCCGCCGCGCTGCGGCATCACTGCCGGGCTGTGTCGGCGTCACCGACGCGGCAGCCGGGCACGGCCGCCCCGACGCCGCTCTCGCCGCTCCCGAATCTGGCCCCGACCCCCGTCGCCCCTGCCGCGTCAACCCCTCCCACGTCCGGCTCCGCCAGCGACCTCCGCCCGTCCTACTGGGCCGTCGTCCCCTCCGACCGAAGCGCCTCGGCGAGCGGTGAGGTCAGCGCGCCAGACATGCGCTCCCTCCTCTACAGTCTCCCTAACCCTGCGTCCGGCGTGTCTTTTGCCCGGACGCCCTCCTCCTCTAGCGGCAGCGGCAGCACGCCACTCACCCCTATGGACGTTCCCGCGTCGATCAACTCAAACGCTGCCGCGCGCCGCCTCTCCCCCCGCACCGGGGAGATGTCCAGCGGCACCTCGGGCCCCTCCCACCCCCGTGCCGTTGCCACAAACAGCACCTCCGGCGGAACACTGCCGTCGGCGCCGCCGTCTGCCGAGAGGCCGGCGCACGCGTACGGCCGCGTCGTCATGTGGCCACAGGCAACAGCCGCGCAGCCGGCGCCGGTCGCATCCGCCCCGGCCGGGGCATTTGCTCCTCTGCCGCATCCGGCCCTGGCGCCGCGCGTCCGCTCCGCCGCGCTGGACGCTGCAACCACCGACGCCGCCCCGGCAGCGCTCAACACCGACTCCGACGAGCGCGACCTCACAGGCGCCACCCGCACCGCAGCCAGCATCAGCCTACGCCCCGGTGTCGCCTCGAGCGTCCCCCTACCCTCCCAAGGGGACACCCTGGCCGGGGACACCCTGGCGATTGACACGGTGTGCAGCAGCCAGCGCGGAGGGACCAGCCCGGTTACGGGCAGGACCCGCTCGGTGCTGCTGCCCGCGGAGCAAGCGCCGGCGGCGGCGGAGCCGACGTCTGCAGTATCGACGGCCTCGGCCGAGCCTCGCGCCGCATGGCACAGTCTGCTGTGCCTCTTTGGCGCGCACCGCACGGACCCCCCGGCGCACGGCACGGGCAGCCCCGGCACGCGGAAGCTTCTCCTGGTGGACCGCTCCTCTCCGGAGTCCGCGTCACCGAGCCCCGGTGGGCGGCCGTCCCGGATCCGGGTCGGGGGCCGCGCAGCGGTGCCGCCGCGGCCCGGCCGCCTCGTCCCCGCACCCGCGCCTCCGCAGCCAACGTGGCGGAAGTGCCTGTGCTTACGAGGCCGCGATGCTGTGTACGACGTGTGACCCTCCGTATGAAGCCGTGCACGCAGCACGCAGCGCCAGGTGCGGGAGACCGTCGGTGGGGCATGTGTCGTCAAAACGTGCAGTGGAGTGGTGGCCGTCAGGTACCTCACATTGTAGCGATTTGCTGCGTCAGAGGCCGTTAGTCCGGTTTGTTTGACCGTGAGACGCGCGAAGACCGTTGCATCGAGCATGGGCGGTAACGTGTCCAACTTCTTGTTCAGGTTCTGAGGTGCAGCAAGGCATGAAGCTGCAGCAGATGAGGGGCCAGCATGCCGTGGCCACGTCATGGTGCTGGCTCGGGCAGATGGCGATGGTCGAGGTCACGTTGAGAGTTCACGCTGAGGCGGGAGTTCACGTTGAGACGGGAGCGGCGGGTGCGTGCGAGGTCTAGGGGGTCCTGAAAGTTTTGGGCTTGGGCGTGATGGCGAGGGATGACTGACCGAGGCTTTGGTAGAGGGATGATAGACTGTGGCCGCATGGGATGCTGTGGCCATGCTGCGGCAGGAAGGAGGCAGTGAGAGGGTGCATGCGGGAAGTGGGGAGGAGAGAGAGTGCATGCGTGGTGAGCACTCGTGGTAGGCAGCAGGTTGGGTGTGTGATTGCAAGTTTGATAGTAGAAAGATGCAGTGGCAGTTTGATGCGGGTGTAGAACAGCAGTGGCACGTTGTGGTTGATGTTTGCAGGAGAGAGTCATGTTGTATGTGCCTGCCATGGACCTGGGTACCAGTTCAGAATGATGAAATGTGGCCAGCGGAAACGCAGATGGGCTGGTTGAAGGTACATGTACATGCAGGGCTACTGTGTATGGAGAGTTCCGGACAGTGTTGTATGGGGTTGCGCTCTGGTGGCTCGCTGTTGCGGAGACTTGTGATTTTCTTATTGTAACCGACAAATGGCTGCTGGCCATGTGCTGATTCTGACGCCGAGACGGTTACCGAGGACTTGTATCAGTAGATTCAGTGTAGCATGGCATGGATGTTGCATCTGCAGACTTTCTGTGCCCGTGAGGGTTAATCTTGGGCATGGGTGTATGCTGCAGCCTCATGTCCAGTGTCATGTATATCAAACGAAGAGGGGCACGGGGTCTTGTCATATGGCTCTCAAGTGCTTTCGCTGTCACTGGAGTGCTTGTCGGACAGGAACTGGTGCCCGGATACGAGCGGTCTCTTTCGATTGTCCAGTTGACGGCTCATGTCGTGAGCTACTGTGAATGTTTCGGAGCGTTGTCGATCCTCTTTGAACCTTGTGATTCAGAAGCAGGACAGTGTTTCGCGTGCAGTTGCCTCTACAAGGCCGCTTGAGGTGTCCTTAACGCCAGGGTAGGTTTCGTCGTGACAATTTCAATGTCACCGCACCGAATATTCGCGAAATCCTGCGTTTTGTCGATCGGTGGCGCGCGCAATTACGACAGCCCTCTTAGGCCGTGCATGGACGCGGGCCTTCTCCGCAGCTTCCGTGCCAAGCAGCTCGAAAAGCGCCAAAAGATTGCAACGCTTTGCAGCCTCTTAACCCACAAATCATCGTTACCTCGTCCTAAATGCCTACCTTTCCTTCAGAATGTAAAAGTGTGCCTAGCTCGTGGGCAAAAGTGAACAGGTTTATCGCAGTAGTTTCTACATAGTTGACAGCGAGCACGCCTTGCTACAAAGCACCCCGCTGCCGCTGTTCCAACACACAGCCTCTACAATTTCCTCCTACAGCGCACTTTTACAGCCGTCCTTTCTGACTGCAAGTTTTCCCGCCTCGCACAGGAGTTGCAAGTCATCTGTCGTGCCGCAGAAATCGACGAGCCTAGGCGCGGCAGACAGTGCTCGCACGGAGGGCAGTTGAGTCCACACACCTTCAATCCTACCAAGTGCTGACATTTTCGCTTGTAGACTGCTAATGCTGGCTTGTCCCGTCCCGCGGGGCATTCTCCACGCCACGGGCACAAGCCCCGCAGACCATCTGGCATTCACACGGAAGCTGTTATCAGCCCGGGCCGAGCTGAGGCGGGGACCCCTCACACATGACCAGGCTCCCCACAGGTGCACAAAATCTCAGGTACGTTGCCAACACCAATGCTACTCAGAAGTGGACGCAGGGCAGGTGGCAGTGGTGGGCGGCTGAAGTAGTGTTCCAGGGTCTTGCCTCGTAAATTAAACCTGACAAATCAGAATCTCTCTGTTCATATGTCATGATTGCCCAACACTGGCGAGTGGGTCTCGACTCCCAGGGCTGCCTGTAGCGTGCCGCTCTCGACATGGGCTGCCTGCACCAACAAAAAACTAACAATTTACGAGAATCACACCAGATCCAAGTGGGCATCGGCGACCAACGAGCACACACCACACTCAGGCCGCACCATCCTCCCAGAACGAGCACCGCTCCCCCATGTGACTATGCCTGTTCTCCCGCTGGGACCGCTGTAGGTGCATGCCGCCAGCCGACTCAGAGGCTGCTTGTTCAGATGCATGCCACCTGCTTGTCAGCTTCATGTGTCCGCAGCTTGGCACATACCACACCCGGAATCGCAGCCACGTGCCCCAACGCGCCAGTCTCACGTACACGTCAGGCATACCCCTTTCCAGCACCACTGCTTCCCAGAAGTCTCACACAAGTGGTGCACACCCAACAGTGTGGGAGCGCACGTAGGCCACGTCGTCATCAGGCGTCTGCAATGCCGGAGAGCTGCCATTGCATGAAGCACGTCGCTGCGGGGGGCCACCAGTTTCTCCTGGTGACCTCATGGCAACCGGTGGAACAGAGCTCCCAATCAAGTGCACCGATTCACAGTTGACCAAGGAGTAGTGCCACTTGTGTGTTTCTGTCGTTGCATGAACCGTGTCGGTGCCTTGCTCGAGTGCCACTTCACTCGTGTCTACACACACATTCGGTTAGCCAACTCCAGCGTCCAATCTCACAGGATGCTACCATCTCAAGCGGCACACACTCACCCCCTCACCTGCAGCGATGCCGTCGTTTGTACGTTAGTTTTAGGTTTGTCCGCCGCAGCTGGTAGGGGCGCTGTGGCCGATGCCCGTTTGGGACTGCCGTGGTGCCCGACGTCTTCTTCTCCCGTTCAGCGCCCTTGCACAACTGACAGCGCAGAAGCTTGTGGGTCAATCTTCCGGGGGGGGGTGCCCCACGAACCGAGTGCAAGCAATGCGACGCCGAGGCTACACTGCTCTGCAGGCTGCGAGCGCGCCGACTGCGGCCCCGCACAAGCCGCACGGAAGCGGCGGACGCCACGCACACAGCGCAGCATGCACCGCCATGCATGCGGCAGATGTGGAGGCACACCCCAGGCACGCACGTGCCGGGCGGCCGCGTTCGGCGGGTGTCCGGCGGCCGGCCGTTGCCGCCGCGACGGTGGCGTGCGGGAGCGGGCTCGCTGCGTTCCTCGAGCGCCTTGGACTGTCTCCCCAGGTGCCCGCGCCCGTGCCATGCGTTACTGGCCCCTCGATTCACATCGGTCTGTCCAGCAACCGGGCTGTCTGTCCGGGCCGCTGCCTGCATGCCAGTGCACCTGTGTTGGGCTGCTGGGGTATCTGAATCGAGGGGATTGGATTTTTTGGATCTAATTTTGGGTTTCTATCCCCCAATATTCCGCCCAGCACTCCGGCATGCCTAGAGCCACGCTTCGTGTTAAGAGAGCCGACGGCCGGTGGCTCTCTGCTCTGGTGGTGTTCTCGAGCGAGTCGAACGTGATGATGCGAGGCTCAAAGCGTCTTGCACTAACACCTACGCCTGGGCGCCTGCCCCCGCGCGGCCCAGGGAGGAGCGGCCTGTGGTTAGGGGGCGATGCGCATCTCCCTGGGCACACAGCCACAGCACAGCACAGCACGGCGTGTCAGCTCCATGCATGCTGGAGGAGCCAGGTTCCGGACGTCCATGCGGATCGCTCATGCCATGCATGACCTTCATGCACCGAGCAAGCCCCGGCAGGTGCACGCAGCATGACTGGGACTTGGCGTGTCCGTTGAAGAGGTGCGGCAGCCGCCCGGCCGTCGACCCCGCCGATGGCGGCGCATGCATGACATGCGCATGCGGTCACGTCGATGCGTGTGCAGGAGGCAGTGCAGCTGCTGGCCGGCTGCCCGGGTCTGTGGGCCGAGTCGGGCTACAGCGTCGGCATGAAGTGCATGCTGCTGCGGTCTCACGGCATGCATGCGGACGACGTCGTCGCGCTGCTCGCTCTCGCACCGGCGTTCTTCACGTGGCGGGGCACAGGTGCGCACGCCTCCCCCCCCCGCGACGGCACTCCCCAGGCATGCATTGCGCGCCACCATGCGGGTGACTGCATCGCCTTGCGCCACTGCAGTCTCGTTGATCGCCTCACGCAGCGGGGGGACCCTCGCACCGCCGCTCCGTCCCCCGCACATCTCTGTACTACTCCGCTCTCTACTACGCCGCTGACAGGCCGTGTTTTGTTTACACAAGCCTGCCCCGAGTCGATGCGCACTCGCACACCGGCCGCCGCTGGTCCACCGCCCGGCAGCGATGTCCCTGCGCAACGGCGCCGTGGATCGGTGGTCGATGCTCGATCGCGTGCACGTGCGCGCATCGGCAATTCCACTGACGCCGCGGGGTGCAGACATGGCGGCGGCGTGCGAGCTGCTAGGCGCGGAAGCGCTGCTCGCTGCCGCGCGCGCGCCCCAGCTGCTCGACCCAGCCACATGCAGCTGGCCCGTCGTGCTGCTCGCGCTGCGCACGCTGCAGGCGGAGCTCGGGCTGCCCCGCGCGCAGGTCGTTGCCGCGATGTTCGACTGGGTGCTCCGCGATCCCGTCGGCACGCACCGCCCGGTGGAGGACGTGTGCAACATCAGCAAGAACGTGCGCTGGCTGCGCAGGTGCGTGTCTCCGCAACCCGCACTCCACAGTCGCAGACGGCCGTGTGGCTCCCCACTCCCCCCCGTGTGCTTTCATTCGTCCCCAAGGTCACAGCAGCCTCCTCCGGCGCGCTCGCGTGTACTCTGCAGCAAATGAGGGTGGACGGCGCGACCGTGCATCTGCATGCGGGACCTGAAAAGACCCCAGGCTGCCACGCCCCTCCTCCGAGTCGTGTGCCCCAACCACCTGCACGTAGCACCCCTCCCTGCTCTCGTTTAGCCAACCCCACACAGAGCCAATAAATCTGGGGGTTTTTGGGACAAAAGTTGTGAGCCCCGCCGTCTGATCGCGGCAGTGGGAGACGGGTGCAGGCGGGCGGGCCACGATGCGCCGATGAAGCTGGTACAGGAGCGTGGCAGACCGGAGCTCTTCTTGTCGCTCTCGTCGGACACCATCGAGAGCTTCCTCAGCGCTGAGGTGTCCCGCGTCGTCGCTCCCCGAACCTCCCCCTCTGTCCCCGGGCTGCCACACTGGCTGTGATGCTGGCGTGCTGCCAAGTGATGCTGCCATTTGATGCTGCCATGTGATGCTGGCTATGAAGCTGGCTGCGATGCCGGCGTGCTGCCATGTGATGCTACCATGTGATGCTGGCTGCGATGCTGGCGTGTTGGCATGTGACTATACAAGGTGCACCGCCGCCACCGCACCTCCGCCGGTGCCGCTACTCCGGCGCGGAACGGGATTCAACCTCACTCCGGGTCCCTGATTTCCGTGCAGAGCCAGCTGTGCAGGTGGACCTTGGAGACTCTGAATGTACGGCAAGGGCTGCCCCGCTGGTGCCCGCTGCAAACACTGCGGAACTTCCGGCAGCCGCAGCACCGCAGTGCCTGCCAATACTTCTCTGTGTGGCTTCTGCTACTGCTCGCTCGCTTGTACATCCTGGTGGCCTTCACACTGGCAATTTTGTTATGGATGCGGCGATGTAAGCATGCATAACCACTGGCTGCTACCCACTGTCTGCCGGTGGGAGTGCCTTGTGGCAGTGCCTTGTGTAGTCTCGGACATGCAGCCGAGCGTGGATGCGGAGTCTGCGATGCGGCCGTGGGTATCATGTGTACAGTACAGTGGGTATAGTTACATCGAAGAGGGGCACGGTCACAGGTGCATCACGCCACAGCGTACAGGTCTCAAATCAGACCACCCTATCACACAGCCTCTGCATACGTCCCTCCTGGACACTCCGCCGGTTCGAAACTAGTCCCTGTAATCTGTGCAACGTGCGACATGGTATTTCTCATCAGCAGGCTATTCCCTTTGCAGCCTGCCGCACTGAACTCTCTCAGCGCCTGTGCCATCCACATTGACACGTTGACAGTGGGTATAGTACAGAGTACAGTAGGTATATTACAGTCATGTGGTTGCAGTGAGTGTGTAAACATTCAATGGGATGGTCTCGTCCTCCCCCCCCCCCCTCTCTCTGTTCCTGCTCTTGCCCTCTCCCTAACCCCTAACCCCCCCCCCCTCTCTCTCGAGCAAATCACAGACTGCGCTAGTGCTCGTGAGGCTCGTATCACTGTGTCTTAGAATGCCACAGGGCTCTGAATATAATTAGATAAGCGCTGTGCCATCCAAACATGGCATTGAAAAAAACCAATGATAATAAGAAAAAGGCGGGGTCAGGGATCTTGTTGACCCGGAACCTGCATTGGCCACAGCACACCCTCCGGCAGGAACAGTCAATGCAGTACGTGGCTTGTCAGGCGGGAGCAACGCAGCTTCCCCTTTGCCACAAAGACGACATCGCACACAATCGTCAGTTCACTTACGAACGATTACTCTCGTCGCAATCCAGCATGCTCTGTACAAGTTTGCTGTTTCCCCACATGCAGTGCTTCCAGATGAACACTTTGATTATGCTTGGTAACACAGGCTAGTATAGCTGCTCGGTGCAGTCGGCCTGCAAGGAGCAAGTGCACCTCAGAGCCCCTGGCGCCACATTCTGGAAGGCTCTATTGCGCCATCAAAACATGATGTGGTGCGGATCACAAACGCAGATGAACAGCGAAACACTCTCACAACCCACGAGTGGATCATTTTGCCCCAGACACTGCCTCATTTTGCCTCAGACACTGGCCCGTCAGACAGAACCCATGAAACGAAGCACCCCGGGCGAGCACCCGGCACAAGAATCCCCCACTAGTTGCTCCATGAAACATGTGCCAACGGTACTGCTCTGTGGGCAGAGTCACCATACACATCATGAGACCTGATCCGCAACCCTGAACGCCAAATGACAGGTTAACCTGGACGACAGCTTAACTATCTGTGGTGAGAAAAAGAGGGCATCGGACATCACGCCAAACCCAAACGTGCATCAGCCAGAGCACCCCTACCGGTAGGGGCAGACAGGTGTAACACGGGAGCAAAAGGGGGCACAACCACAGGGGCGGGGGTGACCTGCGCTGGTGCCGTGCTGGGCATGATGTCAGACTGTGCCCGTGTGGGGCATCAGGCATCGCTGCAATGACGCTGTCTGCAGCAGCACGGGGGCAGACTGCTCACCAAAATGAGGCTTTTGACAAGACTGCGCATGCAGAACATTTGATGGCGTTTACAGAGCAACCAGGAAGGAAAAAAAATTACCATTTTTGAGCACACTGACGTCCTAAGCTGTTACCCTGTTTGGACCCGATCACTCTGCAGTCAGAACAGGCGCGCCCAGGCACACCCCACGCTGCTGCTGTCGCCCAAACAACGAGCCCAGAACACAAGCCATACATCAGAGCGCCCCGACCGAGCACCCTGAAGACGGACCCCGCATCATTGCAACATGCGAAGGATCCAAAGTGAAGTCAGCGGCTGGAATATTGCACACAGCTCCATGTCAACTACGCAGGCATATGACCCAACCCGAAAGCTGCACATATGCACTGAGAAACAGGACACAGGCACAGGCATGCACACACACCTATAAGAGCACACAAGGCCACACGCAAGGGTGATGCCATGCATGTCCCCTGACTCGAAAGCCACCCGAAACCAAACGCAGCACCCACAAAAACTTGAGTGCACGTTCAACGGTGTCATGCATGCCTGGCCTGATGATCCCCGCATCTGCACCCCCCCACCCCCCCGCATCCCCCTGACAGGAGCATGTCTGTCATTTTGGACCCGAAAAGCGTAACAAAAGAATCTCTTTGGACACGGCACACACACAGCCGGTCTCAGTCAAACATCTCAGCCCTGCACGGGCGCATCCCCGCGAGTAGGGCATTGCCACCCGTGTGGCAGCGACGTAGGGCTGCTACACGCAGACGCTGACGCGGACCTGCAGCTCGGGGCCCCCCCGGGGGTTCTCGCGAGCCCGCCACCACGCGCACGTCGGCTACGCTGCGTGACGATCAGATGTGAGCATGGCCTCACCATCACCCCACCGCAACCCCACAGCGGCACCGCCCCCCACACAGCACGCCGCCGCGCGTCACGGTGAAATTGCAAACACGCGCTCCATGTCACGCGTGATGTCGAGGCGGTTGGACATCACGATCAGCGCAGTCGCCGTCGGCGGTCGAGGCGGAGGGATGTCAGGGTTGGCCGCCGCGCACTCGAGGAGCGCGGCGGCGATCGGCACGGGCACCTGAACCGCGAAGGTCACGCGGTGCACGAGCTGCCACATCGTGCCGCCGTCGCCGCAGCGGACGTGCTGCACACCCTTCGTCGTGACGCCCACCGGCGGCACGCCGTGCGCGTAGCTGCCAGCGGCCGCCTCCTGGAAGCCTTGCGAAGACGAGAGCAGATCCATGAACGACCTGCAGCACACGGCGGCCTCTGCGCAACCACTTGTGGCGCGTGCGATGCGTGCGGTGCTGTGGGAGTGAGGACATGCACGAGTCACAGCGGTGAAGGAGGCGCACCGTCCGAGGACGGTTGCCGGCGCATGCCCCAGCATGTCCGTCCACGCATGGTTCACGTGAAGGATGACACCGCGTGTGTCCATGAGGTCGATCGCGTCCGAGCACTTGTCGACCGCAGCCTGCAGCTCCGGCAGCGACGGCGTTGCGCCCGACGACGGTGGCGCGAGCGGCGGGTATGCCGGCGACCGCGCCGGCTCCGGCGGCGCCGGCCCCGCGACGGCCGCGACCGCGGTCATCTTGCACTCCGTCATGAAGCTCGGCGGCAGCGCCGCGGCCGGGCCGCCTGCCGCCTCGGCATCGACCGCAGCCGATGACAGCATGCGTGGAGGCCGCAGCGTGAGCGACCCGAATTCCTCCAGCGGCTCTGCCGGGCGCTGATCCGCCACAGCGGCCGCATTTGGCAGCGCAGCCGATGCCGGAGGAAACGCAGCGCCAGCCGCTGAAGGCTCCGCTGAGTCGACCGGCATGCCGAGTGCGCGGCGGGCCAGGACCACCGAGCCACTGAGCGCCGCGTCAACTGGCGTGGTCGGCGTTGTGGGGGTCACCGCTCCACTCCCGCCCCCGGCGCCCGCAGCGCCGTCCTGGGCGCCACTGGCGAGGTCGGTCGCATTCTGGGCCTTCTTCCGGCGCAAAAGATGCTTGATGACCTCCTCCAGGTCGCACATGTAGTTCAGCTCAAATTCGCTGTGCTCGGGCTGCGCCGCACCAGCCACTGCGGCCGCCGCCGCAGCCACAGTCTCCGCGCTGTACGGGTCGGCGCCGGCGGCCTCCGCCGCCGCCGCGGCGATGCTCGCGCCGTCCAGCACTGCCGCCGCGCAGCTCGCGGTGCGCGCGGCCTAGGTGCTCGTCGCCGCAACGACCG
>JAUMHO010000007.1:2216449-2241080 GCA_032360965.1 Ulva armoricana
GCTCACAAACCGCACTGCCTCCTTGCCCATGTACCCGCAGGACTCCACTGCAAACGGCACAAAGCGGAACGCCTTGTAATCGGGCTCAGCAATGGCAGTACCTAATCTTGAGAGTTGTATGCGTCAACAATGCTCATTCGCGAGTTTGCTCCGGCATATGGGACCATTGTTTACTACTACTTGTTGATGTTCGCGAGCACTGTATTTTCGTTCAGCTACAGTCCTCTCCTGTACATTCACGAGCACTGCTCCGGAGTTCAGGTGAGAAAGTGTGCAAACATGCGAGGCTCACGTGGAGCATGGCCATGCCGCCCAAGCGCCTGCACACGGCCACCTCTTTAACACTGCTGCACAACTCCAGAGCATGCTGCATCACAGGGCCGTCATGCCTGTCCATTTATTTTAATGCTCCCGGCCCCAAGCATGATCAGATCGTAACAAGGCAGTTCTCCTCTGCGGGCTGACAGCGCGGCCGCGCCGCAGAAACAATCCCACAGGGCAAAATGTACATGATCAATACATATATAATAAACTGGCCATGGTTTGCTGTGCAGTTATGAATGGACTTGGCGCATACTAGCCTCGTTGTCAACCTCCAGCTCAAGCGGGATACAATTCATGGCAATGATCCTGTGGAACGAGGCCCGGATTAGCTTGGGACCAATGAGGCAGGTGAGTCAGCCAGGAGCTGGTTGTGGCTGGGACCCATACATGACATGGTGGAACAGGCTGCGTGTATCTGACATCATTGCATCACCCCAGCAGCCTGATTGCGCATCACTGTGCGGCATGAACATTTGACAGTTCCTTGGAATTAGGCCACACGCAGCCGGGCATCGGCCGCAGCACCCCCGCTGGTAGGGGGCACAGGGACAACATTTTTAAGCAGAAAGCACTGCGCAATTGTGGTCACCTGGAATGGAGCTCCAGCACCGCATGCAGGTCGTGATACCCGATTCAGAATGGATATTTTTTGCCACATTGTCTCTGTTTGCTGCGGCCGTGTGACATCTTCTGGGGTACTGAATACTTATTTTCCAACTTATGATGTAGCTGCTGGCAATGATCATTGCCGACAATTTTTACAATCAGAGAATCCACCGTGATTGGCTGCTGGTGCAGTCCGGATCCTCGTACGTACCGCTGTTGTTCATGTGCTTGGTCCAACCATGCATGTGCACGATTCAGTCTCCTCAGGACCGGTACATGAGGCCCTTTATTCTCATTCCACGTATATCGAGTGAGATTAAGATTGAATTTTCGAAACCAGCACGCATAGGCAACCCATGTTGCAGTCACGACTCCCACTTTCGAGTTCGGGTGTCGTGAGCCAACATTGCTGACGTCAAGTGGAAGGTTCCTTTTTACGCGCTTCGGCGCTGATTGCAAAAAGCCTCGGCAACTGCGCAATGCATTGGCGGCATCAACGACAAGGGTGGTCGACCTGGGTAGAGGATAAAAAGGCCAGCACGCTACCCCATCGCCCTTTCACCCTCGCATCTTGCCTTTCTTATCCCTAACGAGAGAGAAGAGCAAAAATGGCCGAAGGCAAGCCGGTGCGTACCCACCTCAAACGGCCGCGGTAGGTGTGTATAGCACACACAAAATGGCTCACTGGATACGTCACTAGAGTGGTGGAGAGGTGACATTAATATCCGCGGTGAGGATGCCGCGCGAGCTGGCAAAGCTCGCGGTCAGCAGCCCCGTTCTTTTATCCCCCGTCGCGCACAGGTCTACCTAGTAACAGAGGCTTGCTGTCAGCGGCACTCAGGAAAGTAACATGCCTTATGGTGGTTTGGCTACTAGATAGAAGTCGTGCGAGCCGGAAGATGATGTTTGTGGTTGCTCAGGTTCTGGCTGCTGTATTCGCGAATCTGCCGCTTCCCTGGCTGGTGCCATACCACCATATACAAGCCCACGATATATTCCTCTGGCAGATCTAGCACAGTTCCCGGGGCCAAGAAGGGTCTGTTGAGCTGCCCTCGGCGGCTTCAGTCGAACGTCCGTCCACCGTGACCATCCCATCGTCGGCTGCGTCGCTCAGCATTTATCGATGTAGGTCGTTTCGTCTTGTTGTGGCAGCATGTGCGTGTTGGAAGCGTTCGTGGCCGTTCACTCGGATTAGATGACGAACCTCTGCAGTACGTGGAACGCCTCCGGAACGTGAAATTCCACATACCACAGATACGCTTAGATTTCATTGTTGCTGATTTGTAGTTGGGCGCGATGATATTTGTCGGGTGTGTACTGGACGTGATGTTCACCTGTTCTGGCAGCTTCTTTGACCACGGACCTGATTGCTATCGATAACCGACATAAGCGTCGTGACGACTCTCGATGTGTGTAGCATCTTTCCATCGTCATCTGTGGTCATGTCGATTCCGGCAAGTCCACCACCACTGGCCGCCTCATTTTCGAGCTCGGCGGCCTTCCCGAGCGTGAGTTGGAGAAGCTGAAGGAGGAGGCTGGCAACCTGGGCAAGGCTTCTTTCGCCTTCGCTTTCTATATGGACCGCCAGAAGGAGGAGCGTGAGCGTGGTGTCACCATCTCGTGCACCACCAAGGAGTTCTTCACAGACAACTGGCACTACACCATCATTGATGCCCCTGGCCATCGTGATTTCATCAAGAACATGATTTCTGGTGCCGCTCAAGCTGATGTGTGCCTTCTGATGGTTCCCGCTGATGGTAACTTCACCACTGCCATCCAGAAGGGTGACCACAAGGCCAACGAGGTTCAGGGTCAGACTCGCCAGCATGCCCGTCTGCTCAACCTGCTTGGTGTTCGCCAGCTGTGCTGCGGTGTCAACAAGATGGACGCCGACACTGCTGGGTACAAGGAGGCTCGCTACACTGAGATTAAGGATGAGATGAAGCACATGCTTATCAAGGTCAGTCTCTGATATCATGGATGGGTCCAGTTGCTGTGGTCAGACACTCGGTCAAATATTCAAGATGTTTACTGTGCAGGTTGGCTGGAAGAAGGACTTTGTCGAGGGCTGTGTACCATTCCTTCCCATCTCCGGCTGGCACGGTGACAACCTGATTGCCAAGTCCAGCAACATGGCATGGTGGAACGGTCAGAAGGTTAAGTCCCTGTCCGGCAAGGAGGTCGAAGTCGTGACCCTCCTCAACTACCTCAATGAAGTATGCTTCCTGGCTACGATTCCCATGTGTCGTCAATGGACTTCCCCATGGCCTGTCTGCATTAAATATCTTTCCTTGCCCTGTGCAAGGTCCTTCAACTCTTTAAGGTGACTTTTACTGTACTTGACAGTTTGCTGAGGTTGGGTTTGTCACAGGTGGTGGAGCTGCCTGCTCGTGAGACTGACAAGCCCCTGCGTGTGCCCATCTCCGGTATCTACAAGATCAAGGGTGTGGGAGATGTGCTCGCTGGTCGTGTTGAGCAGGGCATTGTCAAGCCCAACGATGAGGTCCGTTTCATGCCCACCCACACTGCTGCAAACAAGTGTGAGGGCAAGGTCTTCACTGTGGAAATGCACCACAAGCGCGTCGAAGCTGCTGGCCCCGGTGACAATGTTGGCATGAACATCAAGGGTCTGGACAAGGGCAACATGCCTCGCCAGGGAGATGTCATGATCATGAAGAGTGATGCTTCCATGAAGCATGTCGAGGATTTTGCTGCTCAGATTCAGACCCTGGATATCCCCGGTGAACTGAAGGCTGGCTACTCTCCCATCGGCTTTGTTCGCTGTGGCCGCTCTGCTTGTCGTGTGATGAAGATTGACTGGAAGGTGCGTTGACCAATATATTGTCATCTGTTGTGACTCCTTGTCTTGATTTTCCAGCATTTGTATTACTGTATTAAGGTCTACAAACATGGTTATGATGGCAGGTTGGTAAGGAGACCGGTGGCAAGAAGCTGGAGGAGCCTCACTCTCTGAAGTCCAATGAGATGGCACAGATTGTTTTCAAGCCTGCCCAACCCCTTGTCGTTGACAGTTTCAAGAACTGCGAAGGTCTCTCACGCATTGCGTTCCTTGATGGCAACACTGCTGTCATGCTTGGCAAGGTGGTCAAGGTGACCCACAAGTAGGGCGCGGACTGCGCGCTGACACGCTTGTCCAGTGTGTCCTGTGTGGCTGGCAAGGAGCTCAGCTACCAACACTCGACCTCCTTTGCACAGGTTGATGGTGCAGCTGTGGTAGTTGGTGGTTGCGTGGGCGACGGTGTAGGGTTTGCCCTTAGCCGTCCGTTGCATGATGTGGTCGATGCACAATCATGCTTGTCTTGCGAGTCTGATATGCCATCTGCACATCAGTGTGATGATGTCTGGCATGTGTCGGCGTTGCTGCGCCTGGGTGATGGATTTTGGGAGAAGGGTATGCGCATGGCACCTGGGGTGGTCAGATACTTGTTGATGAAGTACATGTACCGCATAGGCAATTAGAACATCTTGGGGTCATGTGTGTGTGTGTGTGTGCAAGGTTAGATGCAAAATCGACATGTCAGGCTTGTAAGCTCGAGACATGATGCTAATTTTCAAATCGCAAATCACGTTCACCATTGTATTTTCCCACTTTTTGTCGCCGTGTCAGGCCTGGATTGAAGCGCAGCTGATTGTGGTGTCAATTCATTATGTTATATACGCAACTCTCGGATTCGAGTGCACATCACTGTGTGTGTGCTCTCAAGCTCCAGTAAAAATTAAGGCTGCCGCACTCTGCAGCTGTATGGCGGAGCCAGTACCACGGAAGCGTCACCGCCCCTCTCAAAATTCTGCAAATGAGAGTGCAGATGAGCTTAGTGCTTTCTTGGCATCGTGGGCTTGGAAGCGTGAGCATTTGTACGTGTCACACTACGGGTAGCACCCGATATCATAATTGCGTGTTACTCCATCCGTTCGGGAGGCGGAATAACTGTGCGGTGTGGCTTGTAAACGATTATGGAGCACGCATGTCTCAGTTCTAGGCAGACGAGTTTATAACCTTTCCTTGCTCTTAATTGCCTACCTCGGTGTTGCAGGCCTGACAGACTCAGATTTCAAAGGCCATACAAGTACCCTGTGGATGCTAGAATTCAGCAGCTGCATGACGTTCAAGTCGTGACCATACATCAACAAAATTTCAAGGCTGAAGGTTTTGCATCCACAGGTACTGAAGGATTCTGCACCGGTATTGCATCCAACGTACTTTATGTCACACGAATGAGCCATGTGCATTTAAATGTGCGAAGATGCTTGCAGTTTGGGATTCTAGTATTCTGATCTCGAAGTACATTGAACATCATACTGCCTTGGTGGCCGGACAGAGAGTGTGCGATGTATCAGCTGGGACCGGCCTTGTTGGTGCGTGTCCACCTGATGGCACGTGCCTTTCCAACCAGCAAAAGAGATACAGGTGCACCAAGAAGAAAAGGAATTTCTTGTGGATGTCACAGCTTCGCAAACATCACCTGTCGATTCTTAAGTCCCCTGCCTTGCTGACAGGAGTCTGGATGCGCTGGGAATTCAGATGATGGTAGCCACAGTCGACCTCCGCGTGAGAGCTCTCGATGCTGCCAGATCATGTTACTGCGTGACTCTGACTGCTTTCCTCACTTCGTGGCCGTTTGTGCAGGGATCGTGGCATCTCTCGCCGGTGCTACGGAGGTGGTCTCCACAGACCTGTCTGAAAACTTGCCTCTGCTGGCTCGGAACGTACAAGCCAACGGTATGCCCGGTTGCAGAGATGGCCCTGATGCGCCCATGTGTGCTTTCGTGCACACGCTTTCCACCTCCTCTTCCCCTGGTTGCTATGCTTGCAAGGGTGTTGACCACTGTGTTGACCAATGCTCGCACTTGTGTTGACCGTTGTGTTGACCAACGCCAGCCTGCTATCATGTAATCATGCAACATAAGAGGCTCCCGTCGGACCACGGGCTTCACCAGGCGTACTGTCTTCCAGGCTTGCAAGATAAAGTATCCGCTGTGCCTCTGGAATGGGGTACAGATGATGTCCAGTCCCTGAACCTCCCCTTCGACCTCGCCATAGCTTGCGGTGCGCCCCTTGTCTTGCAAGCGGTGTTGAGCGGTTGAGCTGGACAGTGTGACCTCACTGTGACCCAACAAGTAAAACTTGCTCGATTGTCTCGGTCCATGTGCCCACTGGTTCTGCCGGAAAAAGACTACAATGCCAGCAGTCGAGCAACTAGCTTCAGTCCATACTGCATTACCAAGTGGTACACGTCTCAGCGGATTCAAGCTGAAAGATGCTGTAACGGAGCTAGTCATTTTGGGGTACAAGGGTTACCCATCATCTCAACATGTTCCACTGCCTCAGGCTCAACATGTAGCATCAGGTGGCACGCCTTAGGTGGCATGCCTCAGGTAGCCTCAGGTGGCATGCCTCAGAGGACGCCTGAGGTGGCTCGCCACATCTGCAGCGGTAGTTGGCGAGGCATCTGCTACACCAAAAGGGTGGTGCTTCTCGGACCTACAAACACCAGCAACCTAGGCATTCGTCACGGGAGGCCTTGAGCGAGACCCGATTCAGCTCGCTCTCCATGAACAGCTCGCCTTCAACCGACGCCCGCTTCCTATCCACGCCGCTGCCTGCAGATGTCATGTACATCGTGGAAGCGGTGGAGCCCCTCCTGGCCACTCTGTCGTCACTGATCGGCCCCCATGGCCGCGCCCTCGTGGCGCACGGCCGCAACTGCTGCGCAGAGGACGCCTTCTGCAGCGCTGCGGCGGCTGCCGCCCTCGATGTCACGACCGTGCCGCCCTCCGAACTGCACCCCCGCTACCGCGCCCAGGACGTCACCGTGCTCCTGCTGCAACACCGCGGCCGCACCGCGGCGCAGCGCGCAGCGCAGCATGCTGTAGAGGGCACCGGTGCTGCTGCTGATGATGCAGCGCCGACGTCCGCCGCATGACTGGACAGTCCAGGTGCAGGCGGTGAGCAGGCGGGCGATGTGTTGGTGTTGCGGACAACGCAACATGCACGAGTTGTGCTGTGTCGAGAGGCCCAACCGCGGTACAGGCTCGTGGAGTGCACATCACTGCATGTGCAACGCATCACTTCTTGCACAGGTTATCAGCGTGTGGTCCTCGGACAGTCGTGGCGGTGCCGTGGTTGCGGTTGTCACTGCTCGGGCACCTGGCAGCCCGGCTGGTCATGTGCACGCTCTTTGCTGGACCACACACAGCCGATTCTCATCACGCTGTGTCGCTCAGATGATCAGCTGGTGTAAGACTGGTGTTCTGTGTCGTCGATCAGTTTTTTGGTTGAAAATGAGCTGGAATCATCCTGAATGACGCGTGTGCAGCACGTGCGCTCGATGCGGCAGTTGTGGGGCAATAACCAGCCAGCCCGCCGTAGTGAGGATGACCTTAACTTGTCCGGACGGTGAGCAGCTCCATGAGGGGACCAGTCCATTGCATCCGCTACACTCGACCCTGGGATGCTGCAATTACCGGCCCACTCGGTGCCGCCGTTCAGAGAATGCTGGAGCATGGTCCTGCAAACGGATGTAGTGCAACCGGTGGCTGAGAGAAGGCGAAGTAGCGTCTGTGCATGCACTCATGGCCATGTAGCCCGGATAAGTTGATGTGCAGTTCGTTTAATGCATTGATGCCCGAACACCTGTGGACATGACTGACTCAACATATGCCTGCCTCACTGGCAGTATATGTAACACTTATTACGTCCATCCTCCATAGCCCTGTACACAGTATATCATTTGCTGATGTACATGCAAAAGTTCAAAAGTGCCAATGCTCATCATGCAAACTCATGAATTCCTTCCACACCCTTGAGACAGGTCAGTATCGCTTTCCACGCTCGCGTTGCCAAAACCTGTGGCCGGGCATCGAACAGGCAGAGCAGTCCTGATAGATTTCAGGTGGCCACTGCACCGCAATGAAACTACCAGCAACGCCTTCCCGTGATTCCAAAGGTGCTGCCGTGGCGTCCCATTCCTACAACCCAATCACGGGCCCCGCACGTACCAGCCATGCCAGACAAGCCAGTCCGACAATGCTCACCAGACCCAGCAGGAGTCAAAGCAGCCATGCATGCATGATCCACAGTGTTGTAGACACAACCGGAGATCCGCGATTCACGTGACCACCGCGGGCTGCGGTTCCCATCCATGCACGCTCCGCACTGCTACATCACCAACACTCCCAAGCCGCCAGTGTCGAATCAATCATGCGCTTCTCTGAGGCTCGCCGCTCTGCTGCCAAACGGTGACCCATCCCAGTCACCACGTCTGCCACCCCACCGATGCATCACAGGGGGGCGCTGCAGAAGCAAGCCTCAAGGCACCCAGATACCGGCGCCACTCCACGACAGCTGCGCCGCGCTTCCCACGCTGCTTACTGCTGCTTCCTGTCAACACCAGTGCGCTCCAGGCCCCCTTGCTCGCTCCCCTGCCTCACCTGCCAGAGCCCCAGCGCCAAGTTTGATCCCAGAACCTTATACAGGCCGCGCCCGTCAGGAGTACCACGGCATAGGCTCCATGCCGCAGCTGTTGCCGATGTCTCAGTGGACAGCGCGACGAGCCGCAGCGAGCCCCTGCAACACCCTCGGGGGCCCGAAACAGCCGAAGTGCTGCGGTGCTGCATCCACGCCGTGCGGATGCGCGCGCCCGGGTGCGGCCTTGAAGCACGCCGCGGGCCGGAGCCTACCCGGCGCCCATGCTGCCGTCGCCGTACCCCAGCGCGGAGTCGCGGAGGTCCTCCTGCAGGCCGGCCAGGCGCAGCGTCGCCGCGTTGAGGTCGTGCACAAACTGCTCGTCGGTCATGCCCCCCGGCACGGCGCGCCGCAGCGACTTGGCCGCGCGGCCGAGGGGCTTGTTCAGCTTGTCGGCGACAGCCGCGGCGTAGCGCGGCACGGCACGGTCCGCCTCCGGCACCGCGTACGCCGGCGCCGACACGATGCCCGGCCGCTGCTCGTCCAGGATGCGGCCGAGCACGCTCGTGTGGTCGTCCACCAGCCTCAGCCGCTTCTCCTGCACATGCATGCTGCGGTATGGACACCACACGCCATGCACGCTGGCGACACTGGAGTTGCAGCGAGTGATCAGCGGTCAGCGCCGTGATGTGCGCAGCGGCAAAGCAAAGGCAGCGTCCCAGGTGCATGAAAACGCGCTTGCCGCAGGCAGGCAAAGGGAGTGGAGCCGCGCTCTAGTTCCGGCCGCCGACCCCGGGCACACGCAGCTGCCGACAACCAGAGTGAACTGATCATGGAGCCCGTCGAGGCTGACACAATTCCGACACGCACCTGTGTTGGGTGGTGGATCTAGGGCCGCTCACTACGGCCCCCTCCCAGCCTGCATACGCCCCTGAGCAGCCCGGCACTGCTGGAAGCTAGTCAGACGCGGCCACCATCCAATGCAATCACACCGGAGCTTTACATGCATCACCCATGTCCGCAAGCACACCAGCTCTGGGTGCGCGTCACCTCCGCAAGCAACCCCACATCCGCTCCGGCATCCCAGACACCGTAAAATCCGCGCACCACAGTACCTATACGCACAAGCACCCTGCCGGCACCACAGGCCCGGCGGCGGCCGCACAACGCCGGCCTCCACCCGCACCTTGAGCGCGCGTGCGAGCGTAGCCTCGACGTCGCCGTCACGCTTCATCTCCGCCAGCAGCGCCATGCTGGGCAGGCCCTTGAACAGGGGCAGCTGAAAGGAGCCGGTCGCGACATACAGCTCCCCGCCGCCGCCGGGGGGGGTGCGCAGCACGGGCAGCACGGCGAAGCCGGCGGGCGTGGAGGAGCCGGTGGCAGGCACGAGGTACCGCACGTCGATGATGGCGACCAGCGTCGGGGAGGCCTCGTAGCCACGCAGCGGCTGCGGGCCGTCGAGCCAGCGCGGCGCGAGCAGCGGCGAGTCCAGGTCAAAGAGCAGCGTCGCCTGCACGCATGGGCTCCATGCATGCGGAACACGCGGCCTTTCAAGGGCACGCGCAGCGGCACCTTTCCGTCTGACACACATCACTGGCTGCCCCAGAACCCAGCTGTGAGAGGTAGAGGTGGGGGGAGCCCGGTGGCACAGCTGTGGAAGGTGCGCAGAGCGTGAGGACCGTCGGCACGCCATGGCGGTGTGCGGCAGGGTATCGCGCGACTACATCAAGCTGCGCCCGCTGTGATTGATTTACGTAGCGCAATACAGCCGTGCAGCCGGCTGGCAGCGACTGAGGTGTGAGGCAACGGCCAAAAGCGCTCGGCAGAGGGGAGCAGCGGAGCACCTTGACGTCGTCGCTGACAGGGTGATCCTGGTAGAACGAGCCGGGCGGGAAGACAGAGATCAGCGCGATCGCGGGCAGCGTGCGACCGAGCCGGGCGGCCGCGTCGACGGCGACCGCGAACCCGAGCGACGGGAGGTAGGGGTGCGCCAAGGCGAGGTCCAGCAGCGGCCGCGGCCACATCGGCGGCGGCGCCAGGCGCGCGAGCGCCCAGTCAGCCAGATCCGCGTCGCTCGACGGCGGCTGCGCGGCCGTCTCCGCTGCAGCAGCAGCCGCACGCCTTTGCTCTGTCTGTACAACCCGCTGCAGCCGACGTGGCTCGGTCTGTTCGGCGGCCACCATGCCATGCAGGCAGTGCCGATCGACGAGTCGGCCGACCTCAGGCGCACGGCGCCAGCTGTTCACCTCCGGCATCCACCGTGGGCCAATGGCGCCGACCCAGGCTGACCTCGAGGATCACAGCGGCATCCCTACCACCCCCGCATGATGTCGCCGTGCATGTGCCAGACGCCGCATCGACTGCATCTGGGCGGCGGACACGCCAGCGAATCAAACCAGCCACGCATGCGCCAACACAGAATAGCGGCGCACCGGCGCTGCCGCGGCCGCCCGCCACCTGGCCGGCGGCCCCCTTGAGGCTGCCGAGCTTCTGCAGCCGACGGCCCGAGGTGGCAGCAGCGAGGGCAGCGGCGGCGCCCTGCGCTGCGGCGAGGGTGCCTGCGCGCCTGCGCACGCTGCCGCCCTCGCGGCCGGCGTAGTGCCCGTACAGCGCCTTCTCCGTCTCCGTGGGGGCCATGAGGCGCGAGTCATAGAGGTTGTCCGCGTACTGCGGCCTTGCCGGGTGCCTGCGCACCACCCCCCGGTGGAACCCCTAACCCCTAACCCCCATGTGCAGTGCACCCACGTGCACCACGTGCTGGAGCTGCGTTGCACATGCTGGACTGCGCACCAGAGCTACACGCTACACTCATTGGTTTTATACGTGCCGTTCTCGCAACGGCACCATCGCAGCAGCTCCTCCAGGACACCTGTTCAGGGATTCTGCATCTCCGTGATACGATAAACAGATGCGTGTGAGAGACGCGCTGGTGACATCACTCCCCCGGCTCAGCCAGGCCGGCCCGTGCACAGGTGGGGCTGGCCGGCGTGAAACGGGCCGCACGATTCCAGAAGGGCGGAGGGGGGGGGAGGACGCACTGGTTGGACCGAAGCTCGGCAGCCTGCATGACGCGTACAAGGACCGACGCACAGGGCAGCCGCGGCCGAGCGTGAATCGCATCGGCGCGCAGCGGCCCCGAGAGCGGCGGGTGTGCCGGCCACAGCGGCAGCTGGAACGCGCCGGTGTTGGGCGTGATGCCGCGGTCAGCGGCCTCCTCCGGCTGCGCGCCGTCCACGGCTCGCGCGAACAGCGGCAACGCAGAGTAGCCAACCACGCACAGCTGCAACGAGAAGCGGTCCACTGTCGTCACCTGCACGCATGCGGCACGCCTCCCCCACACGCCGAGGGGCAACACCCTGCACCGGCGACGTACCTGCTGCGCGTGCTGTCCCGTCCGCATCCACCGCGGCCCCCCGATCACAAGCCAAGCCTCCGAGTGGACCACAGCGGGCTGCAAAACTCCACACACAGCACGGACGCCGGGCGCCTGGGAAACGGTGCGTGCGCTGCTCCACCGTTTGCCTGCACAGCGCATTCACACCGGCCAGCCCGGGGTGGAGTCGTGCCTCCAGCATGAGGGTTGTGGTCGCGTCCTGTACCGCGGGGTCGGGTGGGGCGCCGATGATGTGCGTCTGGAAGAACTGCGGGCTCAGGGCGTCGCTCGCGGGCTGCGGCACCATGTGGAAGCCGGTCGCGACGCTCTCACGCCGCACGTTCCAGAACGTCCCCGCGATGGACGCCACGCTCACATTGCCGGGCAGGAACCGCAGAGCATCTGCATGCGCTGCATGATCAGCTGCCGCGCGCCTCCCCGTCTTCCGGCTACTGGTGTCACAGCAGCGGCGTGCGCGTTCTTCGCGAGTGCATGCAGTGACACCACAGCACGAGCAGGGACGGCGGGAAACTCGATCGTGTGCAAGCCCCGAAGCAGCGGGCCGGCCAGGGAGGCTCGTCGGTGATGCCAACGGCGGCGTGTGCTCCCACAGACGATGCTGACCGAAGCAAGGAGGCGCAGCGCTGCGCACCTATGGCCACCGCGATGCCGGTGCCGGGCTGATACGGCTCTAGCGGCGGCTTGAAGTCGTGCGTGAGGCTCACGTAATGCTCCGCCGGCAGCTCGTCGGGCCCGCCGCCGCCGCCCGCCGCCGCCTCGGCTGCTGTTGAGTCCAGGCCGGCCGCGCCCGCGTCGAGCGAGCCCATGCCGGCGATCGCGGCCCCGACGGACTTCTGCGGCACCAGGTCCCCTACAGCTACCATTGCCAGTGTCACATGCGCGTGTATGTCACCTGTGTATGTCCCCTAACGCAGGACTGCGCAGCCGATGGGGTGAGAAACGAGGGCGCACCTCACCGTGAAGGTGACGTGCGTGCATGCAGTAGTGCACATACAGAGAACGGGGTCACCCAGAGGAAACAGATCAGCCCACCGCTAAAAGTCCCTGGCACAGCCTCCACCACGTGCGGTGCGAAACGGCACCGGCTTGATGTGTGGGATGTCCGGCTGCATGGACGACACAATGGGCACGGCGCCAAAACGCAAAGATGCAGCAGCCAAAGCACTCCGCTGATTATACCATCCCTGCCACTCTTCGGTGCCTTCTGTCGCACGCAGAGGGCACCGTGGCGTCCGGGATGTGATGCAGCGGCGAAGGGGCGCACGCGTGCACACCCCTCAACGTTGGAACACACCACCGCCAGGTCAGCCTCAGCCACCGCAACAGAACGCGGCTCCGCTGTGCCATGCATGACACACATGCATCGCAAACACAGGGCTGACGTGCCAGGCGGTTCAAGCACGCTCGTGCTCAGCCGATCACACGCATGAGCATGGTGCTGGCGCGGCGGCCGCGCCGCGGCGGCGCACCTGGGCGGCACTGCGCCTCGGAGACGTAAAACTGCAGAGAGGCGGCGGCGGCGGCGGGGAACCGGGGCGCGCCCGGAGCGACGGTCACAGGAGGGTTGTACAGCGGCACGGCGCGGAGGCCGCGCGCGGAGGCGCCGCCACGGTCGCGCAGCCGCACCGCCGTCCACGCGATGACCTCATCCGGCGGCGCCACACCTGCACCCTGCCGGCCGGTGATAGGCAGCCCGGGTGCTTCTGACGACGCTACTAGTTTTTTCAGGTCTAGTGTTCGGGACGCGGCTCCGGAGAACAACCCCCATCGCGTAGCACCGCTGCCGGCAGCTCACCCCGCACACGCTGCCCCTTACACAGACGGCGGCCGGTAGCTTTGCCCACGGATGCCTCGCAAAAGTTCTTGCCGGTGTCCGGCGAGGGCATACAAACAGCTCAGCATGTGAAGTTGCTGCTGCTGTGATGCGCCGGAGCCTGGGGCGAGTGCATATGCGTGGCGCCGTTGGGACCAGGCACACCTTGACGGATCACAGATGTGCAGCCTGTGCCAGTGTGATCAGCTATTATGCGCAATGCCCCCACCGCACGGGGGCTGCTGGTAGGGTCGCCATGCGGCGTTGTCCACCGGAGCGGCAGCCCGCGACTCACGCATGCTACAACAAGCAGGTGCCTGCTAGCAGGGCAGATCGCTGCACGAGCGCGTGCCACCCTGTGCTCGCTCCGGGCAAGTGAGTTGTGCAGCAGGGCGACCCGCGCCAAGGCCGGGCAGGCGAGCGCCCCGGTGCCACTGGACGCGCAGCGCCCGGCGGACGAGTTGCCACATCAGTTGCCGCCGCACCGAGGAGGCTCTGCTTCTGCCTGTAGACCTCGAGCACGACCTGCGAGCACTCGTCGACGTGCGCGCCGGCCAGCGTCAGCACGGCGTGCCACGCCACGTTGTCCCCCGCGGGGGCGGCGCCTGGCGCCGCTGCGCCGGCGTGCGGCACGGCCGCCGTTGACGCGGACGTCGCGCCGCCGTCGCCGCCGGCCGGCGACGGCACCACCGCGGTGGAGGTGTACAGCGTCGCGGTCACACGGTACGTGCCGGCCGCGGCAAACGGGCCCCCCCGCGCCACCTCCACCGACACCACCTGCTCGCCTCACCACTGCACATGAGTGCCGTCGGAGATGTTCCAGCAGCTACATGAACGAGAGGGGCGGGGGAACACGGGTACACTAGTAGTTACGCATGTATGACTACCAGTGGGGGTGCACGTGTGTAGCAGCCAAGCGCAGGTCTACTTCTCCTCTAGGACCGCCACATCACTGTGGTTCAATTTACGCAGCATAACCGCGCCTCAACGATGGTGCACACAATGATAGCTCAAGGAGCAAGGTAGGGTGGCAAGTCCCCCTACAGTTCTGAGCAACTTGCCACGAGCTGATTGAATGACACAGATGGCAAGTGCACCGCTGGTCAAAACGCCAGATATTCCTGTGGCTGAAACAGTGTCCTCAGTGCAACAGGCACAGTGGCCGGCACGAGGGAACTTCCAGCAAACGGCAGGACACTTGCATAGCTCCGCGATACATGGACACGCAAACGATGCAACCAGTTGCATTTACAGACAGGCACACAGACCCTTGATGATAGCTAGAGTGTGGCCAGGTGAGCTGCAAGAGGGTCAACTGTGCATGCGGACCTTCAGAGGCTCATCGAAGGCTTCTTCTGGACCGATGGAGAGGCTGCCATCGGAGCTGGTGGCAGCAGGGCCAGCTGCGTGCTCTGCATCAGGACTGCCTGCAGCAGCACCAGGGTGTCCCTTCGCTGCGCCCATGGCAGATTTCGTGTGCTCTGGAGTGCGGTCAGGATTAGTGCTGCGATACTTGGCCCGGAACTTCTCCAGCTCAAACTCCTGTCGCAGCCGGAGGGCCTCACTCTTGGCCTTGATGGTGGCAAGCTGCAGCGAGCAACAACGTGTCATGCAACACACTGCGCTGGCATGGCTGCGTCTCCATGCATCGAACCGCGATGAGTTTCCCTTCATCTCGCGGCGTCAGCTGAGGTGCTGGCCTCGCGCAGAAGCAAACAGTCGTGCTCAGACTGCCAGTCTCCCACAGCACGCTGTACGTAAGCAGGCGAGAGCAGGATCTAGCTGCAAGGTCAATGAGGCACACAGCAGTGAGTCTGGGAGTGTGACCCAAGGGGTCGAGCACTGAGAGAAGGACATGCGGACGTATAGGCTGCACCAGCGGGCATGCGCTGGCAGTCGAAACGGAGCACTGATGTGCTCATTGGTTGGCCGAGTCTCGTGCAGGTGAGGCCGCTCCATGCTGGACCGCACCTGTGCGACCTTCTTCTGCCTTTCGATCTGGCGCTCCAGGTCCCGCAGCTCGTCCTCTGGCGCCGCCGCGGCCGATCCACCGCCTTTCTCTGCTAGAGCCGACCGCAGCAGCCCGAGCATCTCCCGCAGCTCCTTCATCTGTGGTGCCTCTCCATGTCCCGAGTCCTGCACAGGCACCTGAAGCACTGTCCCAGTGCTGACAGATTACGGGCTTTGGGCACTCATGGCCTCATGGCACAGGAGGGCCTCGAGTCCCACGTCCATGTTGATATCCATCCAGTTAGACCTGAAACAGGCAAGCTGACGGTCCTGAAGCACGCCAAGGCAATACCGGCTACGTGCATGCACCACGGCGCAACCACGGTCGCACAAACGCGTTCAATGAGACGACCTGTTGCACCTTGCACGGGTGAAAGACTGTGGTGTGGGCCACTCTGAGCCCATGAAAGTTGACCTGGCATGACCCATGATTCATGGGTCAACACAACATCCATATTGCGTAGAAAGCGCAAGCAGCAGGACCAGGTGACCAAGCCTTGTCAAAACCAATCTATCGTGCAACAACACTGCCAGACTGCTGCTGGGGCGCACCACTGTATCGTGCTCACTCTCACCTTGTCCTGTCATGGCGTAGAGCCGCTTGGCCACCATGTTCTGCTGCGATGCCTCCGACCCACTCATTGACTGTGGCGGAATCAGCCGGCGGGGTGTCGGTCCCCGTGGGGCCAGAGACTGCATTTGGTGATGGGCACCATATGCAGGTGGCTGGGCATGGGCCCCTGTGTGTGGGCCGTGCCACGCATGGATCGTCCCTGGATGCCACGGGGCGTAGCCAGGATATGGGAGCTGGTGTGGGCCCGGTGGTGGCTGGGCGCATGTGTGTGGTGATGGGGATGGGAAGGAGAACGGCCCGTACGGTGCATTGGGGTGAGTGTAGGGTGGTGGGAGAGTCTGAGGGCCTGTGTGTGATGGAGGTGGTGCAGGCGTGTGGTACCCTGTCGGTGAATGAGGCGACACCTCTTGGATGCGAGCCTCTGGTTGATGGTGCCTTGACGCTGCAGCAGCTTCAGGCGGGTGTGAGCGGAGGCTACTTGCTGCTGTGTGGGGAGGAGTTGGGCTGTGCTGTGTTTGGGGAGGTTCACTGCTGGCTGGTGGTCCTTGGAAATGCACGTGGTCAATAGAACATGGTGGGTCGGGTGTCGTGGGACGACGGTTGCCGGCACGTTCGGCTGCTTTCTCTGCTTCCAGCAGGGACTTGCCTTTCCTCAACGCCATGAGCCTAGCCGCGCTGAATGCTTGAGATTCTTGGAATGTCTTGACGATGCGTTCACGTGTGCCTGGGCTGTATGGCCGTGGTAGCTGAGACCGTGGGTTCTTCCCGGACAGGACCAGATCAGAGAAGCGGGCATTGATTCTGTCCCGCTCTACAGCAAGTTCACTCATGTGTGCTTTATGCGCGGTTGCTAACTCTGCCTGTTTGCTGTGAATAGCTCGCTGGATAACGAGCATGTCGGACAGCACATCCTCAGCTGACTTGACTGACGATGAGTTGGTGCCTGAGCTTTCAGATGTGCCAGATGAGGAAGTTGAAGCACCGGATGAGCTGTTACTATTACTAGTCGACCCAGATGAACTGCTGCCGGACCCAGATGAGCTGCTACCAGTTTGGGTCGATGACCGGTTTGAACCTGTGCCTGTTGCCATCCTGATTGCAAAATCTGAGCGAAACAATGGCAGTTTTCTCTCACATGTCAGATCACTCTCTTCACTTAATCATCTAGGGATTGCTATGCAAACTGACACGCTGTTTTTCACATCTCGCCGGTCACTGGTGAATGGGGGGGGAGACTCAGTCAGAAATACACCCAGAACTTCAGATATCCATGACAACCTCCATCCCTCGCAGCTGTGATTCCATACGCGTGCAGATCCACATCAATGGGTGTGCGCGCTTTCCACGGCGCACCGTCTTTGTTCTACTCCGCCCACCTCGCCACATCTGTCCCGGTATACCGGGAGAGCTGCTAACATTCGCGCTCGGTCCTCCTGTCCAACAGCTCTGGATCTAGCTCCGGTGTGAATGCAGGCAAACACGCATCATCAGACGTTTGAGTTCCCAACCAGCACCCGGTGTTGACATATCGCATAAGCTTGCAAGAAATATGCAGCGTTCGCCGTTTATGCTCAGGAATACTGATTGACACGACACTTCAACACATCAACCTAAGGCAACCATATGACCTGTCTGCTGCATGTTTCGTTATAATTATGGCAGGTGGAATGGCTCGCAAGCGCGCTCCCCGTCTACCTGGACACCTACTCGGCAACGACAGTTTCAGCACGGCAGGGGGCTCTCCTGAACGCGACACCGAGAGACCTTGCTCGCCCACTTCCAGTGTTGACACGGCATCTATTCTTGACTTTGATGATAGGCTGTCGGATGTGTCTCAAATGGGGGCAAAGACGGGCTTCACGCGCTTGACACAGTCTCCATTGATGCACAGCGCGATCGTTCAAGGAACCGCACCTAAGGCCCGAGTGAAAAATACCGCCGTCGGTCCCGTTGCGCCCACAATTAAATCTGTGCTTGGATTTGGAGGTCCTGGAGCTGCCACGCCTCAACATCAAGATTCAAACCTGCGTGCAAGTCGAAGCCGATTGCATCAGTCAGGTATAATTTCCTGCTAATAAAGACTGACGTCTATCACCGTGAATGAAAATAGGCGTCTGATGGGAAACTGGTATTGCATGTTCTGTATTCAGTACAGCACTGTCGGCTGTCGAAAGATCAGACAAAGCATCCAAAGGATACGGTGAATTACATGTTGACCATGCAGGACCTAGGGCTAGCATCGCCGATCTTCCTACACACACTCAGCTTCCGCAAGATCCTGGGGCAGAGGTGTCCACAGCGGTCAAGGCACCACAGGAGGACAGTCATTGGTTTGTTGCAGGAGACCTGGTCTGGTATCACCATCCGTCCGGTCCCTGGATTTCGGGCAGGTTGACGTCTGTTGTACGAGGCTGTTGTGAGCCATCGTATGGGATTACTACCAACCGCGATGGAGTGCAACGGCATGCAATAAAGGAAGATGTCCAACTGAGGACATCTGAGACGCCTCCTCCTCCTGCAGGCATGCTCCATCATCATCCTGATCAGCTGTTACAGTTACTTACGTATCTGCGTGCGCTCTGTTTCAAGGAACGCATAGATATTGTATCAGTTTCAATTGCTTTCGCTTTACATGGTCCCAATTCAGATATAGAGAACATCGTTGGTCTGCCACGGTCACCTGAAGCCGCTGTAACAGAGCACACTTCGTCCGAATCTTGTTTCACATCTGCCTTTCTGATCCAGAGTTTATAGTAGATCAAATTCAAGTTTATGAGCAGCATTAAATCCAGATGCAACTTGCAAGAGCCTTAATATGCCTCCCACTTTCAATCTGCAGGGGCACTACAGCTGTGCTTTGATGGTATCTTCATGAAGGCTTTCCACATGCACTGAGCCGCTTGATCATGTATACAGTATTCTGACTTGAGCGTGGTCATGGATGCAATGTTGCACTGATGTGCTGATCATGGACATGCAGCAAGGCCTGCTGTACGAAAATGCAAGTGTCGCTCCCAGCTTCCCGACCAACAGAGTGCGGAGTCTGCTTCTCACAGAGGCCCACGTTCTAGTGGTCATGGCCGCAGGGTAGACAGGTGCCTACAAGACACGTTCATCTCGAAGGTTCCCAACATCCACCATGGCAACCAGAACCTACAAAACAGTCTCTCCCAGGCATTATCGCATGACGCCCACCACACTGCAGCAGCAGATACAGCTGAAGCGGCCGATGGTGTTCAGGAAACGGACTCCACCCATGAGACAGACACCGAGCAGGCATGTGTCGCAGCTCAGACAAACAAGGTCGTTGGTGTGGGCCTCTGCATAACCGACCTGCATTTGCATTGACGTAGACAGGGAATGAGCCTTTATGAACAGTCAATGATGTTACAAACCTTGCACTGTCTTGCTGCGGCCATGGTAGTTTTGAGATTTTGCAGCATCCGTACCGCTGTTCTGACCATCCCAGCATGGCACGTTGAAAGTGATAGCTCTGATGGTCCAGCAGTGTGAAGGACAGTCTCTTGCATCCCCGTGGGCCTGGTGCTGCTCTGGTCGGATTCTCCAGCCGGTGTGGGGTGCGAGAGAGTTTTTGTGTACTCGAGCGATTGTATGTACTGGGGGCATTGATCACGGGCATGGGTGTAACAAACCTCGGGCTGGCTGTCAGTGATACAGGCTGCTCTTGAATCAAGCCATCAGTGCAAGCTCTTGTCAGCTTGTCACGATTCTTTTTATCCCAGACCGAAGGACTGAACTGAAGCAAGTGTGTGTGTGTGTGTAGACCCACTGTCTATTCCTGTCTGGCAGAACACATCTGCCCCGCCCCCGCCTCCCCATGACTTCTCCTGCAGCACCTTATTCCCAGCAGCGTCAACTGACACCATTCCAGCTGTCGACATGCCTGACCCTGACACCGCCTCAGTCACATCAGACAGTTCTCTAGCTCTCGCCGCTCAGAAATCGTCCTCCCGTGCGCCATGTCGTCCGCCTCTGTGCCCAGCGTCCAGGGACTACTCCACATCTTCCTCCCACCTGCACGACGTGACCGCGCCATACGCCAACGCATCTGACCGAGGCGGGCAACGGTCGTTCCCGCTTCTGACACCCCCATCTGAAACCCCTGTGGAAGCCGCACGCAGCCTGCTGGACAGCACACAGGTCGACCCGCTTGGATTTGGTGAAGTCGGGCGGACGGGCGCCCTGTTTGCGCCCGACATGACACCCCCGGCCGGTTCCCTGCTCTTTGGAGGGCATACTGCGCCGCCAGCAACCGTCGCAAGTGCCGACACAGAGGCGATGTACACGCCATCTGCGGACACCCCTGCAACGGGGGGTGTGCCTGTGGCCGCAACCCAAGGCTCCGCCGCTGGGCCGGCTGCTGCTGCCACGGACAGTGGTCGCTTGCACGCCCGATCGCTGTCCGGCATGCTGCGGGCTTGCGTTGTGGACACGTTTGGTCTCGGGGGCACGGCACCGGTAAGCCCTGTCTCAGTGCTCCTCCCCCCCTCAACCGGATGCACTCGTGCTGCCGACTCTGCTCTCACACTGGCACACCGCTGCACGCTAGCAGGTCCACACGTGCTACCAATGGGATTGAGTTGTGTCCATCAGCATGATCCCACATAGCTTCCGCTTTGGTGCAAGTAGAGTGCAGTGCGCTGCAGTGAGGTTTCGCGTGGAGGTGGCCTGCACGTGGCTCACGTCGCGCCGCGCCACCTCAGATTCCACACAAGGCTGGTCAATGTGGCCAGCCCCCGAGCAGCGAGCAGCCCCCGAGCAGCAATCACGTGGCCCAAATCATAGCAAATTCCGCTGATCAGATTGAGTGCCTGGGCGTTGTTGAGATACCAGCAGCTCAGTCACGCATCACTGATGTCAATTGTCGCAATTACAGAGTCCCGACATGCCGTTTACGGCTGGCAGCCCGTTACTCCTGACGCCGGCATGCAGATGCTTCAGGGGCACTGTGCACTTGCCACAGCCTGGCATGCCAGGGCCTGGCAGCCCTGAACGTAATCAGCAGGCTGTGGGTGCGGTCTATTGTAGCGGAGCTCTTGCTCTATGGCAATGCAACGTATACATGTTGTCAGTTTCTTGAGTGGTCGTGCTGTTTGTTGCTTTCTACGCGTACGTGTGCACCTGCCTGGCACGAAACAGTCATGCAGTGTTCCGCATCGGTGACCATTCCAAACACATGTTGTCCATTGAGGTCGGTATCATAAGCAAGAGAGCCTGGCAGCAGAAGCAGGAGGAGATGGGCTGCCCATGCCGCTTTAGGTCCGGCATGATGCAGGGTTTAACATGGACATGAACCAGCATTCAATACGATTTGCACCAGCATGATCATGTGATTGTCGCCCTGCCTGCCTCTGATCATGTGCACGTATTGACAACAGGTTGGTTATTTTTCAACCTTGCTGCTGGATGGCGCATAGATACCCGATGCCTGATGTCTAGACGGTGCTTGAAAGAGAACCCTCAACTGCACATCGTTACTAGCATGACAAGGAACACCTACTGCTCTGCAGGACCGCTCCAGGGTGCAGAGCCGCACTGGATCTGTCCTGACTGCGATGGCACCGTTGACGTCAGAGTCGGGAGGGGCCAGCAACAGTGGTTCAGCAGGAAGGCCGACCACGGAGAGTCCTGACTTGTTTATGCCGCTACCGCCAGCAAACTCACTCTCTCTGGCGAAGCGTGACACAGCAGAGGCTGTGCCAGCGCCAACGGCGTTTGGTGCCATACAGGTGTGAGTTCTCATTTCATACCAACACCCCAGGCTACAATCATAATATAGGGGTCATCCTTGTTCCTGAAAATAGGTGAGATATATGAGATTTGACAGGCAACATGTTGAGATGGTTTCAGTAACTGCTTTGTCACGTGCCGATACCATCCAAGCAGCAATGCGCGGCCCTTGCAAAGCTGGAATGGGTCTCCATGGTTTCATGCTGTAATGGATGCAGGATCCGCTTGCTGTGCCATTGCGTTTGTAGAGCTCGGCAAGTGAAGGAGGTACATTGACTCTGTACTCAGGACTGACAGGCTCGGCTCGTCTGCAGAGAAGCACCGCCTGCCTTGCCGGCAAAATCATACCACTTGGTATCGATGGCAGTGAATCTGTACATTCTTGGTACTGGTACATGGACACTGTCAACGCAAATTTTTTTTGTGCAAGGGTGACTGCTAGTTTGTGCAAGCTGTACCAGAGACAGATGCAGTCGTGCTTGTGCTGCCTGATAACCCTCGTAAATGCAGAAGGTATGCTTAGGGCTTTGTAAAGGCTTTGGAAAGTTCGCAAGCATAGCATAGTGGTTGATATGGCGGAAATTGCTGATGCTCAGTGCGCGAATTGGGTGACAGAAGTGATCTGGGACATGTAGTGCAGTGACTTGCGCTGCAGTTTATGCGCTTGTCAGATATCAGGTGGCTTTCGAAGGCTTCTGCGCAGAGCATTCACGGTGTATGTGACCGTTTTCCAGCACCGCGCACCTACACCACCGTCTGTTCGTGTGGACTATCTGTTACGGTGGCACGCTTGTCGAGGATCGCTTTGCCCGTGAGCTCTTTGTCCACAAGGATTAAACTGCACAGTGTTTGGCGGTCATACATGCGCATTTTTAAATGCGTGCCTTTCCAGCCGTATGGCTTCAGCACTGGTGGGTGGCTGTACAGTATGTATCCATGTCTGTTCCTCTTTACCTAGCTATGGGACAGGCATAAGTTCATCTTCTGCCATTAATCAACCGTTTCTGAATGCCTGGTGCTGTTGAGCTTCTACCTGATTGAATGGACGTAGCGAGTCCGTTCAAAGGAGCATGTAACGACGAGTGGGGCGGAAGCATACAGCTGCAAGATATGTCAAACTCCATGTTAGAGCTTCAGGTATGGCATGCCAGCAAGGGTCACTGGCTAGATGCGCGGCCCGACTGCAGCAAATTAACAACTCGCCTGCGACCGGGTGATTACGTGGATATGCCTTAACAGCCCAGCTTCCACGTTCATGTTGCGTTGACTTAAATTAAACTATCTAAAGATAGTGGATTGCGTCGGTTTCGTTTCCGACAGAAATCAACCAAGTCGACTTGAATCCATGTGCACAGCCGTATCGTCGTGGTTTCCGGCAATTACACATCGCAAAATGGCATTTAAATGTTAACAGCGACTGTTTGTCCCGCAGGAGCTGCTTCAGAACGAGATGAGCATGTTTCGTTCCCCAACTTGTCTTTCGCCCACGCCCCGCCTGGACCCCGATGCATCGGTTTCAAGTGGGTCACAGAACCACGCAAGCCATGCTTCCGGTTTATCAAAGAAACCTCCGTCACGCTCCAGGCATGCCGGAGCCTTCAAAGGCACAAAGCGTTCACGCTCCTCTCCTCGCAAGACAAAGCAGGCTCGGGCCGTTGGGGGCCAGCAGCAGCGGTCTGCCTCAGCCAAAGGTGGATCTGCCGCTAGCAAAGCTGTGGCTCCCCGACGTATGTCGCGCAGCCCACAACTCTCCACTTCCAACGCCCGCGAAGCCAGGCGTGGCCAGTCTGGTGAAGCTCGCCTGCGATCTTCATCACACCATATCGAAGCTCTAGGTCCAGCCCCATTACATTTTAATCCTGGCCATGCCTGTGACAGGCTCGTGGCAGACATGAGAACCAAGCTGGACCCATCACCGGATCTGCTTGCCCGTTTGCGATCCATGGAGTTGAAGCTTGAAAGGGAATGTGGAGAGTCGTTCTCTGCAGACACAACGGAGCCCTTCAACCGTGGCTACAAGGTGAGGTTCCGTTGATGCAAAGCATCATCTTGAACCTGGGTGTGCAACATCTGCATTGTCCACTCACACAGTGAGTACTATGAACGCCGTGCCAGTCAGCAATACACTTGCTGTTCGCCTGTTCCTTTTAGACTTGCATGTTTGGTCAGTCTCAGACTCTTACAAGCCAGGCGGTCCGTGATATTGATGTTAATCTTGTGACGACAGGCTGAGGACGTTTTGAAGCAGAGATCAGTGGAAGAGGGCTACAGTGTCATCTCTAAAGAGAAAGACAACTTCCAAGCTGTCAAGGCAAACCTGAAGAGCCTCATGCATCAAGAGCTTACAAACAGGTCATCGCCTTCAATCACATCCACTCCTCAGCGCCTTCCAGCGCCCAACCTCCAGAGGCCACCGTGGCCACGGGTGTCAACCTGCAGCACCAGCCACCTCTCTGATACATGTGTCATGGGCACAGAGACCACACCGCAAGCGACGATGGGGCTGACATCTGCTGCTGTGCCTGAAACTGTGCAGCCCCTGAAGCCCTTGCAGAACAATGCACAGAAGCCGGGGTTCCAAGACGAGGCGGCAGAGCTGCGGACTCAGGTGTGCTGCTGCCCACAAACGGTCCAGTGGTCGGAGGACGCTATAAAGGCTGACCCCTTCTTCGGAAGGTCTTGGGTTCGATTCCGCGTGCCCCCCTGGGTTTCGAACACAATCGCGCGTGACCA
>JAUMHO010000007.1:2250590-2267684 GCA_032360965.1 Ulva armoricana
CGAACCGCGGAACACAAATTTAAGAATATTCAATTCCCCAGCAAAGCTATCACGCAAGGCGATATAGATTCGGAACTAAGCTTCCACAGATTGTTGCCAAATACTACACAGCCGTGTCTTGTGCATGTACACGTAGGCACTTGCCAAGATAGAAGACGCGCTTAGTTAAATGCGCGAACACGCCGTGCATGGCTTTGTAAACCTGCGGCTACCTTCACTTGCGCCATTGCATTTGTTGAGGCACGCTTTTGGCATCAATGCGAAGTCTATCTTGCCCCGAGAGGTCGGCGCCGTGTCGCCTCGCCTGCCCGTACGCGTGCATGCATGTACACACACAGACGAGCACCTTTTTGTCACGGTCCGGCCGCATCCTGGTTGAATGGAGAGGGATGTAACAAGACAATGTATTCAGTCAATATTTCGAACTCACAACAATCCTCTAAGTTCTCGATGCTGCGTTACGTCCGTCACAGGCCAAAATGAAGTTGCGGCATGGTTCCTGGCGTACGACAGAAGTAGTGTAGCTCGTGTGTAAGCATGGCCTGCTTTTATACAGTTTTCACACAGTTTGTGGCCTCTTGTGAGATGGAGTACACGCTTTCCTGACGGCGTCAGTGGACATCCGTGCAACAAGGTATACATGTGCCTCTCGCAACAGCGGCCTGCCACCAGCTTGCGCTTACACTTGTACCAACACGTAACTGCTAATATGCTGGTGCTGCATATGCTCAAAAATGCTCTCGGTCACGCGCTAGGTCCGTTGCTTCGGGCTCTGACAGCCCGGCAGCAAGCCGTGAAGAACATACAGTCAATGCTGAATGATGTGTCCCGAGGTATCTACTGCATGTTGTGCGAATTCGACCATATTGGCATGCAGTTTGACGTGTTTGTCCTCGTCCTGTGCGTATCTCGAATCGTACAATTTCAGATTCACCACGTGCCCCAAGTCCGTACTGTTAAGGACGTAGCAGTCCATGCTCAAATATTTTCAGTGATGCTGCAATCGTGGGCTCCAGCTTTCATGGGAGGCGTGTGGCATCAGTACTGCCCAGCAGCTGAAGCTGCCATGACCTGTGCAATCGATTTGCATTATCACGCTGCAAGAAGCCAAAGTTTGCCTGCCAATCATCGATTCAGCTGTGCAGTAAGAGCAGTGCAGTTAGCCAAGCACGCGTGTGCGTCTGCGATATCCACACACAGCCTGGGTACGTGCAACGCTATTTCATGGTTTTTTTTGGCACACCACCGTGCTATTGCGCATTGTTTGACTCCCTCACCTCTCATTTTGTGTGCAGGCGTGCGATCGTCGAGACCTCTGCCAGGCCGAGTTCGCATCGAGCGACCTTGTATTCAAGCCAGCTGTCCTCAGCCCCGTGGCAAAACTGCGTCCTGATTTCGCTACAAATTAATATCAGGTCGCAAATTCCTGTGGCAGAGCGCTGCTCCAAGCCCGTTGTGCTGCTCGCCTGCAGAGAAGCAGCGCACGGGCCTTCCAATGATGCCACCGTCGCACTCGGGGTCATCAGCTTTCGAGCAGGCCACTCGGACACAAGTTGTCTCTTGGCCTGTGCCATTCTCTCCACCTTCATCTCCCACATCCATGACTGCAGAAGGCCTACCAGATGAGCCCTTCACCTCCGACTTCCCCCAAGCCAGTCTGTCTCAGGTCTTCGGTCAGCCCGCTCACAGGTGGCAGACACCAGCTCGCCGCAACCCTTGGGGTCCCACAGCGGCCGAAGTCGCCCGCAAACCCATGGCTGAGGCTATGGCGACCACAGAATACCACCAGTTTGCCCTGCCGACGGCCAGCTGCTCGGAGCCGCTGCCCACCAACGGGCGGATTACAAACTCGACTTCAGGCGAGACCCTCACGTGCGGATCGCCGTTGGGGCCGCAGAACGGCCGCCCTGTCGCAGGCCGACGCCCGACAGTCGTCCGCAGGAGTGAAGACCAACGCATGATGCAACGCGGGGAGCATATCTCCCTGGGGCTGAGCGCCACAGCGCCTGACGCGGCGGCTTGTGCCGACGGGCGGCTCTCGTTTGACACACGGGACGAAGACCCGGAGATGCTCCAGGCGCTGCTGCGAAACATGGCTCTCAGCCGTGCCGGCCAGCCGAGCAACCCGGTGGTTGTGGCGGCACCAGAGGCCAGGGAGGCGGTCGCTGCAGCAGCCCGGAGGTCGCTCGGGGGGCCCCGCGCGGCATTCGTGCCGCAATACTGCGGCATTCCTGAGCGCGACACAGGAAGCAGCCTGGAGGAGGAGGAGGAGGCCCGGCCTCACTGGCAGGGACGGGCTGGGCTCGCACGGGAGGCGCGATCGCTGCTCGGCCGCGTGGCCGCGGGCGGGCGGCCGCCCACTGCTCCCACGGCCGGCCCGCGGCCGAAGCGGTCGTTCGAGGAGCCTGCAGAGGTGGCGGCGGTCCCGCCGGCGCAGCCGATGCAGCCGGCGCTCCCGCCGGTGGTGGAAGCACCGGGCCTAGTGTCGGCTGCGGAGGACGCGGCGGCGGCTGCGGCCGCGGCGCTCAAGGCGGCGCCGGCAGCTGTGCTGAGCAGCACTCTGTTTGCGCCGGCCACCGTGGTCCCTGCGGCTGCCTCGGCCCCTCTGCAGCCAGCCGTCGCGGCGCCGGTGGCAGTGCCTGGGGATAGGCGCTCGTTTGGATCGGATGAGGAGATGACCACCGTCTTCTCAACATGGCAGGTGCGCACTGTTGCTTGATGTGTAGTTTACGGTTCACGATTGCTGTCTGCAGCAATCCAGGCCCTGTGTCTGCACAGTGTGTTTGCCCGCCCTGGGTGCTCTGGTTGGCGCCGTGCGAGTTTGGTGCCCTGTGTGAGGTGGGCCTTGTGGGTGTGCCAGATTTATTGCATGGGATCCCCGTCCGCGCTTCATATTGGTGCACTCGTCCAGTTGTTTCGTGAGTGGCTTGGCTGTGAGTTGCTTTGACTCGGCATGCGCCTGGCCTTTGGTCGAGCGTTGACACATGTGAGCGCTTCCGCGTTTCAGTCGTCAGTAGCTCTGTGTCTGTGACGAGTGGCAACGACTGCTCAATTAAAGCTCTATTCGGGGATGAGCACGTGGTGTGTGCTTGCTTTGTGGCTCAGCCACCTGCTCAGCAGATCGACAGCACCGCGCAAGTTGCTCCCTTGGACCTGCGCCGCTGGTCACAGGATGTGTATCGCCATCAAAGTAATTTCTGCTTCTCGAATCGGCGAGTCGTACAAGGACACCGTGAGCGCTTTGCATAGCGCGGCAGTGGCGTGGCATCGCAGAGGCCGAGGCCGGCAGCGCTGTACACGGCAGAGAGTGAGGTGCAAGTGTTATTTTTAAAGTGCAATCTTGCCGAAAATTCAGCCCGCTACGGCTGACAGCGTACGTAGCAGGTCGCCTGATCTTGTCATCATTTCGCAAGGGCTGGAAGACTCGGATTAGACGAGAGTCGCGGACAAGCAGACTATTTAACTTTACTTGTCTTCCTAGTATCGGAACTGTCTTCCGTGCGTTTCTCTACGTAAGGAATCTGGTCGTTACGGAGTTTCGCGCCAATTGTATCCCAACTGTTAACAAGGGCTGCGTGTTGCGTTGCGCGTATAAAGTATCGTTTCTGTACAGCAATTGAAGCGTAACGGCGCATGAAAATTGTGGCCGTGGAGGTGTTGCAGCGCGATACGAACTCGGATAGCCGCAACCTCCGATAGTTACTCTTAAATATCTGGCTGTGCGACCCCCATGCGTGAGCGCCGCATCCGTCCTAAAACCTTCCCGGGAAAATAGTCACTTGAACCACAGGTATTTTATGCTAAGGCCGCACAGGCATCCTGCATACATCATAGTGGTTGACACGGGCCGTTGTTGTCTTGTTTTCATTGTGGAACTTGTGACCATCCATCCAGGTCGTGTACAGTGTTCGGCACAGATGCGATTGTAGCAACCTACTCAGATAGTTCTCCTTCATATTAATTCGTGAGGAAAGCTGGAGGGGCGTGCGAACCTGCGCTCTCGGAGGGCTGTGCCAGGCAGTCGGGCGATGTGTTCAGCTCCGACTACAGCCTCCCCAGCTCTACTTGCGAGCACAGAGACCTCTGATACTTTGTGCTTGACGCTTTCTGGCCCAATCTCAGCACAAGCCCATGGTCCAATGGACTGTGGGGGCCAGTCATCGGGGTCGCGTAGCGGATGTGACGTGCACGACTTTCTGGAGCATCACGCTATGGTAAGAGTCTACATGTTTGCTTTGGTTGGTTTAGGCTGAGCTATTCTGTGTTGCAACACTTCCGAGATCGTTGGGTCTGCGGAATACTGCTAACGCTGCTAGCAGCTGATACCAGCAGGTTTGGGCTCAAGTTTGTTTAGCGGTGGCACTATGCCAGTCTTCATCGGCGACTGTTCCGTATTTTCGCTTACAAGCCATTCGGGCCACATGTCGGAGTCCGACAGCGCGACTAGGCTTCGACTGCCAGCCGCTGCGCTGCCAGGACTGTCCCACGGCTGACATTGGGGATTGCCGTTGTCAGTGCAAGTCTTGTTTCACTTTTGTTATGCTGCATTCGAACGCGATTTTTTGTGCCCACTTGTACAATATTGTGTTACTTCAGTGTATGGTGTCCGCTGCGTTGCACAGGACGCACGGGCGTGCCCTGCGTATCCGGCGTATCTGCGTCCAAGCTCTCGCCTATCCACAACTCCACTCGCCTGTATATCTGGGTACAGTCGGTTGAGTCATGTAGGAGCTAAGGCTGTGTTTGTGCAGGCTTCTCATCCCTGCATCCTGAGTTCATTCGACAACTTCTTAGAGAAAGCGTCCGGCAAGCGAGTGGTCGTCTTTCTAGATTACGACGGCACGTTAACGCCCATCGTATCAAACCCAGACCATGCTTTCATGTCTCCGGCTATGCGCGGGATTGTGAAAGAGGTTGGGCGAACTTTCCCGACCGCGATCATTTCAGGTCGTGGTCGTCTGAAAGTTGAAGACTTTGTTCAACTGGACGAACTGTTCTACGCTGGAAGCCACGGCTTGGACATCAAAGGTCCAGTGGTGCGTTCCTGATATCGGAAACCTTACTGGTTTTGATACGCGTGAATGGATTACTGGTGCATGCCGTGAGCAGTCGGAGCTGCTCTGATTTGGTCACCTGTGTGAAGGCGCCCGCGTAGGATGTGCTCAGTGAGATTTGGATTCCGACGTAGCGAGCGCATGTGGTTTTACAGATCCGGTCAGTGACTGGCGAGGAGCGGGAAGTCCTGCCACTTACATTAGAAGGCGGGCTGCTCGCAATGATGGCAGAGGTGAAGGAAGAGGCCGAAGCTGCCATCGCGTCCATAGCAGGAGCTACTGTAGAGGACAATACGTACTCTGTTTCGGTGCACTTCCGTAATTGCCATCTGGATGACTGGTCCAAGGTTTGTTCCATTTTCCACACGGGTTCATGTTTGGGAATGTTTTTCTGAGTAAGCTCAGGAAGCAATGTTCTTCTGACTATGGCGCATCACAGGGCCTTGTGTTGTGATGACGTTTTTTGCCATGTTGTTGTGATGAACTTGTGATCAACTCTGGTAGCTTTTGAATTCTTCCCATGCATGAGCTGACATGTGGCATCATATATTATGTTCCATAACCTATGCTGTGGTCCATATTCCACAATCTAAGTAGAACAGCGTCACACGGACACACGGATACACCTACATGGTGGCCTGTGACCTGGATCTGTACTGTGTCTCAGCCCCAGTTCCCGCATCGCAATCCATGAGTGTACATCCGCCCACTCCCATCCCTGCCTTCACAGTTCCCAACCCATGGCTCCCAATGATACAATACCTACCTTGTGTCCTGTAGATGCCTGTCCCCCGACCGGGGTGTACATGGCCCGCAGGAGCCAACACCCCTGTGCTGCCATCTAGCCAGACAGCAGCGGCGCCAGGTCACCCATATCTGCCGTTGAATGCCTCAACACATGTGCACCCACCGTGCCCCGGCATGAACACTGATTGCGGGATTGCACAGCGCTGCAGTTTTGACCACCGACGTCTGACCTCTCGACAGCAGTGCCTGACGCGGTCCTGCCGACGTGTGCCTGCGCGTCTGAACCGACGGCCGTGATCAACAAGGCGACAGATCACCAAGGCGACAGCTCCCCTGCAGGTGTTCTCAGCGACAGAGGAGATCGTGCAGAGGCGGGCCGCTGTGCATATGACCCGTGGCCGCAAGGTCCTCGAGATCCGGCCGCGCGTCAACTGGGACAAGGGCAAGGCCTTGCTGCACCTGCTGCGCGCCCTGGGCCTCCACAACGCGCCGGATGTGCTGCCGCTGTACATCGGTGATGACCGCACCGATGAGGACGCGTTCCGCGTGCTGCGTGGCTCCGGCGTCGGCGTCCTCGTGTCGAGCATCTCCAAGACAACCGCCGCGAGCTTCACACTCACCAGCCCCGACCAGGTCTGCAACCCCCCCCCCCCCCCCCATGCCAAATATGAGAGCTGTTGTTGATTTTGCTCCTAGTTGCAGTGGTTTGCGCAGTGTTGTTTTGCTGCCATTTGAACTTGAAATTCACTGTGGACGCAGCTCAGGTTCCACCTGTATCCATGTGATGCTTGTGGCTGCTGCTTGTGATGTGGAGGAAGGCTGGGGAAGTGCGCAGCTGTGTCGGCGATCATCTGCTGGACCAGCAGCTCTGTGATGTTCCAGAACGCATCGACTCGTTACATTGGGCATGGTAAAGTACATGGGTAGGTGTGCAGGTGGCTGTGTTCCTCTCCCGGCTGGTAGACTGGGGTCAGCAGAGCATGGGCAATGCGTGGCAGAAGTTACCGACGTGTGTCGGTTGGGCAGCGACGCCCCCGGCTGCGGAGCTGGCCACGGCAGCCGCCGAGGATGGGGTGCCCTCACGCAACGTCTGCGAGGAGAGCGGAGGCGCCGGAGGCATGCCGCACGTCACGAGCCTCGCGAGCGTGACGACTGCGGGCTGGTGCGCTGCCAGCACGGCGCATGGCGCGATGGCGCAGGCGTTGGGTGGTCCTGCCAGCGGGTGCAGCAACGAGTCAGCGTCGGCGGTGAGCTCAGACTACAGCACAGACATGGAGACGATGCACGGCGGGAGGGGGGTGTGGGCGTCAAACCCAGAGCGTGTATAGCAGCGGCCCGGTGTGCACGGAAGTATGCCCCTTGCGCCCCCGCCCTCGGGGAGCTCCGGATTGAGGCATGCTGGCATGTCCGTGCAATGGCGGGGCCGTAGCGCCGGCTCAGCTGCGCTACCGCGCCGCGATAGATGCTGTACCAGGGGGCCTGTGCTGTGAGTCATGCGGCAGGGTGTCCCCGGAGGTGCTGGCGAAGCAGGGGGTGGTGCACAACGGGGTTGCGACGGACGCAATCGTGACGGCCTCGCAAGTAGTCACTTGAATTAAGTATGAGTTCTGGGGGGGAGGGAGGGGGTGGGGGCGGTCATTACATCTGTGACGTTCACTGTACCTGATTCATAACCTCGCAGCTACGGTTAGTTTAGCTGCCGCCATGCCCGTGGCCTGGCACCTTGTTTGCAGCAGATATGCCGCTGCAGTGAACCAGGGCCAGGGCGAGCTGTAGGCCGCTGTGAGGACAGGGTGGGCGCTGATGTTGAGCTCGAGGGCTGCAGTGGTGGGCTGTGTGCCGTTGACAGTTTTAGTCAGCCAGGGTGGGTGAAACTGTGATGGGAGATAGAGTTGTGCTGCTGCTGCTGGGTGTGGGCACAGGCCCACATGCGGGGCGGCAGCTAGGCTTCGGCGTGTGAGAGCGTCGCCACGAGCACTGCGAACGAATACTGGACGTTCCGGTAAGATGTGTTCCTTGTTTTTCTTTGAAGGTGGTTGCAGCCTTATTTCTGCCGTGATCAGGGCCGGCCTTCCGCCGGCATGTACGCCCAACTGAGCCCGCGCGTGAGGGCAAGACACGTCCCTGGCACCGGTGCCTGCTGGGTGACTGCTGTGGGCGTGACTCCTTGCAAGCCGCTCCTGTGACACGCGCGGGCCGGTTGGCCGTGTCGACTGCGGCTGCGGCTGCGGATCGATGCACCCATCGGTCTGCCGGCGGCTGGCGGGAGTTGTTTGGGAGCGGTGTGGCGGGGGCGATCCTGTTGGCAGCGAGGCGCCGAGCTCAGCTTTGTCGTTAATCAAAGAGAGCGTGCCCGGTATCGTATGCATGCGTGGCAGGTGTACCACCAGCATGCAATGCTGGCTGTTGTGGCCAGCAGGTGTAGAGATCTGGCCAAACAACAGTTGAGCCGTGGCTGCCAGCAGCTGGGGGCCACGGTCAGATGATGAGCGTTCCTGGCCTATGCGTAGCACAGAGTCCTGGTAAATGTGAGGGGCCTGCCAGGTCCCAAGTTGAATCATGCCACCATGCTTTCTGTCGGCTGCACTGCACACGAGCGTCCACTGGTGCACATTTCAGTCGAGTGTGATTTGCCTCCGAGCCGATCACTGCACAAGTGAATAAAGACATGTCTGCCGGATCAGTTCTGTGCCTTGCTGCTGGGAAGAGGTCTGATGGGCCACCGACACGGTCCGGCAGCTAGAAACTGGTATGTAATTACATCGAAGAGGGGCATGGCTAGAGACTGGTATGTATGATGTATGTATGATTGGGCGACTGCCACGACTTCATGAAGGCCACACATTAATGCAATACGTGACGCAAGCATTGTTCGCATCCAACAGCTGTAATATTGACGGAGCTTCCCGATCCTGCCACATGCACTACGAAGATGCGCGCACGATGAAGGTGCACGTTGGTGGCCGAGCTCTGAGGTTGCTACAGTGGTAGGTGGCACATGCTCTATATGGGCTCCTGCCATATCTGTTGCACTGATTTACATCTTGGTTGGAGCCCTCACTTGTGACAAACCTGGTAAACTGATCACCAGCCTGACACCCCATCCAACCCCAAAAGTCCGCTGGAAAAACGGATGTCTGTCAGCCCTGTGAGGCGGGGTTTGTAGTTCCAATGTGAGTATTGATGGCTGCAGCCCAAATCACGGCCCGAGAGCGTGTTGAAATATGGATATGAGCAGCGATCAAGCAATTGCAGCTGCAGCCGCCACTTCATTCACCCACAACCACGCTGTGGGCTGGTTGTGCATCTTCCTGGGCCATCAGATGCGGTGTTGCCATCCTCCTCTGCAATTCCAGTGTGCACCCCACACAACACCCAGCTGCCTTCCAACCAGTGCATCTGGCAGGCCAGCCGCTCTAACCCCGCCGTGCGCAAGACATGAGTCCACCGGTCTGCACACTGTGCGTTATGCGTACACACGGTGCGTTATGCGTGCACACGGTGCATGTGTGCATGCGACCTGTACGCTGTTGCATGATGCACCTGTGACCTGTGACCGTGCCCCTCTTCGATGTAAACACAAACTGCTCCGTCTGCATCTATGGACGAGTGATGTGCCGCCGTGGCAGGGTGTGCATGCATGCGGGTCCAGCCTCGTACGGAGTGGTGCACTCACGAGGCCGCAACAAACCTCGAGCTGAGTGGGCCAGCTTACTCACAGGCAGTTCACAGAGGCAGTGTGCGGAACAGAGCGCTCGGAACAGAGCGCTCCGTTCCAACTCAACGCGGGTTGGTGATTGAGGGCAGGTTGCCAAGATATGGCAGGTTTGCACTGCAGGTTACGTTGTCTTCCGGGACCGGAACCCAAAACCCCAAAATGTTGGGGCCCGAAACAAGAAACTCCGAAATCACGGAAACACGGTATCTCCAGAGGCCGGGACACCCGCTGTATGCTTATGCTGAATGCCCACCCGTCTGGCTGTCTAGAGCTCCTGCAGTAGAAACAGACATTCAAACGGCCGACCCTCCAGGAAACATACAAGACAGCAGACAGCCAGTACTGAACAGGTCCACGCAGCGCTGGCTCAGCACAAGACAGGACCGCACACACCCCAGTTGCGGTGGCTTGTGGGATGCCATGTGCCTGTGGGGCCTGTGTGTGGTGTGTGTCTATACCCCTTGCTTTGCCCGCTTGGCGATGCAGGCCTCTGATCCATTGGTGGTCTAGCACCAGACCTAAGCCGGCATCCACCACAGCCAAGTGTGCCATGTGCCTAGTCTCAGTACATTGGGCTACGTAGGCCTGCATCTACAGGCCTGTCTGCAGAGGCATGTATACGAGACCGCTTGGGGCGCTGCGGAATCGACGCAGCAGTTGCAAGGCGTAGCTCTCGTGCAGAGGCTGTAAAGGAACAGCTTGTTGCAGTGCGCGCGTGCGCTTGTGAAGACCCAGTGTGCATGTTCTTGGCGGTTCAAAATTCATGGCGACAAGGGCCGCATGCAGAAATCGCGACGGTACTCCTGCCCTGACGCAGTGTTCACAAAGCGAGGCGGACCTGGAAAGCGGTGAGGCATCAACTTCGGCCGGTATTACTTTGGACTAGTTCAGGCTCGGAGGCATCCTGTGTGCCGCCTTGTAGACCCGCAACATATAGGGCTTTCATACGTCCTGCCAACGAGCCTATGAAGGCTGAGGCCGCAACCTCATTGTTTAAGAAGTACAAATTTGTCAAGTCCAACTTTTTTCAAAATGGATCACGCCGTGTCTCAAGATATGCTGATGTATGTCGCCGACTTCCTTGTCGACGAGCTGTCGCAAAATTCAGTAATGGCAGCAGACACCAAGCAAAGGGTACGATTTCGTTAGTCTGTGTATTCAGAATACCGTCGATGTGCCTCTAGATTGTGGCAAGTGCGACCTTTCTTGACGGAGTCCGCCTTGTTACCCGTATTGTCAAAACCAGCAGTCCATGAACATCGTAAGTATCATTCAGATGCGATCCTACGTCAATAATCTATCAGCCTTTGTGGCTGGAAGGATGATGAATGGGGATGGGGATCACAAGATCACCGGCGTCAAGCGGAAGGACGCCGGCACAATGGATGCAGAGATGCACGATGCAAAGCCAGGTGTGACTCACGCTGCAGCGATTCCTGTCACTGTTGGCACTGAGTGGCTGCGGAATGTTTGCCACAGGCACTCACAGCAGGCATGGTACCTTGCACAGGTGCATTCTGGTAGTGACAGGAGAGTGACAGGAATATTCAATTCAAGCGTGCTGTGCAGAGAAGAAACCACGGCAACGAAATATGCATAACGTTTTCGTATCGTATGGGTCTCACTGTTTGCCGAGCCGTATATTTGAGTACCGCGAGAGCCACCTTCCAGGCGTCAACCACATGGAGCTGCTGAACCGGTACTCCAAACAACTGCCTAGGAAGAAATTGCAAGCCTTCGATGAGGAGTACAAGCACTTTCTGAATGAGTACAACGGGGAGCCAGTGAGGAAGAAAGGTGACATGAAGACCCTTGCACTGCGCATGAAGGAACACGATCTACAGAAAGGTGTCGAGGCGCACCCGGTCTTCGATGGCATCATCGTACGGCGCTTCTAGCTCACAGATGTGATGTGCTTGATGCCCAACGGCATTTGCACACGTACACTCGACAGCCTGTCGCTGTGTTACGAGCGAGCACACCATCTGGGCTGCTGTGCAGGCATTCATTGACCAGGAGGCTGAAGCCCGGGAAGCCAGGTCGCCACGAAAAGGCAGGCAGTCGGTGGACACAGGTGCTACTGGTGACAAGATCAAGAAGGCTACAGCCACAAGCAGCGCTGCTACAGCAGCAATGGCAGCGAAAACGCCTCCTGCCAAGGCGGACAGTGCCGCAGCGGCAACACCAGCGAGAGCGTCTACTGTCAAGGTGAAGTTTGAAGGCAATGCTACCACAACAGCAGCAGCAGCGAAACGGGCTGCTGCCAAGGCCAAGCCAGCAAAGGCTGCTAAGCCAGCTCCAAAGGCAGCAGCGAAGGCAGCAGCAAAGGCGGCTGCGAAGGCGGCACCAAAGAAACTCCCTGAGGCCCAGCCCGAGCCAGAGGCCAGCTCACAAGATGAAGGCGCCCTGGCCGGCGACGATGCTGCTGCCGGCGATGATGACGACGATGAGGACGAGGAGACGGGCTCGTCAGAAGAAGACACCGATGAATCACGCTAGTGCACGTGAAAGCCGGAGAGTACTCGTGCATGGCCCACGAACCGCACGTGCTCCCAAGCTTGTGCTCATTTCGCGTTAGCAGTGCGAGGTCGTGACGTTCTAGCAGTGTCTGAGCCATGACTTTTGGGTACCCCATTCTAAGCGTAAGGAGGCGCACACAAGGGAGAGGCGCGCTGGTCCGGGCTCCACAGGGCTGACCGGGTGCGCCGCTGGCAGCAGGTGCACCCTCCTGGGCGTGGCCTGGCTCTCACCATGCAGCCCCGCCCGACTTCCCGGGCGACCTGTAACACGCGCATGCCTCTTTGGCAAGGGAAAGAGTGCATCAAAGCCCGCCAACACACTTTGCACTTTTTTTCGTGGTATACCTGTGACCTAGGGGACTTCCTGGGTCCATGTCAGCCCAAGCTGGCAGGTTGGGCTGACAGGTCACAATTAATCAAAGCTGCAATGCACCGCATGCTTGCTCAGTTGTAGCTGTGGCTAGAGTGGATTGGACGAAACATTCTTGTGTAGCTGGGCTGGGCGGGTTGTTCGGCAAGAACTGGGCGGATGAGTCTGGTATATGCTATTGATAGGTACCACAGCTGGCGAGTGGTTGTGAGGGATACGATCAAGTACTGGTAGACTCTGGGCCATGGTGCTGAGGTCAGAGCAGCCCTTCGGGCACAAGTGGACCTGTTTCTCCAAGAGTGGCCTGAGATCGGTGTGATCCCTGTTACCTGGTTCCCGGTGCAGGTGACAGCCCATATCGTGGATTATGCAGTATGCCATCAGAGATTCGCACGCACAACACTGCAGAACGATTCGTTACAGTTGAGGCTGGTGTCATACTCAGCACCTACTGGAAAGAAAGAGCAGCAGCTGCTGTGGCGCCGTAGCACGCAGCGCGACACAGCACGATAGGCCAGGCACGGTGCCCACCGGCTGCTGCTGTGCTCTAGATGCTGTACATCACTCAAACGCTCCCGGCCCTCTCGGCGGTCTGCATCGGTAATCACCGGCGGCGATTGCGTTGCCGAGTATGGGCCGCCATGAGGCAGCCACAAATCAACGTCACCAAAACTGGTAGCTGATGGTGGAACTCATGGTTCCGAAAGGCACCAGTACACATTTCTGATGTGCCGGGCAGGAAGCTGGAATGCCTTGAAACTACGACGGCTTCAAAATACGTCGCCCGGGAGACGGGGCACAGTCGGGGCATCCCCTGTACTCAGCACCCCTCAATGCCGCTGCCACGGCGTGCATCACAGCACATAGCATGTGGTGCAGCAGTCCTAGCCACGTAAGATCTACCTGCAGCCACAGCACCGCACAGCACATAGCGCAAGCGGTGCCACACACACGTCACCCTGCCGGCGCGCCGACGCTGTCCGCATCCCTACCGCAGTACGAGTTGGTGCCGTGCTGCGCGCTCAGGCACGGGCCACCGAGCGTGTGCGCAAAGTCGTCCATGCGCAGCGTCTTCCGATAGAAGTAGTATGCGGCCGCGGTGTCCTCATCCTCGCTGGCCGCTCCTCCCACGCCTCCGTCCGCCACGGCTGCCGCGCCGGGGTCACCTTCACCTGCCGTGCCCATCCCCTCCGCGTCCCACTGCACCCCTGAGGATGGCAGCCGCACGGTCGCACCCTCACCTGCGGCGGCCGCCGCCACGTCGGCAGCTGTCGGTACGCCTGCGCGGCCTTGTGCTGTGACCGCACGCAAGCCGCTCATCCCCACAGCACACTCAGCGCACTGCGGCGCGCCCGCTGCAGGTGACCCCCCATCCTCCCGCTGCTGTGTATCTGGGACCTCAGCAGCCACGGTCTGCAGCTCTGACAGCACCCTCCCATCGCACCCTGCCCCTCCGTCTCCCGCCATCCTCGCAGCCGCTGACTCAGCCAGCACCACGTCGGGCCCCCACCACCGCTGCCCAGGCCCCCCATTCTCTATAGGCCCGCACGCACGGCCGAGCCGCTGTTCCACGCTCCCCTGTCCGGACCAACCACCCCGGCTCGGAGCGGCCCGCGCCGCTGCGCTGTGTTCACGTTCCCAGCACGCATCACACGCCAGGATTGAACGGGATCCCGCGCCGTGCGTACGCGCAGCTGCCGGGCCGTACTGCGGCATACCGTGACGAGCGCTGCAGGAAGGCGCAGGGACACTCGCAGCACGCATGAGGGAAGCGGGCCCTGCGGAGCTGTCCCACAGTGCCAGCAACGGCTCCGCGTCCGACGCGCCGACGGCTTCGTCCACGCAGTCCAGCTGCCGCGACACCTCACGCTCCTCGCTGTTTCGCCCCCCATACCCCCACTCCCCCGCACTGCCTGACCACCCCGGCTGCCCGTCTGCGCCGCCGCTGGCGCCCAGACGGCCGGTGCTGTGCTGCGTGCTGTGGCCCCAGCGTACATGTCCACTTGAGTCGCCAGAAGCGCTCCGCGTGCCGGTTGCCCCGGCAGAGGCCGAGATGTCGCAGGTTGCCTCAGAGGTGGTCCGCGCGTCTTCCGAGGCGATGGAAGACGACCGGGTGCAAAGGCCTAGTATGCCGTCGGGCAGCACGGCCAGCGTGGGCACGCTGCGAGCTGTGAGCACGCGGAACCACTCGCGCGCAGCATACAGTTCGGCGCTGCTGAGCGGCACCCCCTCGTCGTCCTCTGCGTCCGCTGCCGCCGCCGCTGCACAGCCGCTGCAGCTGCCAAACTGAATGGGGGTGAGTGGCGCCGGCGGTTCTACTGGGGCTGTGGCTGGGGTGGAGTCGCTTGTGGTAATGCGGGCTACAGCTGGAGCCTCTGCGATGAGGGTGCAGGCACATGCGGGTGTGGGTACATCCGCATCAGGCACATACTGGTGGATGCCATGTGCTGCGCCAATAGCAGACCTGGGGCTGGTGGCCTGGGTGGCCTGGTTGGCCTCGGCACTGCGAGTGGCTGTGGGGGTATGCGGTGGCATCGCTAGCACTGCGGCCGGAGCACCCAGAGAGGTGGGGCTTGAGGCTGTTGACCCAGAGTGGCGGGGTGATGCTGGTGGGGAGATGGGGGATAAGTCATGGGTATGGAGTGGATGATGCGGCGTGACGGGACTCAGGCGGCCGGACGTGCTTCTGGAGGCTGTTGGTGATGTGCTGGGTGCGTCTGATGTCGGCGAGGTGGACGTGGAAGTGCCGCGGTCGGGCGCAGGCGTGTGAGGGGGGAGTGGATAAGCAAGATGCTGATCGAGGTCGACGTACACGATGAGCGTTGTGCCGTAGTTTTGGAAGGAGGCGTCGCCGAGCTGGAGCCAGACTGCTGCACAGCGAAGTCAGCACGGTCAACGTTGCATCTGGGGGCAAGAACACAGCGCACTGCATGATCTTGGGCAACAGCTAATGCATGCCCTTCGCTTGAATATCAAACAGCCTTTGCCAGTGCGTCTGCTTGTGTCTGCGGACAGCGTCTTGTGTGTTGTGAGTGTGAGGAGTCCTCTTCGTGCTGGACGGAAGCTACAAAATGTGCATGCTGACGCCAAAGCACATTATAAGGGGCGCATGATAAATTCAGACAGTGTTGATGCGTGGTTGCCTTACCGTTGCGGTGCCTTGTGGACGTATCCCTGCAAACCTGCCAGACGCACACGGCGATGACCACGAGCATTGACATCGCGAAGCCTCCAAGCGCAAAAAAAGGACCTGCATGATATCAGAAAGCCGGTGAACATATTGATGCGACACCCAGTGAACGGCAAAACGTTGATGGTCGCAAACACGTACGGGCGCCAAAGCCAACTGCATGGACGCAGCACACGTCTAGAGAACCTCGGGCAGCATTGCAGTTTTGAGAGTGAATAACATGGGGAAAACTCTCGCACCAACCCACCCGTGCCCGGGAAATATGCCCCTGAACTCTTCGTCGGGAGGTGTCGCAGTGTTGCCCGCTGCATCGACGGGCTCTTGCACAGATATGGTGCTATTGGGGAGCGAAGAATATAGCATCCGCATGTGATAGCCAGTAGCATCCATCATGGTTCCTTGTCTAGCATTATGTGCAGGAGAATCGCTGCGATAGCAGATTCTGGATGCTGTCCTGCTGTCCTGCTACTTGCAAGCAGGAGTCGGCGACGTCCTCTGGGAGTACAGACAAGTGGCAGAGCATATCAGCTGATACGTAGCACCTCTATACCTCTGCAGCAAATCTGTTACGAGGATTGCAGAGGGCCAAACTTGATAGCCAGTGAATCAGGAGAACATAAATTCATCGACAATATTGAATCGCGTCTCTCACACATCTGTCACTACCGACACGGCAGCCATCACGCTTCACTTCACATCTTACACAATAGTGTCAGTGGATGTTGACACATTGGACGCGTCGCGGCTGCATTGGTGCGTTTCGCCCTAGGCACCCGCGTGTGCCGGTATACCTTGTGTAGACCAACCGTGGGACCCATGCATGCTACATCAGTCGTTACGTCCTGCATGACCCATAACGCTCCAGCCGCGGAGGATAACCGTCTGAACGCCGGGCGTTGGCTAGGACTGTGGATTGCTCCTGGGTCGTGTCCATCATTGGCGCACGAAGGCCGTGACCTTCGAAAAGAGCCACTGTACAGAAACATCCGCCTCATCCATCATTGTGACCTGGTTCTGCTGTGTTTCGTGATGTTTGCCCCCATCAACATGGACCCTGAGCAGAGCCAGGAAATCGATGCGACAACGCGCAAGGCATGCGCTCGTCGTGAGTGCCTGCAAGCAAGCGCACCAGCGATGGGCGCGTCCGGCACGCTGGCGGGAAACTACGTATACCAATGTCACGAAGTACCAGTTCAAAGCCATCGCTGCTATAGCTGTCACTTGCCCTGCTCTGTACCTGTGGTTCGCATAAGATCCCCTGGGGTGCGTGTTTGATTTCTGCTATATATGTGCACGTGCTGACATTGCATGGCCTTTCTGCTCCAACAGATGCAACAATCCATCATCTACAGTATACATGAAACACAGCACAGCTGATACCAGCGTTTTCTTGCATTTGTTCCTTTTGTTCCAGCCAGTTGTACCAGCCAGCCTGTCCTAGCATGCTTGACCTCGAGCAGGGTGAATGGGGGGGGGGGGGGGGGGGGGGGGGGGGG
>JAUMHO010000007.1:2267784-2312234 GCA_032360965.1 Ulva armoricana
GTCCCGGTTATCCGGAGATGTCAAAGTCCTTGTAGGATATGGCGAGTAAGTGTCACATTTACATTTACATTTACATCCGGATTACCGTTGAATCTTGTCTACCGTTTCAAGCAACACGTTTCAAGCAAACCAGCGCTAATGTTGATCCTGCGGCGTCATAACATTAGCATTAGGAAACGCGCTCCTTTCGACTCCAGTTGCACTAAATCTATTCATGGCCACGCGTGCATCGAGGGCAGGGGCGCCTGCCTTGCACTCCGGCCCGCTCACGCCAGAGTCCTCGGAATCTCCGTCATGGAACATCACCGATTACACCGCAACGCTGTACAAACGAACGGAGGTACGTCGCGGCAAGGCTTCTAGAGATAGGGCAAAGCCATGTCGTGCAGGAACGCATACATGTGACAGGTGTGGGCTCCGGACGTTGACTGCAGCATGTTTCGCGAGTTCCGAATTGTTCCGGAGCACTGCGCCAACGAGTTCACAGCCAGACGTCGACGGGCGTACCGAAAACATCCCCAGGCCCGTCTTTTGCAGAGGGGTTGGCTGAAGAGCAGCAAGATGGATCAAATATGTGCCCTCTGCATATGCAGCGGTCCGTGCTGACAGCTGCTGGAGCACTGGCGTTCGCACTCGTTGTGTCTAGCATGCGCACGGTCCATTCCGTCCTGTTTGCCATTAGAAGCACGAAAGAACTTTACATGGAACTCAGGGTCAGCCTATTTTCTTGCTAGCAAAAGAATGGATCGCGTGCAGCACGACTCGCCAAGTTTCAGGCTGTTTTGCCAAAGCTCGAAGACCTGTATATACGCATCGATATCCGTCCAGATAGACACGACCGCGACATATCCACAGTGTACCTGGCATGGCGCATGCTGGCATGATGCGCAGCCTATACTTTCACGTCAGTTTCGAATGTCTGACGAGCACTAGTCGTTAAACCAGCCTGCGCCGACGCCCCTCCATGCTGCCTGCTGGATCCACGCGCAAATCGGCGTCGATCGATTGGACGTTCATCGTCACCTTCTCCGTAGCTCAGCCATGCATGCAGGCTCAAAGTTAACATAATGACGGATTGGCAGCCGACAAGTTCATGCGCACGGCTGGAGCTCACGGCATCATTTGGCACATGTACATGCATAAGCGTCGCCATGCCGGAGAGCGCCTGCGGCCGCATGTGCGGACAACACTCGAAGGATCCATGGATCTATCCGGATGTGAAGAAGTTGCCGTGTGACGTGGCGATATGTCAGGGGAGGAAGGGCGGCCGCATGGCCTGATCATTATCATGAGCGCAGGGCTGACGCGATATCGATCGTCATGCATGATCGACGAGCCGACAAGATCAGATGCGATGACGTGATCACACGAATCGAATAGTGCCAACAAAAAGTCAAACGAGACCGACATAAGCGGAACTGTTCCCCTTTTGTCCACATGTCCGTGCCTGCGTCATGCATCACCACATGTTAGGCGGTGCCGGCTCAAACTCCACGGGGGTCAGGAGCCACAACTACCCACAGGAATCGCATGGCTCCGTGTTCTCTTCTGACAGGAGCAAGTTGGCCTTTGCACCACTGCAGCAGTGGCTGCAGCACTCTGCCAGCACCAGCCCAGCACAAAAGCCACTGGTAATGATCAGGGGCTGATCCACATGAAACACTTTCACTTGGCTTCGGGACTCACGCTGAAGCTTGCCCCTCGGTTCCTAAGCCCCAGTGACACAGGTGATGGATGTACTTACATTGAAGAGAGGCACTGCCACAGGGGATCAATGCACTGTGCGCATGTCTGATTGTGTGCCCTGTCAGAACAGAGGGTGGGAGCACCTTGGCATGCACGCGCAGGGCTTGCACGGCAGTGAGGGGGCAGCGTCAGGGTGGCGGCTGGGCCCAGATTCGGGGGTCGTGCGATTCTGAACTCGGTGGGGATCCGATGCTGGCACACTCACATTTCATGTATCTGCTGCAATGATGCAGGCACAGCTTGACATGCATAGCCGCGTTAACTCGTTTACAGCGCTCGGGCCACCTGCCGCACACCTGCCTCCACAGACTGCGCCGCTGCGCAGCTGCTTCACATGATGACCCTACTGGATACACATGACATTAGATGCGTATGCCATCAGACACGCGGCAGCACCACATTGCCCTCGCCTACCACCTGCACAAATCCACAACTGCATCGTTCCTAATGACTCCAAGAAAAGCCGCGTAACCCACGCGGTTGTACAGCCAGTGAGGGTTCCGGTGAAGGGCCCAGATGGCCACAGTGTGGTGCCATGTGCCGGCACACTGTGACACTGCGTCCAGCCACAGGCGGCGCAGAGCCGATGCCGTTCCTGCTGCAGAACACTCCGTTATTGTAGACTGCATCTCTGCGCCCCTCCCACCCAGAGCCTCCTGCCCTCTCGCACTTTAATACCATACACGCATACGCAGCATGCAACGCGCCACACCACAAGCGCTCCCCAGCACATCCACGGCCAGACACTCCAGTGCCACCCCTTCAAGCCCCCACCCCTGCTGTGTATACAATTCGCCGCCGTCTTCGCACCGAACTGTCAATCCAAACGTCCACGCACAGGCAGCCCATGCAGCGCCTATTTGTGACTCCACAACGCAATCGCTCCACCGGCCGCTCACACGGCACTCACCGGTAGACCTACAGCCACTGGCGGAGCAGGCGCAGTAGCGGCCCCTGCCGCCCTGTTCAGTGTCGGCATCACACGGAGCTCTTCCCCGTCCCCCCCAGCGTCCTCCTGCCCCTCAAGCTGCCGCGATCCCCCCCGACCCGCCAGCGCAAGCCACACCCCCTCCAGAACCCTACCACTCCCCTTTCCTCGGCGGCTCTGCTCGCCATCGCCTGCGTCCCCTCCCTCTCCATCCCCCCCCCCCAGACCCCCCAAGCTCCCCTGCTTCCCCCAACCACCACTCTTGATCGACTGATCAGCCGCGTCCCAGCCGGCGGCCCCCCCATCCACCGCCCACGAGCCCTTGCGCGGAGCCACCAGGCCCGTGGACCCCGCTAGCCACCCGGACAGCCCCTGCAGCAGGCCCTCGCGCCACGACCGCGCCCCCGCTGCCTCCGCCGGCAGCACGTGCGTGAAGTCACTGTTTAGCACGTCCGCCTTGAAAAAGTATATCACGTCCGGCACCAGCGGATCCTCATCATCCTCCTCCTCCAACCCCCCCTCTTCAGCAGCACCCTCCACGGCTACCGCCCCCCTACCTGCCCTGACCTCCCATCCATCACTCCACCCTGATGCCGGCCCATCTCCCCGCCTGAAGAGCCCACCCATTGTCTCTGGGCCCCCCCATACACCCTGCGCATCCCTGCCCTCTGTCCCCTCGGCCTGCCGACCACTAAACGCCGACACCGCCTCTATACCAGCTTCCGGTGCGGAGGCGGTGGCACGATGCATGGGAGTGGCCACAGGTGCATCACGTTCACCGCCGTCATGCGGGGTGTCCGCATCGGTGAGGGAGTCTAGTCTGCAAAGGCACAGTTGAGCATCCGGCATGACCGCGAGCTTGGGTACCACCTGCGCGGGCACGTTATCATACCACTGCTTCCGGTCTTTGCGCTCTCGTTCCGCCATGCCGTCTGCACCGGCCATCGTCACAGCGACGGAGTCCGCAGGGGCGGAAGTGGAGAGGCCGGGGTCGGCGGGCGGAGCCGCCGCCTCAGCCGCTGGAGCAGCTGTGTCGTCGGCGCTGCGCTGGCGCAGCGCGGACAGGCGACGCGATGCGGCCGAGGCGGTGCGGAGCGGCAGCTCACACAGCATGGACGTCGCGCCGCGCAGCGCGGCTTGGCCGCGGCGGGCCGCTGCGGCGGCGGCGGGCGCTGCGGCGGGCGCCACACCGGCGGCAGGCGGAGCAGCTGCCGGCGGAGCGGATGTGTCTTCTACCTCGGTGTCAGAGTCGGGCTCTGGGAGGTCATCGATCGGGAACGCTTGCTTTGCGTTCAGGTCGACAAAGACAATGAAGGTCCCCTCCTCTGAGTCTGTGTCCTCAGACGGGCGGAACCCACCGACTCCTGCAGGCAGTGTAACCCCGTGTTGCATTACCGAGCTGAAATTTGAGGGCTATGACCCCCCAACCGCCTCAACCAGCCGTAAACTTCTTCATCAAACTCCCAACACGGGCGCTGTCTCTTGTCTTGCCCGTGTTTGGACGGCGGGAGGTCAGTGCTCTGCGGCCCCGAGACAACTAGGAACGGTGTGTTGTAAACGGCAGATCCGGGGGGGAGGGCGCACGTGGTCTGGCGCGTGTCCGCCTCTGGTAGTGGCGCGTCTGCTGGCGGAATTGGTGAACACAGCAAACGATGATGATGATCACCACGGCTGCAAAGCCTCCCACGAGGGTCAGCGCATCTGCAAACAGGCTTCTGTTCGTTCAAGGATGATGATTTACATGTGATCATCTCTGCAAGGGCGTGTGCACGACACCGGTGCGACGGATGCGGATAACCTGGATATAGCGGATGGATATGCAGCTGATGCGAAGGTGCAGCCGGCGGGCACCCCCAGGCCACATACGGCGAGGCGCTGCGGAGGGGAAGAACACGCAACAGGCTGGTGGAAAGGCTGCGAGATCCTCTTGTGATAGACTTGAATGCAGGCGATGAGCGGGTGGGTCCGGCTTTTTGTTGCGACTTCCCGGCAAGTGGTCACCACGGACGACACGTAATCATCACGGGTGTGCACAGGCTCAACACTGGAACGCACCAAACCATGACGGAGGCGATCGAGCAGCGTTCAAAACGTGTACAACCTCGCAGCAGGACTCCGGATCTGGGTCAGTGTTGCAACGCTCGCAGATGGACCCTCGTTCATACCGGGTCAACGTGGACGGACCGGCAGAGGGAGCTGGTCCAGTAGATGAGAGCGCGGACCGGGAATCGACACCAGACATGGCGACTATTTACCCTACGCATCACACTTTGTTGTTGTGCAATGCTGTAAACCGTTGCGCTCAAGTGCTGGAGGTGCATGAACGTAAGCGCAATCCAATCACACCCAGGTGGCATCACCGCCCGTGGCTGGGCACAGGCATGCGCACACAGTACTCAGATAAGCGGGACAATTCAGATGTAGGCTGCACGCTGTGATTTGGCTGGAACAGCAGCGAGCACTTCTTGCATCGATCGGAGTGCAAACGTCAATAGCCCGTTGCGGCGACTCACGGCCACGTTTCGAAGTTTAAACACAGAAAGACTCGACCTACCTTGAAGGTCTCGTAAGTGACCTTGCGTGCGGATTTGTTTGCCTCGTGTGCTTCCCAGCGGCAGATGACCGTGCAAGGTGATGGCACGCCTCCCGGGTCACGTATCACTCTGTTGGTATGAGAGAGCAGTGCAGAGCGCACTAAGGGATGGTGTATTAGACGATTGTGGCGCCAAATGTATGTAACTGGAAACAAATCGTGCCTGCACTCGTGGTGATCACCTCATGCGGAGCAGGTATGTCAAAACTCGTACGAAACTCGCACACACAGCTACATGGGACATGCAAACAGGACGCTAGTGAAATGAAGTTGCCATAAAGCAGGTATTAGACATTGCGATCGCTGACATGTAATCCCAACCTGGGGCGCGAGGGCACTTGCATGCAGCATGGCCTGATGCTCCACCTCACGGCACGATTGGCGGGTGACCCTTCCCCACTGACCGTCCGTCGCTGGTCGGTCGAGCCACTCATCCGACTTATGGCTCCAGCACCCAACCTACGACCGTACGCAACACTAAAAAGTGGTGCCTGGTTCAGCCTAAACTCAATTTATCTGTATCTGCATCCAGCATGTGGAATGTCACGTCGTTCTACATGTGGGTCGCGCAGGCCGGTGCAGAGCGCGGCTCACCGCGCGGAAAGCCCCGGGGTGGATGATAAGTCGCTTTGCATACCATGTCCATGCCGCCAGGATGACTACGTCAAGTGCGCACGGTCACACCGGCAACATGGGTGCATCTCGAAGTGCTTGCCCATGTCTGGAAGTTGACGGGGAGGGCAAGTTTATCAACATGGAGCATGTTTTTCCTTTTCCACTCCCTGGCATCCGCGCCATGTTCTTGAACGGGGAATCTGAAGTCTTTGAGCTTCGACGGGCGCATTTTTGCAAGGGCGTCCGGCTTGAGAGCCTGGATAGAGCCTTGATGCGAGCGAGCGTACTCGTTCGCAGCGGAGCAGCGGTACCAGTCCAGCATGTATCATACCGCTCATTGATCGCTTTGCACAAGCAGGATGTAGACTGAAACGCTCGAGCGCCTCCGCGACGGACCCGATGTCAGTGCGCGTCCTGTTCCCAACACCCTGTCAATCGCTGGCAGCGCACGTATACGCTCAAGTTTTGAAGCAACACCATAACTTCGCACAGGCAGATTGCGGTCGTTGTCCTCGGGGTCCAACTTCGTCGACTTGTGTTCGTGCTGCAACACCAGACTTATTTTTTGGGTCGAATTTTCACCTGTGCACCGCAACAAACGGTACTGTCCAGGGAACACTGTGCGGCACGTCATGCCGGATCCGCTGTATGTAATTACAGCGCGCTGTATGTGATTACAGCGAAGAGAGGCACGGTCACAGGTGCATCACGCACCAGCGTACAGGTCTCTACTCATACCACCTAGTCACTCATCCTCTGCAAAAGAATATATGTTCCAAAAAACCGGTCATCACGCCAAACACACACGGGCACCGTCCACAGCACCCCTACTCATAGCGGCGGACGAGATATGGGGCCCACAGCGAGCCCACGCCAGCCCGCAAGCACTCACTGTGAGTTGCGTGCGGTTGTCTGAGGGGGGTTTCCAGGTGGTTTACCTCCTTGGCCCGTGGTCCCGGTTATCCGGAGATGTCAAAGTCCTTGTAGGATATGGCGAGTAAGTGTCACATTTACATTTACATTTACTCACCAGGTCCACACGGCATGGGAACAGCAGCAGCAGACTGCAGGCCGCCACGAGCACGTGCCGCAGCTGCAGTCGGAGAGGCAGGGGCCATGCAGCAGGTCCGCCATGCATGTGGAGTCGCTGGAACCGGGGGCCAACCAGGCATGAGCGGTGCTGGAGGCCAATCACAGGCATTCCGGCGGCCTGTTGCGCCTTCCATGCACCCCCCCCCCCCCACCGGAGTTTGCGGCGCTTGCGAACTCAGCCTCGGAGATGCCCCCCTTCCAGAACCTGCATGGACCATGGGCGATCAGGTGCCGAGTTGTGCAGACCTGATTGGAACATTCATGTCCCTTCTGGGGCGGGTTTTGGAGTTGTGGGTGGTACTGGGAGGAGCGGCTGCAGACCGAAGCACTCAGCATCCCCTATTTGATGCTCTGGGTTCCAGGTGATTGGGGAACTGCAGGATTTGGGAGTGGTCTATGATCGGCTGAGATCTCACGCAGCACTGTCAGCACCGACAAGGGGCGGTGTAGCGCGGGTGCGAGGTGCGCGTGTCAGTGAGAGCGGCAGCAGGACATGGGAGACGGGCTGCTGGCTCAGGGCGGTCTCCAGTGTCAGTCATAGCCCTCATTTGTTGGAGCTGAGACCTGAAAAATCGCTCCCAAAAACCCACATTTGTTGGGTTTGAGAGGCCTGCTGTGTGGAACACTGGCAGTCACACATGCCGCTGGGGCGCCGTGATGTACAGCAGTGTTGAGCGGGTGCGATGAATTTCTAGGGTGTTGCCCTGAGAATTCCACCCGACAAATACAAGTTTCATTGTATCAAAATGTCATGATCGCCCCAACACTGGTGCCTCCCGGGGCAGCGGCAGCAGGCGGCCCCTGTTCGACTGCAGCTGGAATCGATGGTGGGAGGTGGAGGGTATCAAAGCATGGGCTGGATGCTTTGTACTGTGATGATAGTGCCGAGCCCAAGGCAGTGTGGACTGTGGGTTGGAAGCATCCGGGTCCGGAGTCACGAGTTCGCCAGCGCCAGTGTGCTTCGACGCTTTTTTTTTGGGGCTCAGTGGTGAAAATTATTCCCCAAATATCAAGATTGTTGGCTTCGGGTCGTCTGCCGAGTTGAACACTAGCCAGCGCTCGGGAGCACCATGTTCTGTCAGTGTTGCCCGTTCGGGTCCGGCGTGATTCCCGATCTGTTTGTTGTTGTTGTTCTGTGTGTGATGCTATGCATACCCGGCTTATATACACATGGGTCCATGCTGTCATAGTCCGGGCTGAAGTCCCATGAAGAGTACGCAGGTGCGAAAACTGTGATGTTGCGGGTGTAGGCGGTGGAACCTGTGCATATTCGCGATCAGTGTTCAATGGCGGGTATGACGCGAGATATCGAGATAAACGTTTGTGGAGGTGTGTCATGCAGCCTGTGCAGCGTGTGAGCAGTGCTCGAGCGTTCGACCTATGACATGTATACACGCAGGCGTGCCTGTGTGTGCTATATAGGCGCAGAGATACGGGCTATCACGCATCGTTGATTTCTTGGGAATAGCTCTACAGTGATTAGGCAAGTGCAACGCCTGCGACATACAGCTGGCGTTGAACACGGATCCGGAGCAAGCTGTTGGTGGCGCTAGATGGTCGGAGACACTTTGCTACTCTACTGGAACATTGACTTGAAAATAGACTCTCTGTGACGTGGTGTTATCTTCTGCTTCTCTGTGATCCCTCGGTTGATGGGAATGCCAAGACAGCAGCCGGTGCGGCCTCCCGGGATGTTCTAAAACGCGTCTTCGCCTGAAGAACCGTTGCCAGTTTACACTATACAGCTGCTTTTGCTATTCGGGTTCTTGCGTGCTGATGTCGAGGCTCGTGGGACACAGCTGGCCATTACCAATCTGGGAAGCACTGCCAGCTTGACGTGTTCAGTGGATAAAATTGGCTAGGCTCGTTTCTCAACAGTAGCCTGACATTTTGATGAATTCTGCTGCTCGTTGACGCATTCCTTCCGCGTAACAAAAGCTTGGCGTGAACATCATCCGTACGACGCAGCGTGCCAAAGGCTGGCGAAAGCTGCAGCACCTACCCACAGTAACACTGAAATAACACCCTGCATACAGCATTAACCTTGTTAACCCTTTGAAGGTAGCTGCGTGTAAGATTGATGCGACTTCGCTGCTGCTGTTGCACCAGCGTCTGCTTCTCGCTCTCCAACCGAGAGCTTGTCAAGCGCAAACATATTTTTTTTGCAAGTGAAGCTTATTTTTGAGGGCCCATGTGCATCCGTGAGTGATGTGCTGGTTGTAGATGCTTGCTTTACATGCGCATCCGGAAGTGGGCATCGCATCATGGCAACGCTCTTGCGCGGCCACACGTCAGGACACAGCCATTATTAAATTCCAGGTGAAAATCTCTGGCTCTTAGCTGTGCCATTTGTTGTACAGGGCGCTGGAGATGATGTCAAGGCGGAGCCCACGTTCACACAGTGGCTGTGTACGCAGTCCAGCAAGTTCGTCAACGGAATTTCGGCATCTTCATGGAAATCAGGAAGTACGGATCCGAACATGGCCTGTATGCCAGCAGGCCAGCCCTCGGACGAAGACGCTGCGTGGGTAATAGTCCCGCGATGTGAGGGCATCCCAGCACCGTCCGCGCAGGTGTTCATCAAGGAGCACTCCTCGACAGGTGCGAAGCTTAGATAAAATCCTGTTTGAAGTGCTGTTTGGAATCTTCCCGTTTTGCGGTACCTCTGTTGTCCATGCGGTCGGCAGTGCCTCGCGGACGTCGACATGCCTTCGAATCTGGTCGACCGTTTTCCCTGGCTGCCGCAAGCAGGAAGCACGGAAATACGTACTGAGCGCCACACTCGAACACCAACAGCTGAATCTGCTGTGTTGCCACTTAGCGCGACACGGCCTTGCCTGTCCAGCCCCCTCCAGCGCACTGACTCAGAAACTAGCCATCACAGTGCTGAGGTGGTTGAGGTGGTTTCCAGGGGATTAGCCCAATAATTAAACCTGACAAATGAAAGCCCATTTCTCTATCAATACACACCCATTTCTCTATCTGCTGAACAATAGCACCTGTAGACACATGCATGCATGGCACCTGCCCCAGCACCAGGTGGCACTCCGCCCTCCCCATCACGCCCCTCTGCCACTCGTTTCCGACCATGGTGCTTACTGCCCGAATGTCCCCCCTCTCAGCGCCGGCACCTCATGGAAGTTTGTGTGTCTGGCGCACAGCAGCAGGTGCAGCATGCATCGTACGCACAAACATGCGGCGCGCAAATGGTTGGTCGTCCTGCCTCCCGGCCCTCAGCCACGCGCCGTAATGACTCTGCACTCACGCCACGACGCCGCATAGCCACATGCATGCCATGACGGGACACGAAAGGGTACGCACCCCACTCGCGGCACCGAAGGCGTCTGCCGGCGTGCAGGCTCCAGCGACAGCGAGGACGACGACGCGGCAACCTGGGAGCTTGTCCCCCGAGCACAGCACGCGCAGCACGGTCGCAGCATGGTGAGCGCCTTTTTCCGCGAAGCGTATGCGGGCGCAGACGCCCCCGCCGGCGACGCCGTCCGGCGCACCCTCCGCCGCCTCTTCCGCGCCGAAACCGCGTTTGAGCTGCACCCCCGCGTGCTGCGCTTTGACGTCTGCGATGGCCGCAGCACGCCCAGCACGCAGCAGCCCCTGCTGCTGCTGCCCGATGCGCCCCTCGCTGGCGACGCGCCTGCCCGTGTGCGCACCGCCCCCGACGTGGAGCATGCAGGCGCAGAGGCTGTGGGCGCCGGGGGGCCCAGCGCCGATGGGGGGCCCGTGGAGGCGGAGGCGGTACCAGTCGCCGCACCGCGGCGATCCGTCGCGTGGGCCGAGGATGAGCTGCGTTCCGCCGAAGACGAGGGCAGTGCGGCCGCGGAGGACGCAGGTGCGGCATCACCACGCCACGGCAGCCGATCAGATCCAGCTGGTGTGCAGATCAGATCCAACTGGTGTGCTGCCGCCTGGTGCCGGTTGACCCGCTGCCGCATGCACGAGGGCCGGCCGTGGCTTGAGTGTCACGTTGCCTTTCGTTACCGTTTTCTGTGTACCGGTGTGCAATGGCGCGGGGGCAGGTTCCTTCACCGGCTTTGTGCTGTGCTGTGCTGCCCATCTCCGCACAGAGAGCCCTTTCATGGCGTTGACCAGTTCAGTCCCCAGCTTGCTGGTTTGCCGCTGTACGATGCACGCTGCAGACCGGCTGACCCGCACCGGTGACGTGCAGGTGGCCACAGGCGCGCGCCAGCACTGGACAGCGGCGACGAGCTGCGATTGCGTGCGCTGCTGCGCGACGCGCTGCCGCACAGCGCGCAAGACGACGGCACACGCCGGGGCGGCGGCACCATACCCTGCACCTCCTGCGCGTCCTCCGTCGCTGCCAGCGCGCGGTCCACGCGCGCATCATTCGCCACAGCACGCAGCACGCGCTCTGTGGGCACGACGCGGGACTCGTTTGTCACGGCGCGCGACGCACCGTCCCGGCGCGCGTCCTGCAGCCGTGCGTCCACAGGGGACTCGTTTGTCTCTGCAGCCGATAGCCTGGCTGGGCTGCACGGCTTCATGACCCTCAGCACAGCAGGGCGCACAGCGCACGGGGGTGCGCAGCAGTTGCGCAGGTGCACCCTCAGCGCCGACGACCCCGAACTGTGCCTGCCATGCGGCCGGAAGACTGCCCCAGCGTGCCCGGCGCGCGTTTGCACATCTGCTGGATACTCGGCTGTGATGCACGACCGTGCTGCCGACATGCATGCGCGCGAGACGCAATGCAGTTTGTTTAGCCGAGGAGGGAGGTCGACGAAGTGGACGCTGGGGAGCTGTGGGGGCGAGTCACCCTCCGCCCGCAGCACGCATGCTGGAAGTGTGTGCGACGCGCTCATCGCCACCGAGGCCAGCGTCGAGTGGCAGGAGCTCGCTGCACGGATGCGCGCCCGGGGTGACGATGATGAGATTTGTCGAAAAGACACGGCGGCCGAGCGGGCCGCAACGGACGCCTGGTGGGCGACGTTCAACCAGGCCGAGGGTTGCGCCGACAGCATGGACGACGCCGAAGCCCCGTTGTCCCGGTGCACGGAGGAGGGGTTGCGGGGAGATGGATGCGGGGACGAGTGCGATGCGGGGGAAGGGAAGGGATCGGAAGGGGGCCCGCGCCGGGGGGGGGGGTGGGCGTGGGTGCGCACCGGGTCGCTGTGGAAGACGGTGCGGACCGCGCAGCGCAGCTGCCGCAGCAGCGCGTGCAGCCTGTTCTCGGCGGACCCTCGAGGAACTGTGACGTCAGTGTGGGAGCTGCAGTGGCCGCCGCCGCGGGTGACGCGGTGGCTGGAGGAGGGCCCCCCGGACTGGGAGGCGGAGGACGCCGCGGCGGGAGGACAGGGGCGGCGGGACTGGGGCTTCCGGGAGAGCCTCCGCCGGCGGAAGGACGTGGAGTTGCTGCGCGGTGACGACGGCGTGGGCAGCGGGAGCCTGCGGCGGCGCATGGCCGTGGGCACGGCGGCCGGCGCGGCTGTGGCTGTGGCGTAAGGGCTGCGCCGAGGCGCCACCGTGGCAAGTGCAGGCCGCCCTTTGCGGTCGGCACTGCGGCCGGGGGGTGGAAGGCGGGCCGTTGGGATCATGACGGGGTGATCTGACTGCCTCACCTCCCGCATGCTGCAGCGCTGCAGCAGCCGAACCTGGATTCGCGCACGCATGCCACAACTGCCAGGAGCTGCAGTGGCCAGCTGCCGCGGGCGCGCTGGTGTGTCCTGTGCGCATGCATGTGGTGTGTGTGCGGCCAGAGCGCGAGAAGAACGATAGGATTCGTGACACGGGTATACCCACCCTGTTTTAAGGGAGGAGCATGGTCGGGCGCGGGAGGCCTCGGCATGCGTAGTGGTGTGAGCTACATGTCGGGCTGGCGCTCGACGTGGCTAATTTGCTGCACCTGCTCTGATCTGTGGCCCATGTATGGGTTGAGATAGGTTAGAATGGAGGCTAGACACGTAGGCGGTGCAGAAATGCTGTGATGCGCACTCTGGGAGTGCTGCTCCAGCGCTCTGTTGCTGTTTTTTGCCGCCCGTAGACGAGGCGTAGTGTCGCTGTGGCTTTTGAACGTGCAGTTCCAGTCTGATTTTGTGCCGATGCTTGGCAGACAGACTCTGCCGTTTCACCTAGCGTATGTTTGCAGCAAGCTTTTTAGCTAGCGTATCCTGTGAGAGTTTGTTTTGTTGTGGTCGTTTGCTTTGTAAACAGTGCTGTGGCAATTCGCCTCGCAGAACGCTCTGCCCCATCGAGGGTTTCAACTCTTGCCTTGCAACACCTGCATTGACATACGTGGTGTGTCAAGATCTCCCGCCATCTTGTTCACATTAGCAGACCTCCTGAATCCAACAACGGCGTCTGGGTGGAAACAATGTTCAGCTCCGAGCTGGAACAAATGATCGCTAAAGATCGTATGGGCAGCTGCCAGCTACAGTTCTCAGGGCATGCCAGCGCCTACGATGTTGCAGCTCTCACATAACAGAACACCATTGGCACCAAAGCTCGCATCGTGTCAGGCCTCCTGCATCAAAGCCTTCACAGGAAAGTGCACTGTGCGGTCCGCACACCCATGGGCTGCACCACGTGCGCCTCCCTCGATGCAGCACCCCCAGAGAGGCCGAACACCATCATCCGTCCAGTAGCCCTCCTCTCTGGAAGCAGGAGGCGCACAGAGGCACCGCCAACACCAGCGTAGCACCCTGTCCGAGGTTCACCAGAACCAGGTCGATTGTGATGGTCAACGGCTGGGACGGTAAACCACGCTGTTTCTGGTGGCGGTGTGGAGGCATGCACACCCACACCGGGCCATTGTGATACATCATGCATCATACACACGGCATGTAACTACACACACACCGGGCCGTCACGGCGACACGTCCGAACCTGTGATCCACTATAGCACGAATCATAGACAGATGGAGGCGGCCAGGAGGTATGAGAGGCACACGGTTGGCCCGTGGTCCCGGTCATGTCAAGGTCCTTGTAGGGCATGGCGAGTAAGTGTCACATTGACATGTTACATTACACGGTGCATGTGCCCTCCCTTCCTCTTGGCCCTACTAGGGCCGCCCTAGAGCGTGCAGGGCAGGCCTGGAGCACCCACCAGCCCGGTCCATGACCACTTCGATTTGCTCACCATTGCATTACATGTATGCACCTGCAGTGTATGTACCTGCAGGGTATACCTGCCTCCAGAGTCCAATCACACCACAGCCTGACGGCCCGTTTCAGCGGCACCTCGGCCATGCACAGATGAAGACTCCGGTGCGCCCAGCTCATCATCTCAGCAGGACCCGTAGCAGCCCTAGCGCCGGTGCTGCTCCACTCTCCACCCAGCAAGAGCCCAGAGCTCACCAAGGAGCTGCCCCTGTGCTCTGCACAAGTCCGTGCGCACCCTGACGTCCGTTCGTATGCTCCAGGCCACCCTCAACATCCACAACCGCTGTGACTGCCTCCAGACAGTCCTCAGGACACAGGCGGCCGCCGTGAACCACACGCTGCCTCGCCCCCGCCCGCTGCCCTGGCTCGGCCTGCCCGCCCGGCCTCATCCACGGCCGCTGCTAATCCACCGCCGTGTCCTCACCCTCGCCGCACAGCAGCCTGCTGTCGGCCACCGCCGCAGACCGCAAGCGGACCTCCGCGCCCGCCGCCGCCGCACCGTTATCGACTGATTGAGATACCGTGTTGTCTGAGCTGCGTTCCCTGCTGGCCCCTGGCAGCTGCCACACGCACGCCCCACCAGTGTGCGCGATCTCAGCTTGTATGCGCCCCCCGCATGCCGCTCCGCTTGCACTCTCGAGCAGCACAGCGGCATGCGGTGCTCTTGCTGCACCGGGAGCGGCACACAGCATCATGCATGGTCAAGTGAGCCCCACCAGCGCCCAGCACACGCAGCGTGCAGCATGCCACCCCTGCCGCCCATACCCCGCGGCCCTGCGCGCGTCTGCTAGCACAGCGCCGCACTGGTGTCACCCCACGCCTCAAGCACCGCCGCCCGCTGCAGCGCCACCTGCGCCGCAAGGCGGCTGCGGCGCGTCAGGAATTGCGCGGCCAGCGTCGCGCGTGCCCACGCGAGCTCGCGCCGCCGCTCCACCAGCTCCCGCGCACGCGCCGTCAGCGCGCGGTAATCTCGCCGCCACCGATTCGTCGCCCGCTTCACCTCCGTCACCTCCGCCTCTGCGACCACCTCCTGCGACTCTTCCCCCGCCGGCTCCCCTAAGCCACACGCGCCGCCGCCCTCCCCGGCCCCCGACGCTGCTACGTGGTCCACAAACCGCGCAGCATCATCAGCACGCAGCACACCATCCGCCACGCCACCGCCATCTTGTTCTCCGCCGCAGTGGCCCCCATCTACAGACCCGCTCGCAGAGGACATTCTGGACTCACCGCCAGCACCGCCGGATCCCGGCCGTCCATCAGGCTCCGTCTCGGCCAGGCTACCTCCGCCCTGCAAGCGTTTTTGCCCGCACTGCACGGCATCCGTCACGAGCGCTGTGCATTTCCGGCGCCTGTTGGGTTGCCTGGCAGTAGGCGCGGTGGCCGCTCGCCGGGAAGTCGCTGAACCGGCTGCTGTGCTGCCCGGCCGACTGGCGCCGGCCGCGGCCGCGGCCGGCGCGCGGCGACCAGTGGCGGCGGCGTCGCGGGGGCGCGCGCTGGCGGCCTGCGCCGGTTTCGTCTCCTCCGCACCCTTCGCAAGCAGATCTTCTGCCACTGCACCGTCCCGCCCGAGTCGCAAGCAGGACTCCTCCGACTTGTGCGCACTGTCAAACAGCATCACCGGGAACGTGAACACAGACGAGGCCGCCTGTAGGCCTGATGTGAGGACAGGTTGTGCGTTTGGTGTGATCTCTTTCAGGGTGTGCGAGAGACATGGGGGGGGGGGGGGGTGCGCACGGGTGGCGGCGGCGGCGGAGCGGCCACGCCGGAGGCTGTCCTCCAGGAGCAGCTTCTGCACGGCAGCGCCGGAGGCGGCGACGACGCCGTGCGTGCGGAAGAACGCGAGCAGGTCCTCCGTGTTCGGGGCATCCATGAGCGCCTGTAGCCGCGCCTGCTTCTGCAGCAGCTCCTGCACGTGCACGTGCTACTGCAACAACGAGGCGCCACCGGCATGCGCCGTCACAAAGAGCGGCACGGAGGCGGCTGTATCAAGCACAGCACTTCACCTCGCATGAAGGCGACATCGACTCGCGGCTCCCACGTTGTCATGCACACACGCGTCGCCGAGTCCGCCCAAGGCAGGGTGAGCGAGGATCCCCCGAGCGGTGTAGCCAGGCAGCTGATGAGGGGCTGCGCCGCCGAGGTCCCAGTGTCGGTCGCAACCGCCTCCTGGCTGCAGCATGGCCGCGCAGGCAACTGTTGGTGGCCAGGTGACCGACACCCTCGCAGAAGAGCAGAGTTCGTCCATCACACCATACCACGCTTGCGCACCACTCTATCGCGTGCCTGTGCCTGGCACAGGCATGCAGCCGCATGCATGGTCCGAATGGCGGACGAGCTACGCACCTGCAGGACGGCCTCGTTGGTCGCCAGCGTCTCGCCTGGCGCAGGTGCAGTCGCGCAGCCAGCCGCATGGTGCGCGGCGGCGTCGGCGGCTGCAAACGTCGTCCGCATCAGCATGTCGACCGGGCCGCGCCCGCGGCTGCACGCGGGCGCGGTGGAAACAGGCGGGGCCGCTGACGTCGCCGCGGTGCCGGCCGGGCCGCCATCCCGCGGCGGCAGGCCGGGGACGGCGGAGCTGCGGCGCAAAGCGATCAGCTTGGCGATCGTGTCTGCTGTGGATACCGCCTCTGCCTCCAGAGCCTGCACGGGCATACGTGCTGGGCTCTGATGCTGTGCATGCTGTGCCCGCTGTGCATTACCGGGACGTCGACCCGGAGGCCAGGGGATCGGCGAGAGAGGGTCGGCATGTGCAACCTGAGCTGGCTCGCCGCATGGGCTGTTGACGAACAACGCATCTTGGACCATCACATAGCACAAAGGAGTCGAACACGGCCATCAAATGTTGTGCTAGAGGGTTGGAGGCCACCGTCGCGGCCCAGCCGGTGGCGTCAGCTGCACACCGGCTTCATCCCAAAGGCCACATCGCAGGGGCGATGACCCGTGGCTGTGCCAGACCTGGATGAGGACCATGCATGCGGCACCTGATACACCACGTACGGAGCTGTGCATGTGGCATAGGTCGACAGACAACCAGCTGCACAGACAGGGGGCGGACTGTGTGTCGGCCCGCCTGCCACCTGTAGCCGCCCTGGCCGCACGCGCACCTCGACGAGGGCCTGGCGCTCCTCCACGTTGCCGCGCACGCGCTCCCGCCGCGCCATCACGTCCCGGCACCCGGCCACGAGCCGCGCCTGCTCCGCGGTGAGGAAGCGCGCAAACCGCCGCTCCCAGCGCCGCAGCAGCATCGCGAGGCCGCTGCTCTGCACGCGCAGCACGGCGAAGCGCGTGCGCAGCAGCGCGGCGCGCTGGTGGAGGCGGAAGAACCCGCGCTGCAGCGTCACCGCCGCGGCCTGCCGCACCTGCACCACCCAGCGCGGCATGACCAACATGCGTGACTGTGTGACATGCCCCTTCACAAACTCCGCGGTAACTCAATTCACACCACCGCCGGTTCCACCTCACGACCTCTCAACCCAGCATCGTGCGAGAGCAACCCCAGCATCGTTAAACAAAGGTGCTTTGCCTGCCCTGCCGGGTACAGATAGACAGTCATTCGATTGCCTGTGGGCATCCGATTTCGTGGCATCTCCCGGCCCGGATCACAGCGTCGCTCATGCACTTGCAGCCCGGGTGTGTAAGGCAACGCGTGAGGGGACTGTCCACGTGTCGGTCTTCGGAGACGGGTCACCCAGATGTGCACCACACTAGCACATGCAGTCTTTAAGAGCAAACATCACAACGGCTGGTTGTGCGCCTCAGCAGCGGAGCGGCTCTTGCCCCGGGAGAGAACCTGCCGGCGGATCAGGGAGTGCTCACCGCGGTGCAGCGTTGCGCTGTCATGCGTGTATGACTACATCGCCGTATCCATAAAGACATTGACACCTCCGGCGACCGGGCCCGCATCATGTGAGTTGGCGCTCGTACAGATGCCCCGATGCACAGCGGAGCGACGGTGTTGCGGTGCAGCTCACGATCCGGCCAGTCACATACCTCGTCGTCGGAGAACGTTTCCAGCTCAAACTCAACCACATTCCGCGGCGCCGCCATGTGCTGCGCGGCTCGGAGCGCGGCGGCCACCGCAGCGGCCATGCGGTCTTGCGTGGCAGCGGCGCTGCGCGCCTGGGACGCCATCGCACGCGCCCTCCCCGCCACCCGCAGCCCGCTGCCACCCGCGGCCGCGTGGGACAGCGCGGCCGGAGCGGCTTCGCTGGACGTCTGCTGCAGCGCCGCGTGTGCGTCGAGGAAGGTGTGCCAGTCGAGGTGCCGCAGCGCATCCAGCCGCGGCAGCCCCTGTGGCCACGCCGTCACCGGCCGCCCGTTCACGGCGAGCGCGCGGAGCTTGCGCACCGGCGCCGCAGCGTCGTCCCCCGCGGCCGCCGCGAGCTTCTCGGTGAGCTTCCAGACGCGCACGGCAAACGCGCCATCACAGGCGTCCCACAGCCGGAGCGCGAGGCGGGTGCCTCCGCCACGGTAGGGGTCCACGCAGCGGTGCGGCCCGAGACGTGCAGCGGCGAGGAGCTGCTCGGAAGGCGCGAGGTCGGCGGTGCAGCCGGACAGCGTCGGCATCGCCGCGGCAGGGACTGCGGCGAAGCACGCCTGCAGCGCCGCGACTCGCAGCGCCTGTGGCCACCGCTGCGCCGCCGTCAGGTCCAGCAGATCCCGCACCCCCTGAACATGTCAACACGGCATCTCGTCGCCTGCCGCCATGAACCACCACAGCATCTGACACATCCCACGCTTCTCCTCTCAGCGGCAGTCGCCGCACCTGCACCGCGACTGTGCCACAATGGCCGCTGTTCAACACACATCCAGGCTAACGCAGCGATGCGTAGCTAAGAAGCACCAAAACAGCGCGCGGCCGCGCGGCGGTCCTCCAGCGCGCCCGACACAGTGCCTGCGCATCATATGCATGCATGCATGCTGTGTGCTGGGCCGTCACCTGCGCCGTCACCTCGCAGGATGCACAGTGGCTCCGCAGCTGCTCGATGATCTCCCGCGCCGCGTCCACCCGCCATGCTGCGTGCTGCGGCCGGCGCTTGTGCCACGCTGCGCGCCCGCACGTGCGCGGCGCGGCGTGCGCGCTCTGCGGCACAGCAGCCAGCAGCGGCGCCGGGCACGGTTCGCACGGCTCCCCGGCCGGCACAATCTCCAGAGCCCCCGCGATTTCCTCGCAGCACCCTGCACACAGCGCGCACCATGAAAATGCCCGCGCGTGTATCATCCTCCGCTTCTTCCGGCTGTGCCGAGTACACAAACACGTAGCAGTTGATGCCTGGCTAGGCATCGGCCACGCGCCCATGGCACGCACAAGCTCAAACATTCTCGAAAGTACAACGGCATCCTTGTACAGGAAGCATGTAAGTCTTCGCTCTAGCGTTTACAGGAACTACCCGAGCAAATATCAGGTGTCCTGAAGGGGGACGTGGCGGCTGGCACACGGTGGTCACAGGCGTACGCACCACACTGCTAACATGGTCATACTATGGGGCTGCTACTAGCGCAAGGATCGAAGGGCACCACGCGACACGAGCCGTGCATGCATGTGCTCAACCCGGCAAACAGTGCCGCACACGGTGCAACGCACCCCCCCTGCCGGCCTTGGCAGCTTTGCCCCCCTTCCTCTTGCCGCCCCCGCTGCCGCCGGCCTCCTTCCCGCCCGCCTCAGCCACCACCGGCGCCGCGGCAGCCACCTCGAGCGGCAGAAGCCTCCACAGCGGCACCACAGCCTCGTCCAGCTTTGCGATGCCGGAACCAACCTGCGAGGCAGAACACATGCATGCATTGACACGCCGTCCGACCTTCCGCAGGGTGACGGCTGCGGCAGAGCAAGCAGCGCCGCATGCATGCGGCCAGCGACAGGCCGCCGCACCTGTGACTGCGCTGCCGGCTCCCTGACCTTCCCGGGTGCAGCATCGCTCGGCGGCGCGGACAGGCGCGGCATGCTGACGTGGCGGCCGCCGCCCGCGCTCACCGCGTCCTCGAGCGCTGAGACCAGAGCGGGAGCATACGTCCACAGCCTCCGCACCTGCACCGGGGGTCGGCTGCGTTGCCGGAACAGGCAGCGCATCAGGCGCACAGACACAGCAAGCGGCGGCGCAGAGCGGCATGAGCACCTGCCCCACAGCACAGCACAGCAGTCGCATCGGCGTCACAGCGTGCAGCGTCGCCGGCGCCGGCACGGCGTCCGCCGGGAGCACAGGCATCCTCCCGGCAACGCCCGACCTCGGCATGCATGCCGCCGCGTCCACCTCCACGGCCACCCCCGCCGCCTTCTTGCTGCCTTTCCCCGCCGCTTTGGAACCTCTCGACGAACCGGATGCCTCCTGGGGCAGCGCTGCTGCGTCTACGCGGGACACCCCTGGCGGGTGCCACAGCAGCGCCGCCACGTCCCCGACAACGTCTCCTGCAAGCAACCGCACAAACGATGCGAGGGGGGCGCCAGTGGCAGCGCGAGCAGCTCGAGACAGAGTATCCCGGGGTACAGCAGTCACACCTGTGGACACGCCGTACGCCACATCCTGCCCGCGCTCGTGCGGGGCATGCACGGCGCCGTGGCCGTGCAGCACGACGTACACCGCCGTCTGCGGCTGCCCCGCGGCCACGACAGTCGTGCCGGCGGCCACGTCCACCTCCTCCGTATCCCACAGCTGTTCCAGCGGTGACACCCCGTGCACCAGCGCCGCCGCCACACGCCCGTCCCGCCACACGCGGCCGGCGCCTGCACAAACCTTGGGCATGCGCTCTCAAACCGGGATAATTCTGCCGCCGAACTCACAAATCAGCTGGGGTGGGTCAGCGCAGACCTGCTGTGCACGCTGCCCCTCCGTATTCCGGGGCAGCGGCGGCGCGGCCTCCTAGCAGCCGCCGCACAACTGCGACCATGGTTTTCCGGTTCTCCTCCGCGGAGTCTTCCAGAATCTTCCGAAGCTCCATCGGCGTTGCGGCAGCGCAGTCTGGGCCGGTCGCCCTCACCTCCTGCTGCGCGTGCTGTGTGTGCTGTGCCTCAAGTGGTACTTCAACCGCATCGCCTGGCGCCGGCGCATGCGGTGGTGCCGCGCCCGGAGTGGAGGGGGGGCGGCTCGCCGGCGACGCTGGCCGCTGCGTGCTGTGTGCCGCAGAATCCGAGGGGGTGCCGATGCCGAGATGCCGGCGCGGCTGCAGGCGCTCGAGGCAGGACCCCGAGAGGAAGGAGGTGAGGTCAAGGGCGTGCAAGACGACGGACTCGAGCATGCATGCGGCCGCTGCAGCCGGGGGGACTGTCGCGGTGAGGTACTCTGAGGCGGCCTCCTCGCCGGAGAGCGGCAGAGTCGGCGGCGGCTGCACAGGCGCTGCACTTGAGTCGGAGGTGCCAGCTGCCAGAGCAGGACGGCACCTGGCAGAGGGTGCCCTTGGGAGTGTGTGGCGTCAAGGGAAGGCCTTGCTGAGTCACCTCAGCGAGCTTCACTGAGCGCCAGAGACCGACGCAAGACAAAGACGGCGTGCAGGGGGATCGGGCTAGGGTTTCCACCCTAGCGCAAAAAAAAGGCTAATCACTGCATCACTCCTGACGGTCCGGGCTGTCAATATTGCCAATGTCCTTATGGATACGGCAATGTAATCATACACACTCCCGACACGCGGGATCGCATGCTGCTGGGAAGCGCAGCGCACGCTGCACATCTAGCTGACCCCGGTCACGCGGCCAGAGCATCGCGTTCTCGAGTGCGTCCGTGCCTCACACCTCGTACTGCTTCGCCCTCTTGGCTCCTTTGGCCTTGGCGGCAGTCGACGCCAACGGGTCGGGCACGGTCACAAGGGCATCAGCGGCGGGTGCTCGCGTCACGGCGGCGGCGGCAGCAGCGCCGACCGTGCTCCTGGGCGACGCGGCGGAGACCGGCGTCGGCGGCTTGGGCGGAGCCCCGGGAGCGGAGCCGCGTCTCGCCTCGGGCCGGCCGCGGCCGCTGCGCTGCCTGCTGTCCGGCCGGGGTACATCGCAGTCCTCTTCCACTGCCGCAGCGGCAGGCGGGGCGGGAGGGGGGGGGGGGACCAGGTGCGTCAGGTGAGCGGCCACAGTGTGCAGCATGCCATGGCCAAGGCCGCTGCCGCGTGCTGCCTCCAGCAGTGCCGCCCACCGCTTGCTGCACCGCGTTCCCAACATTGCTCGCTCCAATCCGCACAACGCAACATAATCCAGGCCCATGGCACTACGACCACAGGTGAGATTTAAACGAGCAGGTGGTCACACGTGGCAGGTGTAAGCTGGACTTATGCATGTATGACGTGGAGACGCGGCGGGTGATCCGGCAGTGCTGCGCGCCCGGCACATCGCTAACCTCTGGGCGCTGGGCGGCAGTGCAGGCGCACCTTGCCAGCGGGGTGCCACCAGCGTGCCGTAGCGGCGCTGCGTGAGCCGTGCACGGCGTTGCCGTCTTCGCTGTCACCGCCCATGAGTTCCCCACAGCCGGGGCCCGCACGGTCACCGCCCCGGCCTCTATCCCGCCGATGCCACCATCACCCCCGGCACCCGGCGCTCCCGACTCTCCGCGCCGCCTCGCCGCTGCAACGGCAACACCACCGGCGGCACGCGGCGGCTGCGCTACAGGGCGCCCCGAATAGCGCAGATCCACCGCACTTGCTCCAGCGCTGCCACCGGGCACGGCAGCGCGCATCCATCCGAATATGCTTGTCGCCGTTTCCAGCCCCCCCTCATCCCCGCCCGCTGCACAGGCACCGTCGCCGCTGGCCACCGCGGCCGCAGCAGCAGGGGCGGAGCCCACCTCCGAGCCCGGGGGGGCCGCGGTGGCCCACTGCGGCAGCAGCGCGCCGCTCCGGAGCGGCCGGCTGCCCTGCAGGTGGCACGCGCTGCGCGGCGCGTGCTGTGCGTCGTCGTGCAGCAGCGGCACGTGGTCAAACAGCAGCCAGCCGCGCGCCGGCAGCGCCGCGTGCGTGAACGGCTCATCCAGCCGAAGAACCCACCTGCGACTCACGGCACGCACATGCTTCACGAGGTCAAACAGACCGTACACAAGCGTGCACGTCTGTGGCCGGAGCATCGCGCGTTCGACATGCTATGTGCTGTGCTGCAGACGCCGGGCCTCCCGCGGGCTCCCGTAGCAGCCAACGGCGCGAGCCGTGGGGGGCGCACCGTTCTCCATATGCATCTGCAATAGTGTCCACAGGTGCGCCAGATGTGCTGCTGCTGTGGAGGGGCCGGGTCGCCGCCGGCTGCCGGACGTCTGCGACGTACCGCCAGTTGTGGATGCCGGAGAGGGTGCCGTCCGCGCCGCGCTGACCATGCATCAGCATACTGCACATCACACTCCCTCGCGCCCGGCTCAGCCGCTGTGTACTCGCTGCTGTGGCACTGTTGTGAGGTGGCTCCCGGTGTCGCACATCGGAATGCACACTCGCTCGCTGCCTCATCACTTTTACCCCAAGCAGCAGTGCAATGGCGACGCACTGCAGCCGCTACTGGCAGGTGACAGGCCTATGCCTCCGCAGCCCAGTTCCCCAAACCAAATGCAGCCCACCGACGTTCCTCTAGCCACAAGTCCCAGGTCTTTGCTTGGTCCGCAGCACAGCCACCATCCCCGAGACACGTCAGCACAGCGTGTGAGGATTGCATGGTGTGCATGCAAGCTCTGCTCTACAGCAGAAGCTCGGCACGGTCCAAGTTGCCGGGTCCATCCATGTCGCACAGCATCCATGACCATGCGGCAGCACACGGCCGCACGGCACAGCGTACCGTGTTCCGTGTGGCCACCGGGGTGCTTTGCCCAAACCCCTGCAGCCTCGCAGCGGTCCCGCAGTCTGCGTGTCTGACACCCACAACTCGGACTTCCCACGACCAGCTGCCGCCCCGAGAGATCTCCCACAGTGCGGCGCGGACAGTATCAGTGAGGGGCTGGCGACAGCCACGCACCAGCGGAGGCTGAGCCGCTTGCGCGTCAGCCGGTTCAACTCCAGAAGGTATGCCGCTGCGGTGCGGCCTCCGTGGCTGCCAAGGTCCAGCGCGAAGGAGCCGGCCGTGTTCCCGACGAGCAGCGTCGCCGCCGGCACCGCCGCCGTGGCGAGCGCGCGCCGCAGCAGGCGCGCCATGCTGGGCGTGCCGCGGCGCAGCAGCAGCGCAGCACAGTCCGGCGTGCTGTGAAGCAGCTGCAGCAGCACCCCCGCACGTTCCGAGCCAATGTTTGAAATCCTGGGAAGCGCCCCAACGTTCTATCCCGCAAGCAGGCTGACGTGCTCCGGTGGGCCTCGCGGCATGAATGCATGCGCTCCACGAGTCGGCCTGATCACTCCCACCCGCCGCGATGTAAGATCGTGCGACGGCCACCGATTTCTCTCACAATATATCAGCACCTGACACGCTGCGATCGTTGATGAATGCTGACTGGCCGCCGACGTCTGATGGGCCCTTTGCAAGGCCGCACCTGATTATATGGGCCCGCCCAGTCTGTAGACAGCATCCACGTGCATCTCCTCAACCTCATTCCTTACGAGACACTCGCTCTCGCCCGGCCCCCGGCCTCCAGTGCCTGTGAGAAAGGTGTTGAAGACTGTGGCCAGCACCGCGTATCCAACATGCAACGCGGCAACCGAGTATCCAAAGCGGCGACCGGGTATCCAAAGCGGGAACAGGGTATCCAAAGCGGCAACCGAGTATCCAAAGCGGCGACCGAGTATCCAAAGCGGCGACCGGGTATCCAAAGCGGGAACAGGGGAGGCAACACACAACACATGCGCTGCGCCCCACTGCTGAAGAACCACCGACCGGACGGTTCTGCTGGCGCACTCCTCCCCTGCTGCCTCCGACCGTTGGTGCCACAGCTGTGCATAGATGTACACCAGAATCGCTAGTGCAGCCGGCAGATGCCGCAGGGACCGCAAAAGCCACGGCACACAACCAGCAACACCGCGCATGCACGCCAGCCCAACTCAATGCATGCCGTCGCCGCGGCGAGCCTGTTCCCGTGGCCGCGCGTGCAGCGTGCGCAGCACCCCTGCGAGGGTGGCGCTCACATTCGCACACGGAACGCATCATGCGGAACCGGTGCACATCGCGCATGCATGCGTCGGAGCACCGCACCGCAGTTGCGACCGCGTCCGCGTGCGGCCCCTGGTGGTGCCGCAGCAGGCCGGCCACCATCGCGGCGCACTGCGCCGGCTGTAGCCACAGCGCGCGCGCCGCAGCCGCCGCGAGTTCCAGGAGCCACCCCTGACTCGCCGCCGTGAGGTCCACGCCCTCCCACAGCGCCACAAACCTGTCGCTGCGAAGCACCGTGGCACCCACCGGCGCCGCCGGCACACGCCGGGCAAACCCCGGTATCACCTCGGGGTCTACCCGGCCCGCCTGGACCTCGCGGGTCCGAACCTGCGACCCTTGGGGCGCTGGAGCCCGCCCTCTGTCTACCTGTGTAAACATCTGAACGGCAGCGGCAGGGGTCTCGGGCACAACAGCGTGCCCAGCATGCACAGCAGGCGCAGCCCTCGGACTCGCGACATCGCCTCTCCCGGACCGGCTGGTCGGGCTGCCGCTCGGCGGCTGTGAGGCGTTGGGTGCAAGCTTGCCGGCGAGGGCGGCGGCAGGGAACACCATGGAGGCACGGCCGGTGGCGCACTCGCCGAGGGAGCAGTGCATGAAGTTTACGGAGTGGAGGGTGGGGCTGGAGAGGAGGGGCGCGAGGAGCGCGGTCGCGCCGGCGCCGCCGATGGGGTTCCCCGATACGTCCAGGTGTCTGAGGTGGCTGTTGCCAGCGAGGCCGGCCGCGATGCGCGCCGCGGGCCCCCCCCGGATGCAGTTGCTGGCGATCAACAGGGTTTCCAGGGTGGTGTTGCCGGCGAGCGCGTGGGCAAGCGCATCTGCAGCGGCGTCGTCGTGTAGACCGCAGTGGGACCTGCGTGCACGCATGCTGGCGCTACATGCATGTGCTCGATCACAGCTGCGTGTGCAGGCGACCTGGGGCCGTGCTGCAGCTTGGCAGCAGATTCAGAGACACGCGGCAGTTGGGGGGTGGCGGCGGCGGTGTCTGAGAGCGACCTTGCGGGCTGCTTGATAGGAGACAGGGCTGGCCGAAAGTTCGGTGCGGCCACGAACGACCCCTTCAAACAAGATCGGCTGCAGGCAGTAAGGGTGACGGTATAGTGCAGCTGGCGAACAGCGGTGCGAACAGCCGATGCGGTGTGCAGGGGGCTGCCGGGGCGGCGCACAGGTTGAGAGTTTGGAGGCTGCAATTCTCCGCGAGCCCCCGGCCCAGCGCGCACAGCGTGGCGGCCGTCCGGCCGCCGTCGTGGCCGCCGAGCGCGCTCCACGACAGATCCAGGTGGCGCAAGCGGCGCAGCAACGGCAGGCCGCCGCCGGCCGCCACGCACGCCGCAGCGGCGGCACCGCAGCCCCGCACCTCCAGCACCTCCAGCCGCCCCACATTCTCCGACGCCGCGTTGAGCAGCTCAGCCACACCTTCGTCCCTGCACACCGCGAGCTGTGACTGCACCCGCTCACATTCCACCAGCGCGGCTGAGGAGACACAGTGCTCCACGTGCATGAACGGAGTTGAGCAGCCTCTGGTGGCGGCCGCGGTAGCTGCCGCAGTGGCTGCGGCAGACAGATCCTTCCAACGGGGGCTACAGAGAATGACGCCTCTCCAAACGGGCCGACCCAGGAATACCCCGCAGCACTGTTGCCTGGTACTGTTGGCTACCATGCAGACAGCTTGGCTAGCGCCATGGCGGAGCCCCATCGGCCGCATGCATGTAGACCGCACATACTCAGTCCGTGCTGAGAAGTCCACCGCTTGTCGGCAGCGGCAGACGGAGCAGGTCACAGCGCGGCTAGCCACAGCATCGGCGTTGCCCTTCGGCAGGAAGCGGTCAGCGGCAGAGCAGGTGTCGGCGGTAGCGCACCCGAGGGGGTTCTGGCTGACGCACAGCCGACGCAGTGTGGCGGCGAGGCCGCGGGTTGTGCGCAGCAGCGCGGCGGCGAGGCGCGCCGCGGAGGGTGTGCGCAGCGCGTTGCCCGCGAGTGCCAGGTCCGTGAGGCACGGCAGCGCGCGGCTGTGCAGCACGATGTCGAGCGCGGCGAGGCCGCCGTCGCCGATGCCGTTGCTGCTGAGGTCGAGCGCCGTGACGGCCGCAAACGCGGCCGGGCTCGACGCGACGGTGCTGGCGAGAACCACCGCGTGCCGATCCGTCAGCGCCTGCACGCCGCCGCGGCTGATCACCAGGTGTGCCCTCATGATGACAACGCACCCGGAGAGACGGCCGGAAACACGTACGCCACAATCCACTGCATGACGATGCTCTCACCATAGCTCGTCTGCTGCGAGCATCAGAATCCCCGCTCCACAAGCCCACGCACACAGCGTGGGGCAGCAGCGACCGCCACGGGCGGGTGCCGCAGGAGGCCAGCGTGCACAGCGCACGTGCATATCGCGCCAATCCGAGGAGCGCGTGGCCCCGATGACAGACAGCGCCGCACCGCACTGCCAGCCATGAACAGATGCATCGCATGAGATGCACGTGAGCATGCATGCATGGGCGCCGGTGGACGGGCGCGGTGCCGCATAGCGTACCTGGTCACGTAAGACGAGGGAGCTGCTGTCCCGTGCCAGCCGCCGCAGCATGCCGGCCGCCTGCGCGGCAAGCTTCCGCTCCGTCTGCACCGTGATCAGGTGGCTCTGCCCCCGCCACTCCCGCAGGTCAAACTCCTCCTCGAGCGTCCGCACCGCCTCCTCCGGCGTCGGCCCCCGCCGCGGCTGCGAGCCGGGTGCGGGCACGCGCACTGCCTCTGCTGCAGTCGCAGCGCGACCCGCGGCGGCGCCGGCAGAGTATGCTGGCAGGCTGGGCAGGCGCGGCTCCGCTCCAGCCGGCCAAGCAGCCGCCGTTCTACTGCGGGCAGCTTCCGGGCCGCCGGGGCTGCCGGCAGAGCCAGGTAGCTTCTGGGCAAGAAGACTCGCTGGATCGCGGCAGTCTCCAACCGCTGTACGAATCTGCAGCCAGAGCAGTGGGCATGCATGAGGACACCGTCGGACCGAATCTGAACAACACTCACACGGCACTCAGAGGGCTCCGTGGATTATCGACAGAACGGCAAACGGCGCTAGCACGTATGCCTACACGGGATTTCTCAGCAAGGGTGTTCACTGGCCCTATTGGTGTAGCCGTTGACGTCACGCAGTGGCGGGGGATCTCACCGCGCGCCGAACCGGAAGCTCAATCTCTCCAGAAGATTCCGCGCTGCACAGAGGCCCCCCATCGGTGCTGGGCTGCTGCAGGGGGGCCACCACCGGCCACACCGGCCGGGGGGGCGCGCGCTTCGCCGGCGGCTGGAAGAAGTGCCGCTCGGAGTGGCTCAAGATACGCTGGTGCGGCGGCGGCAGCGCCGCGGCGGATTCCGCCGCCTCCTGCAGCGCTGCCAGCATGCCGTCGGGGTCCCCCCACGCCGGGTGCCTCTCCCACGCCTGCCGTGCCGGGGCGGCCCCTGCAGGAAGCGCAGCGTTGTGGACTGTGTATCGCGCCGACGCATGCCACGTCGCTGCCACTCATTGCGCTCATCGTTTGACTCCGGCATGTCTCGTGGAGGCCACTGACCCTCCGCCCCGGGGGGGGTGGGGGGGGGAGCATGCATGTTGTGTGGCTGTGAAACGTGCTGCAGGGCTCGTGCTGTGGCTGTGGCATGTGCTCCGCCAGCCCAGGAGCATGCAGCGTTGTCCCGTGGCTGAGGGACAAAAGGAGGCGACATCATCAAGCGGGACCCTGCTGAGTTGCCGGAGCTGTTCCAATTTGAATTCTCTTCAATCCAAGATGACTTCACAGCAGCCGCGCCAGCTTGAGAGGGTGCAAGGTGGCTGCTCCCTCAGGAAAGAAAATGTTCGGAGTGCAGTGGGAAACTGGAACCAGCAGAGAAGGTCGTAGTTGACCATACTGGCTGACACCGAGTCATGGAGTCATCTGAACTCTACAGGTTGTTCATCGGACCATGCTGAACATTCCAGGTCTATCGGTCTGGAGGGCAGCAGAACTGGTATCCAAAATGCAGCCGGCCTCGTTGCAGTTGATTGGTACATGACACGATGTTGTGATAACCAAATTTAATTGAAGATGTGTTTGTTGCGAGGAGCGTTCACAGAGGCGATCGCAATGCAGTTATGTGTTTCCTACATAGATGGAGCTGTCATCAAGCCAAACTGCTCAGATGTAAGCACGTACACACGAGCATAGATCTTCGTAAACAAAGTGAAGGTCCTGACATGTTTAGGTCCGGACGTACAGGGCCCGATGGAGTGCAGATGTGATCGTCTCGAGGGCGGCGCTGCTTGCCCTGGGCTACTGAGTGGTGCAATTCTATGACAAGCAGTTGCTTCATATTAATGAGGCGTTACGTTTTCTGGGCACCAGGCCAGCAACTAGCAAGCACTGCCATACGTCTGCTGAAGCGTCTGGGGCGAGTGACCAGGCACACACTACGTATGGTCATTGTTCGCAAGGATTTGTTGGGGTACACAGCTGAATATCCATCCCTGAAGATTGGGTTTGTTGGCTTTGGAAGGTCGCCTGAAATAACATTGCACACTACACAGGCTGCAACAATGATGGCAAAGAGAGACATCTCTGCTGTTGCAGGCAGTGCATTTTATGGTGCTGTTGCAGTCACACAAACTTGCTATGTGCTGTGAGGATGACATCAAACCACATCAATGATAACTGGGAAAATTACTTGATCAATGGTAATATGGTTCAGGACTGTTGCTTCTGCTTTGGATGATTGGTGCACCAGGGAACAGGTTCCAACCTGCCAGCACACATGAACAGCATCTTGTTCAGAAACTGATTTGAGGTGCAATGGATTTGTAGCCACACCACCACAACCAAAGGAACAAGCGATCCATATCAGGTGGAACATACCTGCATGATGCTGCAACACACGATACTCTCGCTTCCCACGGGCTGCATTGACCCTCAGATATGCAGATGCTACGCCGGAGGTGAAGGCCTGGCCCGCTTCGGCAGTTGAGTTTGCGACACTGAGTGCGAGGATGCTCAGCGCACCACCTTTCTCCACGGCTGGTGCGTATTGTGGCACAGCTGCGATATAGTCGTCAAGGGACAGGACGTCACAAGCTGACGTGATTGATTCGGTTTCGCTCTGCCGCGATGCGGGCTTTGAAGCTCGGTGTCCCACTTTGTCTGGCTCCTTGGTTGGTTGAGACGTCTCTGTTACCCCCGTTTCGTGGGCAGCTTGCCGGAGCTTCAACGCAACGGCAGAGCGTACAGAGTTTGACATTGCTGCTTTCAGCTCTGTGTCAGATATTTGGGGTCCTTTGGCAAGCACTGTCGTCAAACGAGATGGGGTTTCGAGAGTCCCGGTGCGCACAGGCCCTTGATCACGGACAGAGTCACTGGAGGTTGCCTCTTTCAGCCATTGAAGCTTGCGCCTGCAACTCAACGGCGAGCTTGCCTCCCGTATGTGAGGTGTGTGCTGTTCACGTCACTCCCGACGCGATCACACCATGCCTGCAACGATCAGCATTGTGCATACCGTCCCGCGGCTGTCTCATAGCTGTTCTTCATCGTTTTTCACACTCGGATACCCATGCAGAATGCATGCCGGCCTAAGCCACGTAACGCTCCGAGCGCAAAGGACCCATGCTCCGGCCTAGCTAGGTGTCAGGCGCACACAGCGTACTGCAACTTTGCAACGGATGTCAGACAAACATGGCGCTAGCTTGCTGGTGTTGGCGACGTCTGGCTGCGGTTGGCGCAATCCGTTGCAACTGCTGGTCAATGCATCATGCAAGGCCACGGATCGCCCCGAAGCGTCTCTGTGACCACTGCACTGCAAGATTATTATTTTTGGGGCGGCTGCAATAATCTGGACGCACTTGCCAAACATCCACCACTCACAGCCATACCTCATCAAATGCTGATTTTGAACAAGACAGACCATCGCATGCGCAGGTGACTCCAAGGCAGAGTTCCTCACTGCACCTTTGGTCCACGAGATGGCCACGCAATTGCCACCAGACGCTTGAAGCAAGCCCTGGTTGCAGTACAACTGACACCCAGCTTGCACGCCCCTCTGGTCATCACACATGCAGGCCAAAGCAGGCTCTGTGGCAGACTGCAGCAAGACAGGACAGGGCCAGACTCGTCGCTCCGTGAATTACACGAAACGGGTGCCAGATGATCGTGAAATGTCACACGCCTCATGTTGCCACCAGCACCACTCCTGGCGTTTGTCCGTGACTCCGGACTGATGCAGAGGCAATCAGGAATCCTCTGCCTTATCACACTTGCTGAACCAATGAGCACCATGATGTCCCCGGCCCGCCACCTGGCTCGGCAGCATCCTCGTGCGCACGGCTCGCCATGCGTGCGCCCTCGCTCCCGTGCACTTGGGCGCTTGCGAGGAAGGCAACCCAGAAATGCACCTAAAACTTGAGCCGAGCTGCACCTCGTCCGCTCGGCTCAACAGGCGCCCACGTGCAAACAAACAAGAAGCTCACATGCCATTCTCACGCAATGCCATGGTGAACAGAAAAACCACCGGCTCGCCAGGCTCTGTGCCTCCGGGCATCGGCGCAACAGCGCCCATCCCTGCAGCTCACGGCAAAGCAGCTGCAGCACGTAAATGCCGGGTATCGTTATGAATGAAAACCAGGCCAAAACAGGCGGCAGCGCCCTGTGGGAGCGGTACTCCCAGCACCTCCCATGGCAACGCCTCGCCCCTCGGCCCTTATAAATGCCCTGCTAGTGGCCTCGTCACTCCGCCCCGGACCGCGCGCCGCTCTCGGCTCGGGTGCCCGGCGGTAAGCGCGCGTAGCGCAGCACGCATGCCACGTCGCAGCACCCGGCTGTGGCGCAGCGCAACACGCCGCAAACCCGGACGCTGCCATGACGGATCAAGCGCGGATGCCACAACACGTGTTTGCACTCGAGCGTGCTGCCGCATCTGGTGAGACGTCGGCCCCGCATGTGCCCGACCGTACACCCCCCCACCTCTTCGTGCGGATCATGCCGGTCGTCCCCTCGTACGGCACGAGCAGCAGACAGCGCAGATGCTCCACAGCCGCGCTCCATGGCGAACACACTCCGATGGCTCCCCCAACACATGCATCGACCCTGGGGTACCAGGTCATGCATGCTGGTGTCCGGGTGCTGTGCTGGGCGGAAAGTCCGGCAGAAAGACGGCGCTAGCCCTCGCTGTGTCGCAATAGACAAGCGTGTGTCATGCTGGACGCGTGCCACGCAGCACGGCACGCGCCGCATCCTCGCGCGCCTGGTGTCCTGCAGGTCTACAGAGTCCTGGAGGAGGGCCGCAAAAATGACGCCACGGCACCGGCGGCGGCGGCGGCGGCGGCGGCGGCCGCCGGCCGCCGCGTCGTGCCGCCGGCGTCCACAGGGGCAAATGTGTCGGCCGCGGCCATGAGCGACCCCGCGCTGCTCGAGATCTCGGACCGGCTCAGCAGGAACTGTGCAAACTCGAGCGGCGTCAGCCGGGCCTGCACGCAAGCCACCATGAGCCGAGGGGGCCGGATGAGCATGCTGCATCGAACGAGACGCCCATCGAAATGCACGAGCGGCCAGCAGGGCGCCCGCACGTGATGGCGGGAGCCCAGATCGTGAGCGAACTGAACTGGTACGGCGGGTGTGGCAGGTTGCGGACAGGGGACCGGCCTCGTAGCACCGCTCCCAGAAATCTGCGCCACAGGCACATGCCCGGTGCCCCCGTGCAAGCCTGCTCCCCGGGGGCAGAAGGGAGGCATGGGCCAGGAACAGCAGCAGCCACAGCCGTTGCAGTACGGCTCCACGCCCGGTCGTTGGTCCCGGAGCTGGGGTTGTAGAGAACAGCTGTATACGCCCGCAGCGCAGCAGCTCCGCCGCTACCAGCAGCAACCAGTGCCACATCCTCTGCTGCCTTCCTCGATGACTGTTTCAATGACTTCAATGACTGTCTGACTAGTAGCAGAGCAGGTCGGGGGCGCGGTACTGAGGGGCAGAGATGAGCCACATGAGGCTGCCGGTGCGAGCGGTTCCCAGTCAGAAGACATGACTACCGTCCAGGCACAAGCTTCGCAAAATCGCACAGGAGGATCAACAGGAGCTTCTCCTGGTGAACAAAGGAGGCTGTGTTGAAGTGGCCGGAGGCTTCCCATGCACTGCTGTGGTGTGCATGGCACAGCAGCTGGCTGCATCGATCACAGCCGATGGACAGAGTCAGCACAGAGTCAGCACAGAGCCAGCCGGGTGCAGAGGTGAGAGTTTGATCATCAGCAGTGGATAGTGTGCATGCACCGGCATCCTCCTGAGGCAGTCAGAGGCCATTATGCCCTGAAGCTGCACCCCACGAGCTGACTGCTCGGCATCTGACTCAATGGCAGTATCACAGATGAGTATTCCGGAGATGAGTTGGGCCGGGGACTCGCGCGATGACTCATTCCACCGCCAAGCCCACAAGCACAGGGGACAGCCGTGCGGGCTGATGCGCTTCCGTGCCATCAGCACAGTCAGCTGAGAGATGGGACAGCGTGCAACAGCTCCACACCGTACAGACCCAAGTATGCCGCACAAGTTTGTCGGGCAGCAACCGGGGGCGCAGGGCAGTGCGGGCATTGCTGCAATGTTCCGCGCATCGGCATGGGGGCTCACCTGCAGCGTCTGCAGCGCGACCACCCTGAAGCGCTCATGCTCCTGCAGCACCTCCGCTAGGGGGACTAGATCGGAGGGCGTGAGGGCGCCGGGGCCGCCGACCACCCCGCCGCCGTCCCCGGACGGGCCCCCGAACGGCGCCACCGGCGATGCCTGGGCGCGGGGGGTCGTGCCTCCGGAGGGGGCCCCGCCGCCCCGTGCCTCCCCCTGGCTCCCGAACGGCCACCCGCCCTCTGGCGGCAGCGGCTGTGAAGGCGGCGAGGGCGCGGGCTGCCCCGCCGGCTGCGGGGGCTGCGGCGCGGCGGAGCCGTGATAGCCGGCGCCGGTGGACGCGACCGGCGTCGGCGCGCTGCGCGGCCGCAGTACAATCGCCTCCCCGCCCTCTGGGTTCGCCGCAAGCTGCAGCCTCGACAGCACCTGCTGTTGTGCATGTGCCATACCTGCAAGCGCACGCCACCGGTCTGTGCAATAGCAGTCTGCTCATCACCCCATGTCGAGGAAGGGGTCATGCAGATGACGGGGTCATGCAGCCGCATCACTCCTGTGTGCATGAGCATGCGCACGGTTCTCCAGCTACATGCAAACAAACATGCGCATCCAGACCTATACGCTGTCGTGTGATGTACCTGTGACCTTGCCTCTCTTCCATGTAACTACACACATGCACTTCGAGACCTGTGCGCTGTTGCGTGACCGTGCCTCTCTTCGATGTCACTTCAGCCATGCACTCGCGCAGACACAGCCCCTTGGACGCTGCGGCCCCGTCCCGCATAAAGACACGCGAGGGCGTGGATGACAGGCCAGGGCCCCAGCCTGGCTTCGTGCCGCGCTCAGGCATGCACCTGTGGACACAACCCGGCGCACAGCGCAACAGACCGGGCGCGCACGGGTCGCGCCACAACTGGTTCAGCAGACCGACACGGCCACGGTCCACATCGGCGACGGGGCGCGAGCAAACTGAAACAGGCAGCAGCGACCGTGCCACGGGCACAGCGTGGCCGTGGCCGCGGCGACGGGCACCAGTCTCGCAGCACGCACAGCACACGAAGCGGCGCGCACATTTCTGCATCGCGCGATCCTTCCACACCCGGATCCGAGCCTCGACCTGGTCCTCGTACGCGGTCCAGTTGCCCTGCAGCGAGATGCACATCTGTGCCGCCTCCAGCCGCAGCGCCTCCCGGTGGAGCACCAGGAACACCTGTAGCCACGTGTCCAGCCGCATGTCCCCCACGATCGCGACGAGCCCGGCGTGGGCCGACTGCAGCCGGTGCTGAACCAGGTGCATGAGCGACGTCGGGTCACGGTACGCGTCCACCCGGATCTCGCATATGCTGACCAGCGCCGCCTGCACCACCGTCCGCACAGTTGCCGCCACGGCGGTGCACCCGTCCGCCCTGGGCGCTGCGTCCGATGGCCATCTCGGGCGGCCGTGTTGACCGATCTCCTTTTACCGGGGGCCTGGTGCTCCATACAGCCTGGACGGGTGCCACGTGCTGGGCGCGGGCTCGCCACGAGCACCGCCGACGTGAGACTGCCCCGATCGGCATGCACGCTGCGTGCAGATGCGGGATCCAGCCCGATCAACGGTCGCACCAACACGTCGCCGCGCCGCCAGTCTTGACAACACGGCTGTCAACAAGCGGGGGGGGTGGGGGGGCACCTTGTTGAGTTCGTTGACCTCAGCCGTCACAGCCGCCCCGGCGCCGAGGCTGACCACCTCAAGGAGCCGCTTCGACGTGTCCTCGACGGCCTTGATGGCGCGGGACATCGGCCGCATGAGATCGGGCCGCGTGCGCAGGAGGTGCGTGAACCCGGAGAGGCGGCCCGCGAGCTGCACGCCGCGGAACTCCTGGATCGACGTGCTCAGGCGGTCGTACTCGTCCTGCAGCTCCTGCGCGACGTTGCGCCGGCGCGAGCGCGCGGGCTTCCTGCATCACCCCCCGCCTCATGTCGCGCTGCACCCGCCCTGGCATGCCGGATCGGGTATCCCGGGCGGCGTGCGCCTGTTCGGACCCCAACACCACAACCGTCTGTACACCGGCCTCACCGATGCAGGAGACCCCGGGGCACGGGTGCGGGTGGACCACCGTGCGGACTGCGCTGCGCGACGTGTGTGGCAAGGCGAGGGGGTCTCTACTCGATGTCTGACTCCGGGGAGACACCACATGTGTCCACCAAGTACCGCAACGGCACATGCCGCGCCGTATCCGCGCACTGTGCGCTTCACCAGGGCGGAACGCGGCCCAGACAGCAGCGATGGCCAGGGAAAGTTGCAACTGGTTGCGCGGGGTGACACGAGCGACCGTGGGTAGCCATCAAGCAGCGCCGTTCTCAGAGACAGTCGCCCTGCCGCAGGTGCATGCTGTGTAGCGTGCGGGCGTGCGTGTGTGTCGGCAGAGGAGGGGATGCGGGCGGCGTGACCGTGTGCTGAGCGTTGCGTCAAGCGCACAAGGAGATCAGGGCAGCAAAGAGGTACAGCGCGGCGAGGAGCAGCGATGGCATGTGGCTCCGGGGCCCACCTTGCAGAGCCCGGAGTCTGTGGGGTATCACTGAGGACTTCTCCGCCGCCATCCCCATGGCCTCGCCCACCAGCCGCCCCCCCCTCCGCGGACTGCCCTTCTGCACGTGGCGTCGCCGACGGTCCGGCAGCCGCCGCGGCCGCCGTGGCCGCCGCCGCCGCCACCGCCGGCAGCCCCGTTATCGACGACAGGTCGAGCCGGGCCGTCAGCGGCTGCGCCGGCGGCTCTGCGCCGCCAGCGGCTCCCTCCTCCCCACCCGCCGCCACCGCCGGGCTCACGGCTGCCTCCTCCATCGCCGCCGCCGCACCCACGCCAGGCTCCCGGAACACCGAGGGCGCCGCTGCGGCGACTGCAGCGGCCGCTGTCGCCGCGGCCTCCTCCGGGGGGGCCTGTGGGTGCTCCGCGGCGGGCCCCGGCGCGCCCGCCGTCGCCAATGACTCATCACCCGCAGGATCTTGCCCATCTGTTGTCCCTGCCTCTGCACCGCATGCACCTGGGTGTCAATTAAACACTTACACTGCCCCAGTAGCCAGTTGGCCAATACGGCGATGCAGAATTCAGAACTCAGCAGCGATGACAGGCACCCAAATCTTGCCTCAACGTCACAGCCCCAACCTAAGAGAGCGCCCCTCACTGCTGTGTGGAAGCGTCCACCTGGTCTGAGCTCCCTGCCCTAGGGGCCGTACAAGCTCTACCACCATATCCTGCACCACCTGATCACCCCCCCCCCCCCCAGCACCCCGTGACTGGCATACATGATGTAATCTCCATCATGGTCATGCTTCCGTCTGCTCTCTCCTGGCTGCCAGAGGCAGGTGGCCAGCTGCCAGTCTCCATGACTCAGCTGCAACTGTCATGCATGCAGCCATGCATGGCTGACCTGGGTGATGACAGGCTTATGTCACGGACTCGATCAGCCCTGCAGTTGCTAGCTAAGGTGTGGCTCCATGCTCTGGAGTAGACAGCATGAGTAGACAGGAAACTGGAAGCTGCAGGGGCTGTCTGCCACATGCATGTGCCCTGTGGCTTGTCCTCCACATACTCACATACAATGTAAGTGTCCCGTTTCCATTGGCATGCACCAGGTGCCTGTGGGGGGGCAGGCAGCAGCACAAGGAGCAGCGAGCAGGGCTGAGTGAGGCCAGCATACCCCATTCTGGCTGGTCCCCTCCACTGCTTCGGATGCGCAGAGGCGCTGAGAGGAACTTCTGTTCATCAAAGGTGAAGAGCCGCTGCTGTGGCAGGACTGTGTGGCCGACGGCAGCGCCCGCGTGGGGCAGGGGAGCAGACGAGCCCCAGATGCTCCTGCTGCACCGAGACAGGCCCGGCTTCGCGTCGTCCATGCTGCTGTCTTGGGCGCCAGCCGTGTCCTGGCAAATCTCTGTGTGACCTGCACCCGCTACGGCTACTCTGAGGTGGGTCGCTGGCAGTGCCGCGGCTGGAGGTGGTTGGGGAATGAGGCCCGCGGGGGGCCTTCGCTGCCGGTGCATGCACAGTATGCACAGGAGAGGCATGAATGTTCCTACGCACGCCTGCTCTCGAGCTCGGCGTGCCGGGGCGCCTGCTGTGGCTGTGGTGGGACTGGAGCGGCGGCGAGGGTGGCATGCTTACGGGCGTCCTGCTGCATCGGGGCGATAGCAGCACCTATGAGTGCACAGGTCTGCGCTGTGCAACGGTTTCATGCAACTGTAGCTCGTGGCACGTGGTGGGGATGATGACAGGCGATGAACCTGGCTTACTCCTCCAGCCTGAGAAGAAGGAGGAGTGAACAGCGGGTGTCGAGCAACCATGCAGACAGTGATCTGGCAATTGCAAAACAGCCGTGCTGTTCTGCAGACCATGGTGCAGTCTTTGGCAGGGCAGCATGGGGCGGTCAACTGCTGCACGATGAAGCCCTGGCGCAGGTCTTGGCGAGGTGGTGCAGAAAACCTGTCTCATGGGCCGAGCACACGCCATGCAGCAAAGACGACAGGAGAGAACACACACCTGGCGCATGACTCCGCATCGGCTGTGTTGGTGCAGAGGCAGTTGCCAATGTGTCTTCGGTTGCTTGCAGCGGTATTGCACTTGCATTTTGGGCAGGTGAGGGATGTGCAGGATCAGGTGAGGATGAACCACTCCCTCCACGAATGATCAGTGATGGCGATAGGCCGTCCTGAGCTGCGCAGGTGTGTTGCCTGAAGGTGTGTGCATAACGCCCTAGCAGGTGGCAAGGCTGCTGCTGAAGCAGCTCGGCGGATGGACTGGCCGGAGCCTGCAGCCTGGCCAGCTCCGCCCAGACGGCCTCGGTGGCGTTGACTAGAGCTGCACTGGCTGGAGAAGGCTCGTCATCTTGCGGATGGTCTGGGCCCATGACAGTAAGAAGTTGTGCAGAGGATGCAGCCAAGCCCGTGGAGTCCCCGCGCAGTCTTCATCGGATCGCGCGATGGAAGCGCAATTCCTGCACAGCCCAACGCCGCGATTGGAGAAAATCCCACAACGCAAACTACATAAACGCAATTGTAGTCGATCAAAATGTGTCAATTGCCATTCTTCGAGTAGGACATACCGCCCTGCAGCTCAGATGGAAAGCTGTTTTGCCTGTCGTACATCGAGCCATCGTCATTTAAAAGCTAGGGCACGACGGAAGCGCACAGTGCAACGCGGATACTTCCCCAAATATGTACAGTATGTTCCAGGCGTCTAACCATGTCCACAGCGTTGATTGATTCCGGTGCAAGAGGGTGTCCAACACAGCCATGATGCACTGTCACTTGTGCTGTGCACAACGTGCAGCGATGCAATACAAACCTCTGAACAGTCTACCAGCAGCATCATATTTGAAGTGCTTTGCGTCGGTATCACCACACTCGTTGCATGGGGAACGCTCAAATTGCGAGGATGTGTTTCCGATGTCTGGGCAAGCGGCAGTCGAAGAAACCCCATGGCATGACCAAAACAGCCCGGTGACATTTCGAATAACACACATGTGCGACGTTGCGCCCCAGCGTGACCAGCACTCGTTTGCGGCGGGACGGTGTGTCCATGCGCTCGGGCATGGACACTGAATCCAAGGGCTGTATGAGGCCCGGCAAGCTCATTGCCGGCACGGCAAGCTGTTTGTTGATTACAATAACAAAGGAGTGTCGCATGTCAGATGCTGACAAAATTCACCACTGCTGCGCCGGCTGTTTACGAAAACAGAGCTAGTCTCAAGCTGGAAGACACACCTTGCTGAGAGAGCCCATGATTGAAGCAGATTGTGACTTGCAGAATTCGACAACAACGAGATGTATCCGGTGGAACGTAAGCCAAGGTTCAACAACAGTGGTGCTTGTACGCGGCAGGCGCGCGGCAATGACACCTTTCACATATCGCGATGTGAGGGAGTACTGGGGTAACATTCGGCCAGTCTCGACAAAACGACCGCACAAGTATCTGCCAATGGCACAGGCTTCCCCTGTGTGAGACTGCATCCATGCTGTGTGAAGGCCTCGTGAGGCACGATCCCCCCCCATTTCAACGGCATGTTCGCTCGTTCAAGAAGCTGCCCATGCATTTGCGACTTGCATCACAACCACAACTCAACCAGTGCAGCGTCACAGCATACCGCACTCGACTACTAATGTATGCATTCATGAGCTGACGCCCTGGAAACCATCGGCTGGGGAATACATGCGACACCACTCATGAAACCAATGAGTTGTGGTCGGCTCAGCGATGTGCATGCACGCCACGCTCTGCTCCACGCATGCAAAGGCAGCTCTCGTGCACCTCGCTAGTGATGTAATGCGCAGAGAGTCCGGCGAATTGCGGGAGCTGCGTATGAACATGTCATGGACTGCGACTCGCTGCGCTATTTGCGCGGTCTGACGCTTAGCTAACAGCGAGCTCAGGTAAACTTGCGGGGTAATCTTGGGCAACATCGTGACGCCTCTCCGGCACTCCATCGAGGCTGCCTGGACGTCCAGACAGCCAGGCTCGACGTCGCCCGGGCCGTGCAGTCTCACACTTCAAGCCGACGTCGAGTAGGCGACGTCAAGTCCCGGACATGGCCAGAGACCAAGATAATTGGGCTGTGCACTAGCACCACGACTCCCCTCGCGTGAATCCCATGACTGTGACCAAGATCTCCTGATCTATACACAGTGGTTTCAGGGTGAACTATCGAAGGGTCGAAATGTACTGCGTCGCGACAGAGGTCGTCAGCCAACAGACAGGCGTGAACGGTTGGCGGCCCGAGACCGATGCGTTCTGCGCCGACGGCCAGCGCGGCCTCTTTGCGCACGCTTCTTGCCGTCTGTGTCTCCCTTGGTCGTTGACTCGTGCGACGGGCGCTGCTGACTGGCCGCGCTCGGCGCTCGCATGCGCATGCGCACTTCTCATTGTCCGCCGGCAGCGCTGACCACACTCCTGACCCGCAACTTGCAGTGCAGTGTGTTGCGACTCGATCAAACAGGAGAGGCTCTGAGCATTGCACGGCTGCTCCCAGCGCCCGGTCGATAGACGTTGTTGCGGTGCGCCAAGAGCAAAGGCTGGGACACCCGGAATAATTATGCAGGTACCATGCGAATACAAGCCATCACCACCGTCCTTAACAACGGTCAGCTAGCCATCATGACCCAGCACAGGCGTGGGCATGACGCGGTACCCGCGTATCATAGCGACGATGTGGCTGGGGGTGGCATCACACATGACTCGTTCGCCATTGGAAGGCCAGATACAGGCATTGGTTGTGCGATGGCAGGCGCACGCGACTTCGGACGTAAACATCATGGCAGACTGTTCTGAACCGGAAGCATTTGCGCATTTACACCCTGATCTGGTCCAGTAGAGTGGATCATTGTTTGCATAGGATGCGCTGGCATGGAAGACTTTGAGTGTGCATCAAACCAGGTGTTCACTCGCCCGGCAATAAGCTGCCTAGAGACCTGTCGTGCTGACTGCGCCCGTTGGCTGAGAAGGCTGATTCTGGATGCGGAACGGAGACCGTTGATGCTGTGGGCGATGCCTTCCGTTGCCATGGGCCGTACAGAATAGATGCGGGGCGAACGGCACCTCTAGTCAGCCATCGTCTTCAATGATACGCGTCCACAGCCAGTGAGCTATCTACTCGATCCTCTACGCTAACTGGCGAATTGCATGAGCAGACACGCGGGTTCAAGTGCCGGTCAGCACACAGAGGCACTCTCGGGTTGACATCGGCATCGGGCGCGCTTCTGGCATACCTCCCATACACACAGACACAACGCGCTGAATATTCAGCGATTTACTCTACAAATTTCCTTGTCGATGCGGCGCGTGGTGACTCCGCGCTTAGCAGGCGTCACTGCAGTTGACCCTCGTCCTGTGCGGACCGACCAGTTCGAAGTACCCCGAAACCCCGCACACAGCTGGCACATAGACTGCCGTCCGTGTTCGCGGAAGCTCGAGGCATCAGGGCCCTTCACGCATCAAGCGTTTCAGTGTGGTAGAGGACTGGTGCATGATGTTCGCATGGATGCAAACCTCCCACAGATCAGGGCGTCGGCGTTCCATCGCCAGGCCTCCGCAACCACACTGCAGGTTTGATCAGTTGCAGCGTCAAAGCACGCCGTGTGCGTACGTGTGCCGCGCCTGTTCTAGGGTGCGCCCCTACGCTGCTGGCACTGCTCGCACGCGGCGTTTGTATGCATACAACGAAAACTCTATGTATGCGGCTAGACAGCAGCTGCGAGGTGGGGTGGCTGAGCTGGTCTGCGTCGACACGTGCGCTGCAGCTGGCAACGTGTGTGCTCGTCACAGTCGTTCTCTGTACATCTGCTTGTGGAACTCTCGAAAGACGGCTCCCAACGCTTGAACGACCTGCCTCAGTCTAACCTTTCCGCGTGTGTCGCCAGTCGCAAGATGACAGGCCGGAGAACCGCTTGCGCATCACTGGAGCACACTGTCCCGCATGCATTCGACCTTGCCCCAGCACTGACCCACGAATCATGTCAGCATGAGCAAGGCCGCCATCTTCACCCACACAGTGGATACACACATACGTATACCTTTATCCGACGTTCGAGCGTTAACACACGACCTGCACTTTCAGCCCATGGCAGAAGGAGCACACGTCGTATACCGCATGCCACCCCCCCGCCGGCCTCTGGCGGTGCCTTCCGGACGCCGTCATCCTCCTGGCGCGCGCAAGTTCACACTCTGATCAGCCTAGCCGTCTCGAGCTGCAGTTGACGCGCACGGAATCTCGATCTCGAGCTCCGGACACTGTCTGCAGGCCGCCTGGACCCGGGATTATCCACCATGCTGAATACCCAAGTTTGTGCACATCTTCTTCTCGCCGGTGTGTGATTCTCTTGACGCAGCAGCGACGGCATGGCATCTCAGCCCCAGTGCCAGGCTGTGGTGCCACCACTGCACATTGCAAAGCCGCACCTTGCCAGCAACTCCTTTCTAATCCATAAATCAATCACACGGTCAGTACTAATGGCACTGGCTGCAGGACTGTACCGGGTGTGCATGGAGATTCTGGCTGCAGGCTCAGCTGGACAATGGCAGCAGCAAGGTCAACATGTGGCACACATGTGGTCCACATAGATGCATGCCTTTCACATTTATGTCTATGTGACTGGTTGTTACCATGTGCATTTCACAATCTGCACTGCTTTGGTGTACAAACACCATACTGCCTGGCTGTAGGTTGGCAACACATGTACACGTGATGCACCCATCACTCCTGCCCCTGCTGCACTGATTGCAACAGCCATCTCCTGCTGTGCTTCCTATCAGTGATTCGAGCCCCTCTGATCGCCTCACACTGCGCACCGTAAATCTCTACCTCCTCTCAGCTCAGGTGTGGCTGACCGGCATCTGCCACAGCCTCAGGGCATCTGCCACATCCTCAGGGAAACGATGTCTGGTGTGGTGCCAACATCACTGGGCAGTGAGGATTCTCCAAAGAGAATGGAGCTCGGGCCCCCCGTGCTGCTGTGCCACCCGGGAGCCCCCCTCTCCCCCATGCGTGCTGCACCAGTGATTGGTGTCGGAGGTCGGTTGTTTGGGCGAAGCCCCCAAACCCCCACCCAAACATTGCTGGGGTTTTGGCGGAGCGAGGAGCGTAAACAGGCTGCCCGACCCAGCCGAGTTCCCTCCAGTGCGGTGCTTGCACAACCATAGCAGCGTCCGATCCGACAGATACAACCTAAAGCATCCAATCCTGCCTGCTGGGCATGATCTTCTAGATACTTAAGTCTCCAACTGGCAGCCTCTGAGAGAACAAACTGGAATCACTCGCAGTGGGCACACCAGTGACAGCACACCAGCTCGAGACACCTGTACAGGTGACGGACCGGAGGCTGATGCACTGGTGAACACGGTTCAGCCCTACAGCATGATAGCTCCATGCGGATGTACTGTGCTGTGAGACATGCATGTGATGCATGTGTGCTGAGCCTGTGCCACACGAGCATGGTACTGCATGGTATAAAGTACATACTGCCGTCTCATCCGAGTCTCATTCGAGAGGCACATTCGAGGGGCACAAGCCGGTTCTCCCGGGCTTGGTCTATGTAGAGACGGGCTTGGACGGCCGCGTCGTGGGGGTGAGGGAGATTGGCCCGGCATCGCTGTTTGGCTGTGCTCTCTGGCAGGCACCTCCACCAGCTGCAGTCATCGATCCATGAGCTTCTGCTAACCACCATGAATCAACCAGAGCTGACTCCTGGCAATGTGATCAGCTGGAATTTCACGGGCGACAGAGAGCTTTTCGACTCACAGATTGCTGTCCAAGTTTTGATGCCTCCTGCCGTCCATTGACAGCAACCGCAGCTGGGGGATGCCACCTCGGTGAGCATATGCTCACTGATGCATGCGGTCATCAGGGGGCAGAGGGGCGCACCACGCAAGGTCATGGTCATGCGGCCGCCAGGTGGCCCTTTGGCAGCTCGACGGCCGGAACTCGTCATGTTTTGTCCGCTCCGCCCGTCAACAGCAACAGCCATGCATTCGTTTGCCTCTTCCTTCAAGATGCGCCTCATGGCTGCCTGGGGCAGCGGTTCCGCTGTGGTCGAATCTTCGGTGACTTCCCACACTGTGACCGCTGTGGCCGAATCTTCGGTGACTTCCCCCGCTGTGACCGCTGTGGTCGAATCTTCGGTGACTTCCCCCGCTGTGACCGCTGTGGCCGAATCTTCGGTGACTTCCCACGCTGTGACCGCTGTGGCCGAATCTTCGGTGACTTCCC
>JAUMHO010000007.1:2326550-2349601 GCA_032360965.1 Ulva armoricana
AGGGCGTCGCATAAATAAGGATGTAAACGTCTAATCACGAATGTCAGTATCCACTAAACAGCACAGGCCGGCCAGTTATTGCCGACATATGGGTGACGGCATATGGCATACCCCCCACATACACCTGCAGATCCCTGGGAACGGCGGATGTCGATGTTGTCTGTGCGAATAGGGCAGCTTCGCAGATGACAGCCTCGAGACCAAAAACTAGCTCTTAGGAGACGCGCAATCATTAATCTTCTGGAACGTTTTTCTGTTGAGAATGTCAGCGGCTCGATACAAGGTATGCTGTCGAAGTGCTCGTGTGCCAGTTCAAACTTCTCGCCAAGCGCAGTATGCCTGGAATTGCCTTACTTGCACGTGAACCTTTGCACGCCGGCATGACTGCATCATGATCACGTAGGTCTTGTCTCCATCACGTCCGGGACATGGCCGATTGCGCATGCGCTCGTTCCGCATGCCTACCTGCTGTTGGGTGCCTCGCACCTCATAATCTGCTAATTCCTGCAGGATCTCGTATGTATTTGTGTGGATGTTGGTGGCGCTGCTGGGAGCAGCGCTCCAGCCTGGGCTGACGTGCTCCAGCGGGTCATTGCCACTCGTTGTATCAATGACAAGCCCCACCTGGAAGTTTCAATCATAGTCTACGGCAGCAACGCCACACAGAACTATCTTGACGGCGACTCTACATATGAAGGGATCGATGTCATCTGCGTACGCCCCCCTCTTTCTGATCAGTGAAGCGGTTCTTGTCACACTGGAAACTCAAACGTCACCGCCAGCAGCCTGCACCAGCAACGTTGGCTAAGCTCCAAAACCAGGCCTGTAACACGTAAGCAATGCTTTAGAATCACCTGAATGCAGCACCTCTGGCATTCCAGCACACGCCGCCCCTCTGCACGTTGCAAGCTGCATCCTTCAAACGATTCTGAGCCTACAGCAGCATGTCTCAACAGGACGCTGAAATAAAACGTCCATCTCGTACATGCATGCAGCAGACGACCATCCAGCACGCATCTTCCCCCATCAATGAATCTCCTGAATGCTGCTGACTGTTCCATGCTGCGTATCATTCACCGGGTTGTGCGCAGTCAACACGGGTTTGTGCAGCCAACATATACCACTTGAGCTCCACAGTGTGAGTCCACACTCTGCGCCACTTCTAGCAGACCCCTGCACATGCATGCACCGCCACGGGCGCGATGCCAGACGCCGGCAGCGCAGGGGTCCGCGGGAAGCATGCCCCTGCCAGTCGGTTTGCCCCTGCACATGCATGCACCGCCACGGGCGCGATGCCAGATGGCTGCAGCAGGCCTCGAATCAACCGGCGTCATCGCGATGACACTCGCTGCACACACACGCACCCACGATGCGCTTGACCCACGATGCGCTTGACTTTTTTCTCTTCTTTTCTTTTTTTTTTTTTTTTTTTTGACACTCGCAGCAGCAACTCGCGCTCCTCTGCATCTCCCACGCGGCGCCGACCCCGGCCCCGCATGCAGGAGTTCATGCCGGCGGATGTCAAGACGCTCGCGCTGCTCCCCAAGCGAGTCCTCGCCGGCGACGGCACCTCGGACTTCTTCTCCGCCCTGACCGTCGCGGCAGACCTGCTGAAACGGACGAGCGACGACCGGAAGCTCACGGGCGCGCGCAAGTCGATCATCATCGCGTCCCCCTTCACCACCACCATCGAACCCGTCACCGACGACGTCCTGGTCCGCGCCCGTGCGCAGCATGCATGGCACAGGGTGCAGGCACCGGCGGCGTTCACGCCGCGTCTCGCGCCCGTTGCTCGGGGGAGGCCATGCCGCAAACAGTGTGACTTGGGAGACTGCCGCGTCTCAGTCGAACTCTGAGTGCTGCCGGAGGACCGTTGGCAGGCGCACTGGCAGCATGTACGTGTCCATGCAGGAGCAGATCTTCTCGTCGCTTGCGGAGATCGGGCCGCCGACGATCTCGGCGGCGGTGAGCGGGTGGGTGCCGCCGAAGGGCGGCGGGGAGCGGGCGGCCCGTGCGGAGGCCTGCCGCTGCTTCCAGGCGCTGTACCGCGCAGGCGCGTACGGCTCTGTTGAGACGCACGCCTCACCCCAGGACCTCTTCTCGTTCGTGCGCGCGCACGCGGCTCCCAACATGAACCAAAACACCCTCAAGGTGGGCCTCGGCTGCTTCCCCCTTCCCCCCTCGCTCCCGTGCTTCCCGATCGACTGCATGGCAGGTAGTGATCCATGGCTCGCAACTGGCCGGCTGTGAGGCCTTTTGGCAGAGCCGTCTCGCCTGCACAGCCGTGTCCGCAGGGGCGCCGCAGTCGCAAGGAAAGCTGGGACTCCCTGCATTGCATTGTCACAGGGAGCTCCGGGGCGCTGCGGCTGCATGTCCTTACTGGACCGATCTGCCTCGATCACCCATCACTTCGTTCTGAAGAACTGACACGGCGGTGATGTAAAATGTCAGTGTGACAATTACTCGCCATATCCTGCAAGGACCTTGACATCTCTGGATAACCGGGACCGCGGGCCTCGATGTGCCCTGCTGATGAGAGCTACACACTCCTGCTCGCGTTTGTTGTACGTTAGTGCAGATCTCTGAGGAACTGACACAGCGGTCATACCCAAAAAGCAAGCATACCTGCTGATTCACCCGTACGCCCTTAGCATGGCGCTTCCGTGGCTGCTGGTACCACCTCGCTCCTTCCACGGGAAGGGCTCGCTGCAGTGGCACGCGCCACGGGTGGTTGCTCAACCTCTCCGTGGATCGGTGCCCTGATGAGCGGCCCTCTCCAACGCAACACATCACAGTTTCCGGAGTTACGTTCCCGGGCCTGACCCAACGGAATGCCGCAAGAACTAGGCGTGCGCTGCGGCGATATACTGCGCCACTGGCGGGGGGCGGCGGCTTGAGTGCCGCGCCGAGTGCAGATCGATGAGTTTGTGGTGAGCGTGAAGACAGCAAAGCTGACGGACGAGATGACGACGGGATCGTTCAAGCCTGCGGCCGAGGGCGTGCCGCGCGACGACAGCCCGTTCCTCGAGTCTTCCACGAGGCTGCACATCAAAGGCCAGCCCGAGGAGGAGCGAGACGTGCGCATTCCCCCCGCTCCCCTCACTGCTTCTGCCCTGCCCCATCGCCCCAATTCTCTCCTGCCGCTCACTCGCATCCGTTGTCGGGCGGATTTCCGCGGGATCTGGGCTGATGTGCCGCAAACATGTGCCCACAGGCAGACTCCTCCAGTGCGATTCTGTCTATGCGAACCTCGCGACATCCCAGTACCGCACTCATCTGCCGCATGCTTCTGACCATCGCGGTTGTGACAGCCGAGCTAGCCCACCTGAGACCCTACTACACCGGTTTCGTGCATGCGTGCCGCTCCTGTGCAACCAGAAGGCAGGCACGCCCTGGTTTCGAGGATCTGCAGCTTGCTGTGTTAATCTTGCTGTGCCCTCACTGGGAGGGTATGAGTCTCCCTGCGATGCCGGTGCTGGTGTGGCGGTGTGGCGGTGTGGCAGTGTGGCAGTGTGGCAGCAGCAGCCTGGAGCTCCGTGCAGCAAGCACCTGGTTGGCCGTGGGAAGGCTCGGTGTTCAGCTGCCGGGGTCACCTGTTGGGATGAAGGCTGTTCCATGACAACTGAAAGAGGACGGCGGCTTAGACAGACAGGCTGCGTAGACAGCACGGTCGTGCAACGCTGTGGACTGCTGAGCGTGTAGCTAGAGGCACATGGCTGTCACTTGGCTGCCTCGGGTACATCTGTCTCTGCTACGCGTGGCTGCTACGTGTGGCTGCTACGTGTGGCTGCGACCACAGCCAGGCGCGGAGACAGCCGCATGAGCCATCGGCATTCACGCCGTGGACTCATTCATTGGATTACGCACTCACCCGCCGGATACCTGTATATGTAGCTATGAACGTGCCTGCGATGACCTCGTGTGTGCATCCAGGCGGATGACAAGCAGCAGATGTTCCGCTTTGGGGAGGAGCTCTTCCCGGCTCTGCCGGACGCCGAGTACAAGTTCCAGCCCGGCTCCCTGGACGAGGGTTTCAAGGGAATCCAGGCACGCCCCTGCCTGCGCCACCGGCGCCTCACAAGCCTGCCCGTGATGCCCCTGTTGCTGTTGACGGTACAGTTTGGGATACCTGATTCTGCAGTTGCGGTTACAGCGGCATGGCGGCGATGTTGCCCTTCTTGCTGTGCTGCGTGAGCGTTGACTCTGCCGCCGAGCAGGACCGCACGACCTCTCATCGAGGCTCTGCCTCGCACGGTTGTCAAGCACGCGGCCTGCTGCGATCGTGGTCTTCCTCGATTCGAATCTGGCGGGCGTACGTCGGCCCCTGAAGTGGGAGCACCCAGGTAACAGATGCGGTGCGCGCTGGCTGCGTGAGGTCGCGGGAGTCACTGCAGCGATCAGGGGCTGCTTGTCGCGTAGTACTCCTCCGCCGCGGTGGCTCCGCGGGGCCGCCGGTGCAGCAGGCGCTGCGTGTGTGCGCTGCGTGCGCTGCGTGCTGCGTGCGCTGCGTGCTGCGTGCGCTGGTGCGGGCAGGCTGCCCCCAGGCGGTGAGCGTGGCCGCGTGCCTGGTTCACGTTCAAGTCGCTGCAGGTGGTGTCGTTCGTGCGCGACTCCATCTCGCCGCGGGCCGTCGGCGAGGAGGAGGAGGAGGAGGAGGAGGAGGAGGATGAGGCGGCGGCAGTCCCTCGGTGGGCGGTGCAGGACGTGCGCTCCTTGCATGCTAATGCTGCACAGCCCCGCCGCGTGTTTCGCGGAGATCTGCCACATGCACCGCCGGAGTCGCCGTGAATCTATGACTGCTGTCACCCCCACACGCCGTGCGGAGCGACTCACATGCATGCTGCACTGGCGGTGACGTCAATCCCATCCCGCCGCGGGTTCCCGGGTCGGTGGTCTGTTTGTATTGCTCATCATATGAGAGCCTCTCGCGCGACGTCTCCCGGTTTCACGCACGCAGCAGGATCGCGTGCGCCTGCATCCCTGCCCAGGTGCTGATCTGCAACCCAGCACGTGTTGGGGTATCCATGGGGAGCACACCATCAGTGGCCCGTCATGCACGCAGCCTAGGCGCACTCCCACCTGCCCGGCATAGCATGCATGCCACCCACACTGCGCTGCCCCTGTAGACACTGGTCGCCGTCCTGCCGGCGACGGACCACGCTGTGGGTGCCGTGTCGGCGCTGGTGCGCGCGATGCGCGGACGCCGCCGCGTCGCGCTCGTGCGCTACGCGCTCACTGCCAACGCGTCGGTCGCGCTCGGAGCGCTGGTGCCGGTGGAGGGCTTCCGGGACGACTACCCGGACCACTTCCTGCTGTGCCGGGTGCCGTGGGCGAACGACTACCGGCGGCTCCAGATGCCCAACTTTGAGAGGGTCGCAGTGCGCCTCCCCGCCTCCCCCTCGCTCTATTCACATGCCCACACCAACCCTGAGCAGCCGAGCGTCGAGGAGTAGCTGCAGACGTCGCCCCACGCAGCCCCAACGCCACAAGATCTCCCACCGACGCCAGACGTGCCGTGACGCTCCAGAAGCCACCGTACAACCCCCCCACCCCCCTCCCCCCTCCATGGCTTGCATTTGTGTGCAATGCATCCATGGCCGTCATGCATGCCAAGCGTGGCTTTGAGTGACACGACCGCGAACGACTCTGGGGCAGTCGGGAGGCGTCTGCGGAGGCTGCCGCTGTGTCGCGCGCGGCCATATCGGCAGCGAGGCACCCACACGCCACTCAGGGTCGCTCACCGGCCGCCGCCAGCGCATACAGCCTGCCGGGACGCTCCGGCTCAGTCGTCCAGGACTGCTGGATGCGGTGAGATGGTCGGCTGTGACCACAAGCGCCAGTAAAGAGATTCGGAGATGCCATGTCTGTCTTCATGCTTGAGACTGCATCCAGACGCAAGCTGTGCTTGGCGCCGGTGGTCACTGTCCGGTGTCACTTGTTGGGGCACACCCCTGAAAGGCGATCCCACAAAATCGTGTTTGTCGGCTCAGGAGGTCGGCTATATGAAAAACTGCATGGAGGAGCACCACACGCAGGCATTCAAGCCAGGCATGCGATGGCGCCTACGACCGGCAGGCGAGCTGCTGCCGGTGTTGCATGGCCACTGCGTGGCGGCATGCAGCGGCCATACAGCACCCGGGGACGCGTGTTCGGCCCACCCCCTGGATCAGAATCCGGGACGTTGTAGATTGGTTGTTGAGTGCGACGGCCAACTTGTGTGAGAACGGTCCATGAAGCAGTGAAAGACAGGGGCGTGGTGCTGCAGGAGGATGTGAATATCCAGAACGAGGAGATGGACGCGGTCGCGGAGTTTGTGCGCGCGCGTACCGACACCTCAGCCGGGGCCGCCACGTCACACGCGGGCTCGGAGGCGGGCTTGCTGCCAAGCGACCGGCGGTGTGACCCCGTCCGGAGCGCGCTCGCGATGGTGATCGCTCAAGATGCGGCGGGGGTGGGCTGCGCCGCCGGGGATGACGGCAGGGGGGGCGCGGATGCCGCGGTGGACTCGTTCGTGGCTGAGGTGCTGCTTCCGAACACTGGGGAGGATGCGGCGACGCAGGCCGCCATCGCGGCGGTGCTTCGGCTGCTGCCGGAGCTGGGGGATGCGTGCGGGGTGGCTGAGGGGTCGCAGGATGGAGGGAAGGGTGGGGAGGAGGTGAAAGAGGAGGGTGGGGGTGTGGTCAAGGTCGAGGTGGATGAGTGACTGCTGTGTGGACGTGTGTGTAATCAGCAGCAGGGCTGTGACACTATGTTGTGACATGCCGGACAATCCTGGGAGTCTGACGCGTTGGCTGCAGGAGCAGAGGCACCGCCCACCCACGGCCGATGTACCTTTTGCCGGCACTGGGGTCGATATGTAATGATGCCAGATCGTGCAGAGACTGGATCAGCATGCGTATGTGCTCAGATGCTGGTTGTCTTTGTCAGCCTGAGTGAGCCAGGTTGATGACTGAGGTTGGCATGCCGCGCCCAGCATCACCGATTTTGCCAATTCGCATGGCAGCCGGATAATGTTTGTGTCGGAAAGCGCCTGTGCGAACATCCGGCGAGCTTTCGCGGATGGCAGCTTCGTAGGCGTCCAACTGCGGTGCTGTTCACGTTTGCATTCTCGTCTGCCGCTCTGCTCCGATACTTTCCTCCGTCAAGTGATGACGCTTCAGTAGATACATATGCTAGGAGCTGTGGTAGTGGCTGATACCGGCAGCTGTGACTTTGCTGTCCTTGCGTGCCGAACAGCACGGCCGCTGCGTTGCAGCTGCACCCGGCTGACCTCGTGTCCCGCATATGAAGAGCGCATGCCATCCGTACGCTGCATAAAGTACTCTGGGGGCGAATCGATGCGGGATATCTGGAAAGAACGTAGACACGTCTGCTTTTCCCAGCTGGACGTTAGGCTAGGAACGAGGCAAATACACAGCAAGCCAACACTCGCATCGCTCTCGTGACGCGCACATTATTCGAGTGCAGGCTTTGCACAAGTTCGAGATTTGTAAACGTGCGTTCTTGGACGTTGGTGCTGTTCTGGGACGACACGACGATGCTTACGCGAATGCGGACAGGTTATTGCAGCCGCAGCGCTAGCCACTGATGCATCCGGGATTCCCCACGTGCCGATTTCCTTTTCAAGACCGTAATTTGGCACAATGTGTCAAAATGCATAGCGTTGTAGCGAAGCCTCATTGATATTCAGCTGTGATGTGGTAGGTAGCCGAATCTTGCGTACACTGGCCTTGTATGTTTTTTGTGAGGACAGGATCATGATGAAGCCGTCAACACGTCCTGTGCAGCTAAGACTACAAGTGAGAGCATCAACGTCGCAGCCTAGACGACGACATGCTAGATGTGTTGTTGCATTGGCCTCGGATGAGCCAGATAGCAATGAACCAGTGGACGATCTGGCTGCACGTATCGCGGCTGGCCAGTACTCGCAGTCAGGATCGAAGAAGGAGAAGCTGACGAGACCAGCGAGAAAACTACTCTCAAAAGATCGAATCGGGCCAGGTGCAATCCTCTGATCCGCTCGTGCTGTCGAATTGCTGTGTTCAAATTGTGGGCAATCTATGGTGGCAGCCTCAAACACGGCATGCACAAGTTCCCGTCCAAATTCTGCATGATACGTGTGTCAGCTCACTGGGATTGAGACGCATCCCCCTGATTAATGCTGCTTGCGAGGACGTGAGACTGCACGCACCCAGCGTGTGTGCACGCGCCATTGTTTCCGCCAGGGGGTGATGTGCAAGACACAAAATTACCCCTCGCAAAAAGATGAAATCTCTGGAAATTTTGCGACGTTGGTCAGGGAGGCTCAAGCGAGGGCCATCGCCAACTGAACACTCGCACAGCGCCCAGCGGTGTTCATGTGCCCCGGCACCGTCGGCACCTTCGACTGCAGTGAACGACTCGAACATGACATGCACGGGGCTTGCAGGGAGATTTTTTGCCAAAAAACTCGCAGACATGGGCCTGGCATGGTCTCGGAGAGCAGCCACACGCATGCCCGAGGCGCGTGGCGACCTCAGAGAGCTGCTGGGTGAGCCCGTCTTTGTGCCGCTGTACTCCCTGTTCCGAGCCTACGGACCAATTTTCAAGCTCTCCTTCGGGCCTCAAAGCTTTGTCATCATTTCCGATCCGGCCATGGCCAAGCAGGCGCGCTCTGCCTCACCATCACTGTCAGCTCCACCTGCCCATGCCAACTTCAACACTGTGGCCTCAACACTCCACCTGCGCTGCCCACCAGGCCGATGCGAGGTCATCCCAACAAACTGTACCAGCACGTGCACCTGCAGATGTTGTTGACAAACGCGACCAAGTACAGCAAAGGGCTTCTGTCAGAGATCCTCGAGTTTGTCATGGGCACAGGCCTCATCCCTGCAGATGGGGAGATCTGGAAAGTCCGAAGAAGGTATGCCCCCCAGCCACTCACCCCCCTGCGCCGCCCCAACCACCGCAGTTTCCTCCACCTGCGCTGCCGGTGGTGAGTCAGCAGTCACCTCTACTCAAGCTTGGCCCAGCCGACATGCACCGCCCGGAGCTAGTTTCACGAATCCTGCCACAAACCTGCAGCCCGCAGCTAGCAACACCATCGGGGACACTTCACAGCATCTTTCGATTCTGGCCTCGCCTGCCGTGCATTCAGGCCCGCTTCCGTTTTGCTGGCGCCGCAACCGCGATGCCTGCATGGAGTCCAGCCACCCCCGAGAGTCGCAGGCACCCGGTGGGAGTGCAGCAACGAACTCCCGCACCAGCACATCCATAGCTGGGTGTTTGGCGTCCGCCCCTGGCCTCTGGCCCGCATGCACCTGTATCGTTGCAGCTGCCTGGGACGCTGATTGGACTTGCTCTGAGGGGGGAGCTGTGAAGTCTTCAGGAACTCTCGGTTGAATCTGAATTAGTACACCGCCCGTGGCACAGTCCGGATCGGGCATGCCAGCTTACGATCCTGATTCTCGATATGTCGTTCCCCCTTTCCCTTGCTCACGAGCAGTGCCTCGCCAGCAGGCCAGCGGGCCAAAGTGGCATTTAAAACCCTGTGTCGCGCACCCCATGGCGCCGGGGCACTGGTGGGGTCGACATCGCGGGTGGGTCCAGCCGCCAAGGCAGCCGCCGGAGAAGTGACCGTCTGCGGCCGGCCGGGACCGGGACGCTGTGCGTAGCACCCTGTAGACTCACCCCTGGCTGCACCGCGCCGCCTGTCAGAGACGCCCCCGCCTGCGCCCTGGCCGCCCGTTCTGTCCCTCCCTGCCTCTCGGATGCGGTTGCAAATGTAAATGCAGACGTGCCCCCTGCGTGCCTGCCCCTCACCTGCTGCCCCCCCCACGAGCGACACCAGCGCTCCACGACGGGGCCAACCACCCGCTACCCAACTTCATCAGATCTCTCGAGACAATCCGGTGGCCGGCTGGGACCGGACCCCCAGAACCCTAACTCCAGCGCATGACACTGATCCACATCATCCCACGAGCACGCCCGCCGAGCCCAGAGCACGGCTGGGTGTCACCGTTGAGTAGAAACTCTTCTTTGAGTAGAAATTCGTCTTTGACCGGCGTTGGGCGCATCCATCGCGCAGCACGTGCAGCAGCTATCACATGCAAGTCACCAGCCCGGCAACCCCCCTCTGCCCCCCCACCACACACCCACACGCCGTCGAGCGCCGAGCAGCGCTCGGTCATCGCAATCATTCGTTGCACCCACACCCCTGCAGACTGACCCCAAACGTGGTCCCGCAGCGGGCGGGGACGCGGACCTGCGGCGTTAAGTTTCAACGTCCATAATGATTGCACGCGCGCTTTTCACGCTCCCGCCCTCAGCCCGCGCGGCATGCAGGAAGGTCGTCCCCGCGTTGCACCGGCGCTACATCCAGTCCATGGTGACGATGTTTGGCGAGAGCGCAGAGCGGTGCACCCGCCTCCTCGCGCCCGCCGCCGCCTCGGGCGCCGCCGCCGACATGGAGAACTACTACTCCCGCCTCGGCCTCGACATCATCGGCAAGGCCGTCTTCAACTACGACTTTGATTCCCTCTCCAAGGACGACCCCATCATCCGCGCCGTGTACACGACACTCCGTGAGACGGAGCACCGCAGCCTGGTGCCCATCCCGTACTGGAAGCTTCCGTTCGCGGCGGACCTCATCCCCCGGCAGGTGCGCGCAGCACACTCCCCGGCCGCGGCTCCGGTCCATGCGTGTGACAACCGTTCTCTCCGATACCAGCGGCATTGGCGCCAGCGCGGCTGGGCTCGGGGCTTGTGTGCGGCCCCCAGTTGACTAGCTCAACCTCGCAAGCTTGCTTCAGCGAGATGCCGGGGGTCTGCCGACAGCTCGCTTGCGCACTCGCAGCTGCGTCGCGGCTGACTGAGTAGAGCGCCCCGGCGCCCGCAGCTGGCACCTGTGCCTCCCGCCAGGCTGTTCTGCATGGGAAGTGGGAACTTGTCATGAACGCTGCTTTTGGCGCGCGCAGTGCTCGTTGCAGCTGCTGTCACCACTGGCCGCATGGCTGCCATGTGGCGATGGGGCGGAGAAAACGACGGACCGGGCGGCGGTAGCATTGCACGTGGTAGAAGAGTACCCATGCAGCACTTTACCATCCTTGTGGTGTCATAGATATAGAACTGTATATGAGATGGGCTGTTTTATTAGATGGGTGGTTGTGCTGCGCGAGGGCCGTCTGTGCTGCAAAGACCAGTGTGTTCTGCAAAGACCAGTATGTGCCGCAAAGACCAGTGTGTTCCCGGACCGCCTGCATTGCATACCGGACCGCCTAGTGGCCGGCAGTGGCGTTGGTGGAGGTGCGGCGGTGATGGCGGGCGGTGCTGCAGAAACGGAACAAGGAGGCCCTCGAGACGATCCGGGTGACGTTTGACCGTCTGATCGCGAAGAGCAAAGCCGTCTGGGAGACGGAGGACGAGGAGTTTGACGAGGAGGTGTTCCTGTCGCAACGCGATCCGTCCATCCTGCACTTCCTCATCGCCTCGGGCGACGACATCACGAGCAAGCAGCTGCGCGACGACCTCATGACGATGCTCATCGCCGGCCACGAGACGACGGCCGCCGTGCTGACGTGGACGACGTACCTGCTGACTCAGCACCCTGAAGAACAGGCCAAGGTGCAAGCCGAGGTGCCGACCCCTCCCGAATGCCGTCCGTCCTGCATGGACCCCCAACCCTACCCGTGCGCTGACGCGTTGGACGGCCGATTGAAGTCCCGGGTAACCCGGTGCTCTTGACCTCTGGTTTGGCAGCAGCGGTTGAGTATTCGCCACCATTGTCGCCGTGTCGCATGCTGCACGGTGCCAGAGCGCAGTGCAGCGTGAACATGTTGAGAAGTAGCCCTGTGCTCCACAGCGCGGCCGCAACGCATGCAGCTGCCGGTGCGGGGTGGCGATGGCGCAACGTGCTCTCATTGTGGCTACAGGTGGACGCAGTGATTGGCGACGGCAAGCCGACGCTCGAACAGCTCATGGAGCTCAAGTACACGACCCGCGTCATCAACGAGTCGATGCGTCTCTACCCGCAGCCGCCGGTGCTCATCCGGCGCACGCTCGAGGATGATGTAATCGGTGGCTACAGGGTGCCCGCCGGCACCGACTTTTTCATCTCTGTGTGGAACCTGCACCGCAGCCCCGCCCTGTGGGAGGAGCCCGAGGCGTTCCGGCCGATGCGGTTCGGGCCGCTGGACGGGAAGCTCCCGAACGAGGTGCGAATACCCCTGTAGACAAAACCCTGCGCGGCCGCCTCCCCTGTGTCACTGACCCGAATCCGGGGCGTGTGCGCGCGGCGGCTGCGGCTGCGGCGCTGTCCCAGCTGTTCTGCAAGCCGGCGTCGTTGCACGACTGCGTTGTACCAGATCGTCGACCTACACAAAACCTGAGAGGCACGCGGGCAAACACATCAGAGGGCTCCACGGCTGTATCCGGTCAGCATCGCACCTATGCGCCACCCGTGTCCGAGTGCATGCATTCGTCCACTACGCAGCGGTCGAGCACCGGTCTGCCCTCCGCCGGTGTCTCTGTTCTGAAGCCATGCATGCGCGGCGATGAGGGTGGGTGCCGTCGAGGCCGCCGTGCGCAACGGCATGCTGTGAATGACAAGGGCGCGCTGTGCGCTGCAGAGCACGACCGGCTTCAAGTACCTGCCGTTTGGCGGCGGACGGCGAAAGTGCATCGGGGACCAGTTTGCGCTGTTCGAGTCGGTCGTCGCCCTCGCGATGCTGCAGCGACGGTACACGTTTGAGATGCACGAGTCGGCGGGGCCGATCAGCATGGTGTCCGGAGCAACGATCCACACGAACAACGGCCTCCCGGTGCGGCTCCGGCCGCGCGATCCGGACGCGGCCGGGTCGGCGGACGGTGGCGGCGAGAGCAGCGCCACTGCGGCCGGGGGGAACGGCGGCGCGCCGGTGACGGACGCGCCCGAGCCGGTGCCGGCCCGGACGCCGGCGGGGGTGTGAGCGCGAACGTGCGCGAACGAGCGCCGCCGTCGTGGCCTCCCGAACCGTGAAACTGCGCCTCGTCCGCCGGCAGATGCGCTCACGGACGGCGGCGGCGCATGCCCGTATGCATGGAGGTTCTCACACATTTTCTGCTCCGCAGCGGCGTGCGTGGTGCCCTGCTGGTGATGTGTGGCCATTGGAGCAAGCCCCTGGAGGTTAAAGCGGCGGGTTTCTCCGCGTGTTGAGGGCCCCCCCGGGCCCCCCGGCGTGCGTCAACAGGCCGGTGTGGGTGCGGTAGTCAGATAGAGGGGTCGTTGCAGGGGGAGACGAGACTCTTGTCCGCAGAGAGTCCGTATTGCGAGAATGAATGCAGGCGCTGAAGCCGCTGCTGTTGATCGCTGCTTGGCTCGACTGGCCCTCGCCGTGCTGGGCTCGTCCATGCCTCTGGTGTGCCTCTGAGGGAGTCATGCCAGGCTGCCGGTGTTGTAACGCCAGGTGGCGCAGCACCGCCATCGGGAGTATGCCTGGGAGGTGGTGGTGATGGAAGTGCCATGTGCATGAGCATGGAAGAAACCCAAGGGTCCGCGCAGCACGCCAGACCCACAGCGCCCCTGCTGATAGGGGCGGAAGGAATTTGTGAGGTGAGGAGTAGTGGATGCCCTGTTGCAGGGGCAGGATGTGGCATTGATGGTGGTGGGATAGACTCGGCCTTTAGTGAGTTGATGAGAGGTGGAGAGGCAGGCGAACAGCAGGCTTGAAGTGGTGAGTCGAGCCAAAGCTCGTGCTGGTCTGCAGCTGCAGCCAGAGGCAGAATTAATCCTTGTTGCACGACTGGTGTCTGTAAGAACTGCATTGTGAGGAGAGCTGCGTGGTTGCATTATTGCGTTGTGTGATCGCTGTTCACTACTGTTCCGGTACAAAGGCTCACGTGCAGCGAAACAGCAGTGCCTTCACCAACCAGTGGCTCGAGCTGGTGGCAGGACGGCCATTATGCGGGTGGTTGCAGGTTGTGTTACAGTGTCAGTTGCGATGCCATGTCGAGCACCATGTTCGTCCATTTGTGCTCGGCAACGGCCGAGGCTCGTCGCAGATCCACGGGCGAGATTACTTCTGCTTCGCCCTGTTTGCCTGTGCTGACGTGCATGACGGTTGCCAAGGAGACCCAGCGCAACGCAGCGCCTCGGATGCGCTTGTCCATCCGCAAGTATGCACGCTCACTTCAGACAGGGCAGACAGTTAGAGCTCCATGAGGTTGACCATCGACTGTTGCAACACTGCCAGGTGCACCATTCATGTCTGCTCTCGCAACGAGGTATGACGCCTTGCGCGCAACACTAGCCGGCGATGGTGGTTCGTAACAGCGGTACACTGCAATATGGCAAGCCTGGCAGCCAGTGTGCCGCAAGTCTACCTGCTCAATCAACACGTCAACGTTACAAATTCCAGTGAAATACTGTCCTTGTTCATCCGGTACGTCGTCCGAAACCGGTTTCCTGGCGGTTCGTCGTTACGTTTAGAGAGCGCGTCCGCTCGGAGGTACCCACGGCAAAGCGGCACCTGACGACAGGTGGTGTCGAATATTTGCCAGAGGGCTTCCACAACGCGTACTTGCATCTCGCTGCCTAGACAGGTTTCACCATGCTGTTTCTGGCCGCAAGCATGGTCATTGGGACAGGCCATCAGCCCCGGGCTGTCATGCATGCTTGCTGCGTTGTCACCTGGCAACTCGAGCGCTCTAGATAAAGCACGGGGCATTCTATACACCAATGCCATCTTCCTACACGAGCATTTTACTTGTTGATGCTTTTCAAAGTGTAAGTGCGTGGATCGCCCACTACACTCTCAAATAACCCTTCAAACGTTCGTCACGCTACTCTGCCTGCGCTCAGATGGCAGTGATAGCAGCAGCTTTGTTAGGCCTTTCTCTTCCTCAAGTATGGGCGCAGTTCGACCTGAATGTCGTGCACTGGGGAGATCTCCACGGCAGGTGCGTCATTCTCCCGCCCTCCGATTGCCATGCCAGCGAGCGTACGTGCTCCGGGCGCGTGCTGCTCAAGTCAACGATACCATACACGACAGTCACATACTTTGGCACACATGGTTGATCCATGAGGCTTCCCAGCCTGTCCTCGTTCGAACCATCAAATCACCAGGAAGAGCTAGGTTGCATCTTGTTTACTCGCGACTTGTATGCACGAGGGGAGCAGTCACGGCGCGATGTCGAAGGTGAACGTGATTGCTCGAAGATGTTGTCCCCTCTATTTCGCCTGGAGCGCCCAAGGGCTCTGTCCTGTCACACGGTTGCCACCTTCGCGGTCGCGGCCCCAGTTGTGCCTTGAGCTGCAAAGGGACCCTCGACCACGGTCGAAGGCGTGTGTCGGCGTGATATACATGTCTATGTAGCGACGTGCATTGGCTGGCTGCTGTGCGGCCCTGCCACTACCTAGCTCTAAGTCAGGATGCCAGAACGGGCGTTTTACTAACCTCACGTTTGCCCGTCGTCCGTCGCGCTTTCGGGCCCTTGGACAGGATCCATACGGCCGCGTGCACCAAGAGTGATGCCTGAGCCGGTATGTTAGTCTTGTATGCGAGCACTTGCCGGGAATTTGTCGGGCTCCCTCGAGTCTTTGTGTACAGACTCACAGCGTCACCGATGCTCTCATGCATGCATGCGGCCTATCAACTGAGCAAGTTTACGCAGTGCCGGTGCTCTGTGTTTGGATGTCGTGTTCTGCCAGCTTTGGTGAACAGGCTGTGCGCCTGGTAGCTTGCTCATCAGCAATGGATGTGTGTTCTTGCCTGTACAACATCATAATGCTAACTCAGACGCAGCGTCCACTGTTTCGAGTGGGACGTGACAACACGCTCGGAGGACTCACGCTGTAGGCTGTATACACTGCAAGATGTCGCTTCGTGCAGTAAACATTCATCTGATTCAGCCGCGCGCTCCGCTGTCGCCATGTGCAGTGCACAGATGTGTTGCGGAGGGCTGTACGTGCGCTCAGTGCTTGGTTCCTATACGACTGCATCCATCTCGGGACGGCTATGCAGGATGGTACCGACAACGGGGCGCGGGGCGGTTCCTTGTGCCGATGAAACCAATCCAGACTGTTATGGTGGGCTCGCCCGGATAGCCAAGGTATGCAAGGCGCAGAAAGCCACGAATCCCACTTCTCTGTGCCTCGACGCTGGCGACAGCTTCTCCGGATCCTACTGGACAGATGTAGATACGGACGGAACCTTTTTGGAGGTGATGAATACCTTTGTTGATGCCTACGTCGTCGGCAATCATGACTTCGACAAAGGTGCGCACGTCCTTGCGGTTGTTCACCATTGCACTGCAGCACACCTGTCACACGCCTGGGGGAACCTGCAGCGCCCAGGTGGGGGCACAAGTAACAGCAGCCTTGACAGAGGACTGGTCTAGCTGGCATTGCCTTCTGGGTACTGTCTGGCACGCAGGTCATTGTTCTGGCTGCAGAATGTGTTGTGCAGTTTAGTGATTTTCCATGATCTTGCCCGAAACGTTAAGCCAGTCAAGTTAAATACCAGCTCGCTCAGCATCATGATTGCCCAATCCTGGCCACAAGGCAGGGCCTGCAGACCACACGCTCCGTACGCTGTCGCAGAACTAGACACATTGACACGCTGACACGGATGTTGCCTCGTCCTCAGTACGCAGGCTGCTGCTGCATGCGCAGAATTTCTTCTTCCAGTCGATCGTGTTGATGTAGAGCTGAGAAAGGCGTTCACTGCATGGTTTGACCTGCCCCTGATGTCAATGCTTCTGACGGGCCTGATCATTCCTGAATTCGAAGCAGAACACTCCGCTGTGCGGCTCTGATGTGTGATGTACAGCAAGCATCAGCACATCATCATGCTGCTTTCCCATAGATCTGCTTCACGTGAAGCTTCGCCTCGTCTGCACGGCGTTGAGCAGCATGCTCGAAGTATCGTATCGCTGAAGGAACTCCATCCGCCAGTCCTCCGCGCTGGGCTGTTGCCAGTCAACCGTGGTCTTTTTCCGCTGTGTGTAGCTGGTCACTACCCCTCTTCTCTTGGGCTCTACACTTGACCTGGCATTGGAATCGACTAGGAAATCAGCCCTTGTCCTTATTGTGTGTGTCTGTCCCATGCTTGTCAGAAGTACATCATGAGCACTGTTGCAGCTCCTCTCCACCTGTCAGATGTCTACATAGGAGGGAGTAAAACTAATTGAGGAAATAAGGACTGTACCGGTGGCTTCCATGACCTGCACGGCTCGGTTGTCCCAGGTTGGGCTGCATGGCCAGGGCAGAGGCTCTCAATGAGTCCAGGCTTATGCGCACGGTACAGGACGGCGGCCCCAAAGCAGCAGCAACGCTGGCGCAGTGGCAGTAGTCGCGACTTCTCAGCTATGTGAAGGTTGATTTGCGGAGTCAACTCGGCCGCGCCGTGCAGCGTGGCCGTGGAATGCGAAACCGTCTATGACGCACGCGATGGGGGCACAGGAAGGCGTTGCCTTGACCATGTTGAGAACAAACAGGACGTGGGCGGTCTTGAAACTAAAGTGCCGTGTCCGTCGGCGTGGCGAGCAGCTGGTGGTCCAGCGACTGCTGTCCGCCTCGCCGCTGCCGTGTGCACGCAAAGGGTGGATGACTGATCCCCATGTCGCACAGCTCGTGACGCGGCGAGAATGCACTGATTCAGCATGCACATATGACTTCCAAGATTGAAATTGAGCTAGGCAGAGGCTTGTTCGACTGTCGGCTGCTCCAGCACTGTCTCTCAACCGTTGCCGCCCACCATCCGCGTACATCCCTCTTGCTTCTTAAGGGAAAATACATCAACCCGCGTTGCCTGACGTCTTCACAGTTGCATAGTTTGCCTATACAGCGTCACGCACGGGCGATCCCACCACAATCTCACCATTCATGAGCATGCGCCCTACAGCGCATGCGCCCTACAGCGCACAACAGCCGGACCCGCGTTGCGCGCTTCCGTGGGTACCTCCACATCACCCGAGCATGACCCAGCCACCCCACTCCTGCAAACCCCCCGCTCCTGGCTGGAGCCCCACTCCTGCCAGTGGATGCCTCTATGCGGCCGCCGCACCACGGCAGCGTGACCAGGCAGAGCCATCCAGCCTGTGCGCAGCACAAGTTCCTCGGGTCATCAAACAGTGACTCACGGCATTCACCGTGACGGCTCCTCCACCCACACAGCCGCCCGTGTCATCCGTGATGTGGTCAATCAGGATACTGCGAACCCAGTGCGTCTGGCGCAGCGGACGGGGTACTGTGTTGAAAGCTCCTGGCCGGGGGTACGCGGGGGCGCACCGCCGTGCCAGCACATGCAGCACAGCACGGCACGCATGAGCGGGCACAGTCCCGCCACGCATGCCATGGGCCTGCCATCGGGGGCGGGAACCGCATCGTTCGTACGGCATGGGCGTGAGGCGAGCGCCCCCGGTCCGGGATGCGCGCAAGGCCACAGGCGAGCCGGACGTCCGCGCCTCGGCCGTCCGAACGCGACTGGCCTCGCCACGCTGCGCCACGCACATCGCGGCTCATTCTTTTCCGCACCCCTGCCGCCACACATGCGCAGGTGACATACTTACATTACGCATCACACCTGTACATGTAACACTGGTCACTCACCTCCCGGCGCTCACACATAGTGGCGACTCCCCCAGCCCGCGCCACAACTGCGCCTCGCATGCCAGCATACCACCTCCGTAGCAGGCAGCGCTGGGCGCGCCGTGCTGTTCCGCCGCGTAATCCCGTGCCCAGCGCACAGCACACGCGCATGAGCACGCCGACTGCCCCATGCTCCACCTTTGCCTGCGCTCGTTTGCGGCCACGGCAGAGGCACTCCCACGGTCGTCAGCTCTTCTTGGTCCCGGGCGGCGGCCCGTGCCAAACCATCGTCTAGCGACTGTTGTTGTCGTGAGGTTTGGCCTGGTTCTACGCCACGCAGCATGGCAGCACACCGGGCGCTGCGGCGGCCGCGGCGGTGCCGGTGCCCGCGCCGGCGGCCTCACGTGGAGGTGACGTGCAGGTGTGGACTACCTCGCAACGTTTATCGAGAACGCGACGTTCCCTGTTCTCGGGGCCTGCAACCTCGACCTCTCCGCCGAGCCGCGCCTCGACGGCAAGATCAAGAAGTGGGCGACGTTTGAGTTTGAAGGCACGAACGTCGCGATCATCGGCTTTGCGAACGTCGACCAGGCGCCCGAGATGGAGACGATCACCGGCAACATAGGCTTCCTCGAGCCGGTGCGGCCCCCTTCTGAGCCGCGAAGCGCCGACCTGCCGCACCCGTGTGCAGAGATGCATGCATGCAGCGCAGACGGGGGGGTTGTTTTGTGCGCGCCGCCGCGCCGTGTGTGCGGCTGTGGGAGCGTGGCCTGAGGTGCGCGCGGTGCATGGCCGTGGCCGGTGCGAGCGACCCGCTCGCTCACACCTGTGCATGTTGCACCTGTGCATGTTGCAGCGCTCGTTCGGCACACCCGCTCTGCAGACGTGTGGTGCGTGCGGCAGGTGCGACGTAGCCCCCCCGCCGCGGTCGCCACCTGGGCCTGCAACTGCATTGCAATGCTGGAGGGTTCGGCCCGCCTCGCCGCGATCGCTCGCAACCCCTGACGCAGCACGGCCGGCATGCGTGTGCGTGACACAGTCGCAGCCCCGAGCGACTCGTGCGTCGTGCGGCCCGGTGTGCCGGGGGTGTTTGTTGGGGCGCGGCACCCCTCACAGGTGACCCCGGTAGCTCGGTGGTGTGGTGGGTGTGGGAGGCCGCCGGAGCGAGAGACAGCGGTGTGCGCATGCAGTCAGACCCGAAGGGCATGATCGCCTGCATCAACGAGTTCAAGTTCCAGAACCCTGAGCCGTGGGTGATCGGCGTTCTGTCGCACGCCGGAGTCACCGGCGACCTGCAGCTCGTGCGCAACGTCAACAGCGTGCAGCTCGACATCTCCTTCGTCGTTGGCGGCCACAGCCACGAGGCCTTCTTCGAGGCCAAGCGCGGCAAGTGCCTCCGCACCATCACCAACACGACCACCGGCGAGGTCCTCTGCGAGTGCGCCTCCCCCCCTTCCTGCATGCACTGTGGCTACAGGGGCCTCATCGCAGCACCGCCAGTCCCGCTTGGTTGCCGTGAATGCTGGAGCGGCGGAGGAGCCTGCTTCTGTGACGTGGTGGGCTGCGCATGGTTAATCTCGGCAGTCACTTTTCCGGGGCGTGCACCTGACGGCGCTTCTCCGGCACTTACCTGCACCGGCTTTGGGAGTGCTGCTGACATGAACACTGCTGCTGTGTGCTGTGCCGCGTCGAGGGGCGGCGGGTTGCGGGGGGCCCCTCAGCTTCCATGGGGTCGCTGACGGTCGGTCGCGTGTGCGCGCAGTGAGAAGACGCGGGAGACGAGCCGGTACGACTACCCGGCCGACGCGCCGTCCGGGGCGGGCATCATCAAGCTCATGCATGCGGGCTGGGCTGGCAAGTACGTCGGCCAGGCGCTGCTACAGTACAACGCCAACCTCATCCTCACCGCGGCCTTCGGCAGCATGCAGCCGGCAGGCCTCTTCTACGACGACAGCCTTGCCGCCTTCCAGGGTGCGCCCCCCCCGTGCCCGCACCCCCTCCCCCACCGTTCTAGATAATGCTTGCGGGTTGGTGAAGCGTCGCACACTTCCACCTCTCCCATCCCCCCCCCCCCCCCTCCTGTCCGTCCTGTTGAAGACGTGCGCACCGGCGTTGATCTTAGCAGTCAAATTTGTTGGGGCTTGGACGTGAAAATTGTTCCCAAAAGCTTACATGTGTTGGCTTTCGGAGGTCTGCTAAATGGCACACTGATACACGCTGGTGCTGCTGGAGTGGTGGAGTGCATTCCAGCACCCGCTGATCATGGGACTCCTGCATGTCCCGGGAGGTGCCGCCGAAGGTGACGCTGTCCTGTCGGCAGGTGCACGCCATACGCTGCACCCTGAACAACACCCGCGTGTCAATGAGCGTGCCCGCGCGGAACGCCACACCGCGCTCACGTGCATGTCCACCATGCATGACACGTACCTGGCGAGCGCGCCACGGCACGCGCGCCACCCGAGCGACAGCCACAGGACGGCCAGTGCCGAGGCGTGAGTGCAGTTGATGGCGACGCGGAAGTTACACAGGCGCTGGCGGCGGACATGGCGGCGCTGCAGCAGTACAAGGAGCAGCCGATCGCGGTCATGCCGGTGCCGCTCGATGTGACGGCGCCCCTCATCTACCGCTCCGAGCAGCTCGCTGGTGGAGTCATCTGCTCCGCGCTCATGTGGAACGCCCGCAACTTTGTACGCCCTCCCCCCCCCCCCTGCACGTGCGTTGAGCATGCATGGCCGCCGATTGCCTCGGCAGCTCTGCCTCGCAGCCGTATGCATGAGCCGCAGGTGGCGTCGACAGCTGTAGAGGAGGATCCCAAGCCTCCGACGCATGCGTGGCGTGATGCCTGGTACATTGTCGCCGCGAGTGTTATGTTTGCATCCTCAGCCGGGCTTTCGGCCGCGATCTCGGCCGGGGCTGTCTGACGGCGCCGCTCCTGGCCACTGCACACGCGCGCCGCTCTCAACAGCCAGCGGTACTCCTGTTAGCCCATTCGCAGGCGCTGGATGTCAGCCACGACCTGTCCCCGTGCTGCTTTTGACGACCCACCAACAAATGCCGGCAGGTATCAGGTCCAGGCCACCAGATCCAACACAGCATCCCGCTGCGCGATCATCTGCGAGTGTGACACTGAACGGCCACCTTTCGCCACCGTTCCCACGCCGGCGAAATGCACCGGGGCGGCGGTAGCAACTCAGTATGCCGCGTGCAGGGGTTTGTTGGCACGGCGGACGAGCCGCTGGTGTGCGTGCAAAACGCGCAGACCATCCGCCGCTCGCTGCCCGGCGGCGGCCCGGTGTCCGTCAGCGACGTCGAGAACATGCTGCCCCCGGAGGAGGGCCTCACGATGACGATCGTCGAGATCGAGCGCGCCTCGCTCGTCAGCGTCCTCGAGAACAGCGTGTCCACCCTCAATGAAGCCAACATGTGCGCCCCCCGCCCTGTCCCCCCACACGCACCGGCCCTGCCTGCCCTCACTCACGGAAGCGGGTGACCTCCGTTAAGCGGCACCGCCGCCTCAAACTGCGCGCGAGGCGGCTTCGGCAGCGACCCTCCTCCACGCACCCCAGTGCAGCTGTACCTCTCTGCACCCGTCACAGCACTTGAGAGGACACGATATGCCTCCGAGTCTCCATGCCGTGTTTCAGCTTCCACGTGCCTCTTTCATCCCTGCCGGCAGCGGTGCCGCGGGCGATGGCTGTCACCTTGTTGCGCGACTGCGTGCACTCCTCTGTACGAACTCCTCTGTACGAACCGCTCCGAGCGCGCGCGTGAGCATGCAGGGAAGTCGCGGACGACCGGTTCCTCCACATCGGCGGCGGCCTGCAGTTCACGTACGACGTCACCGGCCAGCCGTACCGCTTCAACCGCACCTCCGGGGAGCTGCTGTCGGCGGGCACGCGCGTGTCGGGCGTGACTTACGACTGCGGCGAGCTGCCGACAGGCACCGTGCGCGTCGTCCTCAACAGCCAGCTCGCGGAGGGCGTCCAGGACTACGTCGGCCTGAAGAACGGCGAGACGCTGCTGACCTTCGGGCCGCTGCTCAGCGAGGCCGTCTCGATGTACCTCGACGCCGCTGCGCCGCAGGACGGCCAGGTGTGGACCCGAGAGCTGCGATACATGGCAGCGAATCGCTGCGGCGACGGTGGACCGGCGCAGGAGACTTTGGTTGCGGTTGGAGCTGACAAATGCTGGCACGGGACACCAAACCGCCTGAAACCAGGATGTGTAGTGACGCGTCTTGTAGGGGGGGTTGTCGATCGGATCGGTGGTGTGCAGGTGCCTCCGGCAGTCGTCAGTCTGCCGGCGCAGATCAACGCTCCTCCGCCCTGCGAGAGCGCGACCGCGTGGCAAGACGTCGCAGCGGAGTCGTATGCGCTGCTGCCGGCGCCTGCCACCGCAGCTGCACCCGCGCCTGCGGGCGACGCTGTGCCGCCACCCGCGGCACCGCCGCCGCCGCCGCCGGCCGGCACCAACACGACGCGTGGCGCGGCGCAGACGCCGTCGCCTC
>JAUMHO010000007.1:2353304-2372465 GCA_032360965.1 Ulva armoricana
CCCGTGGTCCCGGTTATCCGGAGATGTCAAGGTCCTTGTAGGATATGGCGAGTAAGTGTCACATTTACATTTACATTCTCAGTCGAGTACAGCACCTACACATGCTGCACTCCCGCGTCACTGATCACCACAGGTTTACCCCCTTGGCCCGTGGTCCCGGTTATACGGAGATGTCCTTGTAGGATATGGCGAGTGAGTGTCACATAAAAAAAAATAGGAATCGGGCATCACGCCAAACCCAAACGGGCATCGGCCACAGCACCCCTTCCTTTACATTTACATTTACCACTGTGACCTCTCAGTACCATGCACGCATGTACTGCATGCATGTCTCACAACCAGGACGCACCGTCTGATCCCGCCACCCGGTGTATCCACGTGCATCCATGAGGCAGGCAGGGTCGAGCGCAGCGATGCGATCCCGGGCAGGCTCGGGGGGGGGGGGGGGTGTCATGGCTGTTGCGTCCACGAGTGCATTGAGTCGATGGTGTTGAGCCTGCAGGCATCGCGCTGTCGACGATGGGCCACCTCGTGCCGATAGATGCCTGGACTGACGCGCGCACCTCCATCTTCTCCGTCGCCGTCGGCCACGACGGCCACCGCACCGTCTCGTCCACGGGCAACAACCTGCTCACGCTGGAGCACCAGCTGCTGCACCAGCTGTTCGAGAACGACGCGGAGAACTTCACGCAGCTCAAGCAGCCGGGGCTCATCCGGAAAAAGTGGGTCGGCCTCAAGGTCGCCGGCTCGCAGTACGGCGAGATCCTGCCCCCGTGGGTTGATGCTGAGACTGGCGAGACAGTGATCAGCCTCCGTGGTGCGATGCCCTGAACGGCGCGCCGCTGTCGCCGGTGCGGACGGTCTCCGGTTGGTTTGGTTCCGCGCATCCGGCCCCTCACCGGAGGCCTGCCGGAGCGTCTCCGGCGGATGCCCGGATCGATGACTCTGTGCAACCAGTGCACTACAATCGGGAGTTTTGTCCCATCAAAGTGCGGCTTTGTGGGGTGGACGTGTAGGGCCTGGATGTCCGCGTCACGGGTACGGCCAGGCAGCGTCCACGGTGTGGGACCAGCCGTTCGGGTGCACACCGGGAAAGCAAGTCTTTGGCATTCGGGCGTGTTGGCTGTGGAAGGTATACCAGATTTGACAGTGGTCTGCAGCACCGCCCCGCTCCATGCATTGTAGCAAACGCAGGGTCGAGTCGGAGGACGCGTCCAGGTCCGCCGTGGTGCTGGACATGGGACGGTGCCTGTGGAGCTGCAACCTCCCACCCCTGTGTTGCGCCACGCTAGTTCCTGGGAACATCACCATGTGCTCTCCTGGGATTGGCGGCAAGCCTGCCCACCTGCATCCTCTGTCAATCAGAGCAAGGCAGCACAGGGTGTGTGAGCGCAGCTGCTGCCATCACCGGTGCCCGGCATGGGGATCAGAACCATGGACGAGATCGCGTCCTGGGGAGTCGCACGCATGCAGTCCGGCCCGGCCAACTGACAGAATCGGCCAGGCCGACGCGCGAACTGACACGATGGTCGGGGAAGCGTGTGGTCGTGTGTGCCACCAGCGGTGTGGCAACATTGCTGAGGCGGTTGGTCGGGACCGCCTGTGTTGCGTTCACCTCGCGGGGGCTCCGTGGCCCATGGCTCGGGTTGGCGGGACTCCCGGTACCTGGGCGTTTCGTATGTACGGTCAGCGTTCGTCCCGGGGTGGCGGACGCGGGTGGCTGGGTGGTGGAGGTGGGTTTCCAGGGTCGTGCCCCCAAAATTAATCCTGACAAATGACAAGACCTCCACCAGAGTGTCGTGATCGCCCAACACCGCGTGCCGGTGCAGGGGGGGAGTCGATGCTGCTGCGGGAGGTGCCCCTGGCGAGCAGCAAAGACACGCTGTCGGTGCTGCACACGGACCCGCTCGGGAACTACATGTCCTGCGTGATGCCTGTGCTCGCGCACCGCAGCCTCTCCACCGGCGAGTGGGCCACGGCACGTTCCCCCTGCGCCACCCTCGGCGTCCCGTGCCCGTGCCTTGCGGTCACCCGATAGCCACGGCAGCCCCCCAAACTTGTCCTGGAACTGGTGACCTGCCCTGTACGGCGGAACATGCAGTCCCGGTCGCGGTCGGCGTGGCGAGCGGTCTCGTCGCCAGTCGTCGCCGCACCCCGTGTGCTGCTTGACCACGGGGTCCGCCACCGGCTGCCTGCGCACCGGTGGACACACGTTGCAGGCATCTCTGCAATCAGGACTCGGCGGCGGCACCACGCGTCTGCTACGCAGTCGTGCGGGCAGGTGAGAAGTAGGTAGTGCAGGCGTCCCCCGGCGCCGGTGTGGCCGCAGCGCGCCTTACCATCTCGACGATGCGCCCCCCCACCACGTCGGCCGCACTGTGGTACCCATGCATCCCTAGCACCTGCTGACACTTTCGCGCTCTCGCCACAAGCTGCGGCTGACGGCAGCGCACATGCCACTGCCGCGAGTCATCATGAGCCGTGGTAAACACACACCGGTTTATCAGGGTGGCCGTTGTGGGTTTGTCCCTGGGAAACCAGGCTAATCTGGGCCGACCCTGGTACAAGCTTGTGTGTGTTCTGGGTGTGTTCTGGGTGCGTAAGGTCGCACGGGTGAGGCACCGGCACGGCACCGAGGCATGTGCCCCTGCAGGTGCACCTGCTCGTGCACCCCCTCTACTACTCCTTCCACACCGACTTCTGCCAGTGCACCGACGCGCGCAACCGCGTCGCGTTCTTCGCACGCCCGCCGACGGCCTGGCTCGCGTCCTCCGCCTTCGGCGGCCCCGCGCCGCCGGACGCCGCCGTCATCCCCATCTGCGTGCCCCTGCCGGACCCGGACCTGCTGAAGCTGTGGATCGTGTTCCCGAGCGCGATGGCCGTGCTGCTGCTGATCATCAGCATGCAGTGCGCCAGCGTCCTGTCATCGTGGCAGAAGCACCGCGCGAGCTCGCGCCGGCGCAAGTGGGAGCACAACCCCGGGTGGCTCGTCAACGACAAGAGCCAGCTGCTCGTGCGAGACCGCAGCGATCCCCTCCGGTGCGCGCCCGCGCCGAGCGCCACTCGCCTAACCCCCCCCTTCCCCTGGCCTAACCGCATGATCCCCCCCGTCCCTGCCCCTGCAGCGCCTGTTACGTTGCCGCTCAGCATCCGCTGAGCGCTGCACCAGATGCTGAGGCGCAGCGGCTGTCGTGGGGGCACGCTCGCAGCAGCAGGGATCTGTCCGTGACGGGGGGGTGGGAGCGCGATCAAGGCCCTGGCCCGGGGACGGCAGCGTCATGCACTGGCTATCAGGATGCCGCAGTGTTGCCGTGGCCACGCGGACGTTGGTACCGCCGATGGTGGTACAATTTTGCCTCGCAAACGTGGCGACGGCGGTACCAAAACACAAACCATGAGACCCGGGTTCGACCCGAAATTTGCACTCGATCAGGGTGGCTCACGTGGTACAAACACCTTCAATGCTGCGGTACAAGGGCTGTGAGAGGGTGCATGCACTGGTCCAATAGTTCAGAGGTACACAATTTCGCGGGGCTGCGGAATACACCGTCGGGGTTTGGCTCGAGCCAGGTTGGCTGTGCATTCGTACGTGGGCCCGGCGCACAGGCTGTCGTTCCTCAGAAGGAGCTGCACGCAGCAGGCAGGCGGTGCTAGTACCAGGTGGTTGGATCGCCAGGACTGTCTGATGTGGGGCACGCAGGCCTGGGCCGGGCGGCAGCTGCGTGTTGACTCGCTCCTACCAGTGTTCAGCCTTTGATCGGGCGTTGCAGCAAACCCGTGACCACGCTCACAAACGGGCTGGCCTGCTGCTGCGGTGAGGAGGACACAGGGCACACTGACGGCCCGTGCGCTGCAGGAGCGAGGTCACGCTCGTGTGCACCGATGTCGAGGGCTCCACCGCGATGTGGGAGTGGAACTCCGCCGTCATGCAGGTGTGCCCCCTCAGCCACGCATGCCCCGGCTGCAGGCTGCGGCACGCACTGTATGCATGCCCCCTGATGAGGCCCTTTGGCAAGGCCGGAGCTGGTCACGTTCTGCCCGCCCAGTCTGTAAACAGCAACATCCACATGCATGTTTCTCAACCTCACATTTGAAACATACGCACTGCATGCATGCGATGACACGTGAGCGTGCCGAGGCGTGCCCGCGTCAGTGCGTTCCGCGACGCGTGTGTACGGGGAGTGCGGTGGTGTGCAGGACGCGATCTTCATCCACGACAAGGTGCTGCGCAAACTGATTCCGCAGTACTGCGGCAGCGAGGTGATGACCGAGGGGGACGCGTTCATCCTCGCGTTCCACGAGGAGACGGACGCGCTGCTCTACTGCCTGCACACGCAGGAGGCGCTGGTACAGGCGCCGTGGCCGCCGGGCATCCTCGACCACGAGAACGCGGCCGCGTGGAAGGCGAGCCAGGAGCTCAGCGCGTGCCTCAGCGACCCGCGCTACCAGTACATGCACGCGAACCTGGGCGACCGCCTGTTTGCCCGCAACAACGACCTGGTGTGGCCCGCTCGGGTGCTTGCTGGACACGCGGCCGGCGTTTGGGGCCGCCGGCGCGGGTGAGCGCGTGTGCACCGGTGCGTGATGGTCGCCAGCACGGTGTGGCGGGGCTTTCAGCGTCGCCTGCTGCAACGCCGTGTCGGCTGCAGCGGCACGGAGGACATGGCGTGGGCGAGTGTAGAGCACCCCCAGCACTCGGGCTGTAGCAGGGCCTGGGGTGCAGTCCCAGCGCACGTCTGCCGCCCAGCCCGTGCAGCGTCACCGAGCAGCGGTGTACGTTTGAGTGGTGCCTCGCGTTTACTGATGCACGGCGCAATCGATCACCTGCACAGCCACCCGTGGGTGGCTCCGGCCGGCATCTGCCCTGCGCACAGCGGCCACGGCGATGGCAGCGCTCCGCGGTTTGGGGCTAGGGATTCATTCAGGCGAGTCCTCACGAGTGCTGCGTGCGTGCAGAGGCAGCCGATCTTCGCGGGCCTGCGCGCGCGCATGAGCATACACACCGACGTCGCCGACGCGATCTCCATGCATGAGATCACGCAGAAGCCGCTGTATCGCGGCTCGGTGTACGACTTTGCGGAGGGCCTCTCCGACTTTGCTAAGGGCGGCCAGGTCGCGGTGTCGCCGGGCACCCTGGGTCGCATGACCCGCGACGAGCGCCGCTTGTACCGCGCAAGCGCGACCCTCGACGCTGAGCTCGCCAAGGGCCGGCTGACCGTGCAGCGGCGGGAGAACGCGGGGCTCAACATCACAACCCGCATCATCAAGTGCGTGCACCGCCCGCCCCCCCCGCCCCCCATCGCTGCCCCCCACACACACGGACGGCCCCGAGCGCGCTCTGCGGTGCCCGTGGCGGTTTGCGGTGTTCGCCAACCCAGGGACGCTGGTGCTCGCCTGGGACCTTCCCACTTGTTTTCTTTGGAATCCCCCCTCCTGTCCTGTTTTGCGCCGTTGCTTGACTGTGGCCTCGCAAAGCGAACGCATGATCAGGCCGCCATTCTCTGGAATGGATTGACAGCCTTGCTGTCAGCGGTCAGGCGTCGCCCACCCTCGCGGTCGACCCTCACTCCCGCCAAGCGGGACTGCCCGCTGGAATCTTCCTGCCCGCCTGCCAAGGCTTCTGCGATGTCATGATGTACAGTACAGCTGGTCGGGTTACCTGTGGCGCGTCCGCTCTGCTGGCCCGTATGTTCGCAGGACAGCCGGCATGCCGCTAGACACGCTGGCAGGCCTTGAGGGGTTTTCCATCGGTCTCACCGAGATCCCGCGCGGGTGGCCACGGTTGCGGTGTGACGGTGGCATCGGGTGTGCAGGCAGCTGCAGGAGCTGCGGGTGGCGCTGGGCTGGCAGGAGCGCTTTGCGAGCACGCTCGCCTTCTTCCTGCTCGACGTCGGCATCGGCAAGCCGAAGCAGCCGCCGCCGCTCGCGGTCCTGCGCGCCCGCGTCGGCCGCAACAACGACACCGTCAACCTCCCCGACCTCCCGGTGCGCCCCCCGCCAGTGTCGACCTTCGCAATCACCTGTTGCGGCTCAGACCTGAGACCTGTTTCCGGGAACTCGCGTTGTTGGCTTTAGGAGGCCTGCTGAACTGAACACCGCCCCCCGCCAGTGTCGACCTTCGCAATCACCTGTTGCGGCTCAGACCTGAGACCTGTTACCGGGTTGTTACTCGCGTTGTTGGCTTTGGGAGGCCTGCTGAACTGAACCCCTAACCCCACACACCGTTCGCCCGCGATCCCCGGCCTCACGTTCGTCTCCGAATCCACTCCACAGTGAAAGCAGCAACGCAGCACAGATACCACACGGTGATGATATCCTGCCATGGTGCATAGTTGTCCAGCATTGCCAGCGACGGCACCAGCGTATCAGCCCCAACAGTGTCACCTGACTCCGCCATGAGTCACCGCCGGGCTCGGCGCTGTTTGCCCACGCTAGCAGCGGCCCAATGCCGGGGTGAGATCGCCGTTATGCCCGGTATACTGCCTCTTGTCCTTGCGATTCGATGTTGCGCCTGCGGCGCCTGCCCCGCCGTGGTCGCTCTGAGTACTGGCGCGGCGTGTGGCGGGCGTGCTGTGTGCTGTGCATGCCGTTCAAGCGGCGTGCTGTGCAGGTGCAGTACTACTCGATGGTCAACGTCTTCCACGCGTACTCGCGCGACCTGCACCTCCGGAGCCTGTACTTTGACCGCACCGCGGAGGCCGAGTGGCCGGGCGGCTTTTTCCGCGCGCCGGGCGCCCTCGAGTACGTGCTGAGTCAGCGCGCGCCGTTCGTGGTGAGCATGCGCATCTCCGCCGAGTGGGTGCTCGCCGCCAGCGGCGGCGGCGGCGCGCACGGCGGTGTCGGCCGCATTGACAGCCGGCCGGGCAGCGTGTGCGAGGGGTGGGCACACCGCGAGGCGGGCGTCCGCCGCCAGCGCTACTTCCACGTCCGCCCATCCCACCCCCACAAACAGCTCTGCCATCTGCATCCCGGCAGGGCTGTCCTGTCGGAAACTGAGCCTTGTGGAGTGATCCCTGGTGGTGTACGTCCGGTTGCGGCCGCAGTGGTCGGCGTGGGACGGTGGCAGGCAGTGACGGTGCGGCGTGTGCTGTGCAGGAGCTCGTCGTGCAGGCGGCGCACGTCCACAACGGCTACGTGAGCGAGTGCGTGTGGGCGCGCTCCAAGATGAGCGCACACGTGCTCTTCATGCTCTCCGAGGAGGCCATCGCCGCGGGGCTCACCATGTTTGCCGCGAACCAGCTCGCCGCCGACCGCCTCACCTTCGCCGTGCCGTGCACGGTGGCAGAACCAGACAATGGCGCGCTGCCGCGCCTCGTGATGCGCATGAGCATCGCCAGCAGCGGCTGCGATGCGCTGCACCCTGACGAGCGCACCGGACGCCTGGCACGCCCCCCCCTCCCTCTTCCCGGCCCTGTTCTGTAGGCTTTTACCTCGGTAGTATAGCCGGCGTGCGCTCCGCAGCGCCCCGGTTGTGGTGGTGGGGTTTTGTGAGCGCCAAGAACGGGCAGCGACGACTGTGGGCGCGGCTCATGTCTGGCGGTCCTGTGGTTGCATCAGCACTGACAACGCATGGGGCTTGAGCCACACGCACACATGCCTGCCAGATCTACCCGCTACGCCACCATTCCGGGCCACCGTCCACGTTCTGATGCACCCGTTTTGCGCGCGTTGGTACCGCCGCTGCACCAGCAATGTGTCACGTATGCATGCCACTGATGCATGTGCGATTCTAAAGCTAGAGCAAGCAGGCGTAACCACGCTGGTGCCCGATCCAGGCGGCCCGGTGCCTGCGGCCACTGACCGCAGATGGACGATGCTGGTGGGTGCCGGTTGGATGAGATGCGTGATCTCATTCAAACGGCGATGAGAGATCATGCATGTGTGGCTGCCCATGCAGGTGATCCAGGGGCCCCTGGCGCAGATGAGCAAGGAGATCCTGGCGCTGACAAACACAAACCAGCTCCTCATCGATCGGCAGTCTCTCAACACTGCCTTTCCCCTGCCCCCCTCTGACCGTGCGTCCCCGCCCCCCCTCTGCTCCACACTCCCCCCCTGTTCTACTCTCCCGAACATGCGCTGCTGCGGCCGCTGTGCGGCTTGACTGGCTACCATCCGCCTCGGCGGCCCCCGGAGGCCGTGCTCTAGCGCAGCTCAGCGGGCTGGCTGCGCCGCCCAGGTTACTGGCACGGGGCTGTCATGCATTGGGACCGCACATGATTCTGTCGTTGTGCGGGCCTCGCCACTGGGCTGCCCTGGGGTACCACACAGGCCGCTTGACGGCGCCGTCTGAGCGCTGGTGCAGCCCTGTGCGGCCGCTGTCTGATCAGACTGCCCAGCGCCTGGCTGCGGCTACGTGCCACATGCGTGTCAGCGCATGCGTGCGGCATGAGCCGTGCCCTGCCTGCGTTCCGCCACGCTGCCGCTGCGGCAACGCCGAGGCAGCAAGACTTCACAGCACAGTCACGACACGGACTGCCGCTGCGGAGCCTGGCCGGCGGCACGCCACGTCCGGGCCCTCGCGGACAACCGCAGCCGTGTCGTGACCGCCCGGGCAGCCGACACCGTTCCGCTGTCAACTCAGGCGTGCGGCACGTTGACCGCAGCAGCAGCTAGAGGACCGACGGTCAACACAGGCGTGCCACGCCGCACCTCGACCGCAGCTGTAGCCCTCTTGATGCAGGGGGGGCGCAGGCACACGTACTCTCCCGGGGATGTCTCCCCGCAGCAGCATTCCATGCGTCAGATGCCGGCGACCGGGCCGCCCCCCACGCCGTTTCTCCTGGATGTCGGGACGCCCCCTTTGGCACACAAGCACCTCGGGCCAGGTGGCTGTCGCGTGTGACGCGGGAGTGCTGTGCTGTGTGTGCTGTGGTTTGGCTTGGGATCAGGTGGGGGAGGTGTGCAGAGCGCAGCGTGCTGAAGGCCGCGGACAGAGTGGAGTATTCGCAGCGCTTCGCAGCACCCAGCGCGGAGGTGAGGCCCCCGGCCGTCGGCACGGACCTGTCCGACCTGATGTGGACGCCGCCGTCGGCCGACGTCGCGGCGGATGGCCTCGGCCGGGGGCCCCCTGAGCTGCAGTTCCTGACGAACGACCTGCCGGCGTCGTACCGCATCGTGCGGGCGTGCAGCATGGGCAGCTTCTTCATCATCGGCCAGAACGTGACGGAGCTGTTTGCGGTGTCGGACATGCACTCCTCCCAGGCGGACGCGACGAAGCTGTCGTGGCACGCCCTCACGATGCGCGTGACGACGGCGCTGCGAGGCACGATCGGCGGCCTGCGGACGTTCGACCTCGTCAAGGCGAAGCTCGTCGACCCCAAGCCGCTGCTGCGCACGCTTGTGCACAACCTGTACGTCGACACGTGCACGCACCTGCTGGATGCGTAGCGTGGCTGGAATCGGGGCGGCATCGGCTGTGCGGCCTGTTCGCATGCATGAGCTGGGAGGTGCTCGGTCTGCACACGTCACTGGCACCGAGCCGGCACAAGCTGCCCGCGGTTTGCGCCGGTGGGGACGCGGTGACGCTGGTGGACACGGTGATGCTGGACGCGGGGATGGCGCGGTGGCTGCTGGCGGGAGCGTCCTAGCTGCTGATGGTTGCGGGGTGGCTGAGGTGGAAACATGACATCTCGGCTGGCAGTGGTGAGGAGCAACTGCAGGGGCCAGTTGGTTGAGTGCCGATAATCGGTGCGCTGGGGTGGTGCACATGAGCAGCTGTGGCAGGCGTGCATGACAGGTGAGCATGCGTGGCAGCTGTGTATGGTATTGGTAGCCATTCGTGGGTTTGGCACTGAGTCGTGTTGCAGGCAGAGGGGGCACCTCCCAGCGGTGCGCCTACAGGTTGTTTCTGCATTTTGGATTGCACCTGGTGTGGCAGTGGGCTGGTACACATTTGGTGCGGAACTGCTTTGCAGGGTGACAGGTGGGAGGTGTCACGGTCATACCATTTGGCACTCATAACCTCCCCCTCGGCTTTGGAGCAGTGTGGTTGATGTACGTTCGTACTGTAAATGACCTCCTATGCTGAACGTAGTACATAGCGACCCCTTCACAATTTCCAGGAGTAGGAGCAGAGCGACAATGATAGGGGACAGGTTTAATGGAATGAAGGCAATGTCACATATTCTTTTCACTCCACCTGAAATTGACACGGCACACATGGTACTGCACAACATCAATATATCCTCATTACGTCAGGCCTGAACATGTCATATCAGATGTCCAAGACACACGCTCATGGAGGTTGCCATTCCAGTGATGGCTACATATCCCCTGTCGACTACACTGGAAATGTTGACAGGCCGGCATATGCAGACAGCTGGTTTGAGGTGTGCACTTGCCTGTAGGTGTTTTTGGCGGGGGGCGATACAGTGTACTACCTACTTTCCTATTTGGAAAAAGGGAAAGCCCTCTACTTTACAAACCCAGACACATGACCATGTACCGCATGTGAATTGCTTACCAGTACAGGATAGGTTACAGTCTCGGTTGCCTCCCATCGTACTGCGGTGCATGCTGCAGACAGTCATTTGTCTCGGCACACTCTACACCTCATTCCCCCCACTCGAATCTATACATCCACCTCGCTCGCTCAAATCTGCGAAGCTGTTTTACGCGACAATGAAGGAGTCAATGGCACCCACAGCATCCTTCTTGGCACCCTTGAACCAGCGCTTATCACCGACCTGGAACTTAAGGATGTAGAGGTTGCCGTCGCTACCAACAGTGCTCTTCACGAGCTGGTGACGACCACCCTCATCACCATCAGCACTGCGGACAAGGAGGTCATACATGTAGTAGTTCTTGCCCTTCTTGTCCTTGCCCTGGCTCACATCCAGCAGGGAAGCAGCGGCATAGCGGCCCTCCGCGAAGCCACCCTCCGACTTGGACAGGCCTGCAACATGCTGACTGTGTTGCGCAACTGATTCTCAGACAAGGAATGTGGGCAGACAGGAGGATTGGGGCAGTTGAAGCAAAGTGCAGGAGGTCAGCAGCAGCAGCAGGTGCACACCTGTGTATGCTTGCTTGCCGAAGAGGCCGAGGGTTGAAAGCTCAGAGAGGAACTTGTCGGTGTCACCGAACTGCTCGATGGAGGACTTGGAGGTGGGGATCTTGATGACGACCAGGTTGTTCACGGCATCACCGTTGTCCTCGTACCGAAGCACAACGCCGTTGAAGTCCTTCTCCTTGGATGGGTTGTACTTGGATGGGAGGAGGACTGCGAAGCCGTCGCCGGTGTACGGGACGAAGCCTGCAGGTACAGTTCACTGTCACCATCTACGCCGCTGCGCACATTGCCGCCGATGCGATAGTCATCGCAATTAGCTCTAAATTCCGCTACTCTACACGTAATGAAAACTATACTGCAGATCGAACGCGAAGGCACCGCGACGCCCGCAACACTCAGCAGTCTTGCCTGGGTTGTGCGAAAAACAAGTCATTTGCGAAAGTGCCCAACGCAAAGAGGTCAGCTACTGGTGGTTGCGGCAGGTGTTTTATGAAGTCGAGAGGAGGCGAATGATGCCTAATGTCTCATGGTCAAGCGAGGCGGTTCAGTTGCGGATGCATCGTATCGCCGATGTCACCAATGCATCTAATCGGATCACGGGGTACATCGCTCAGAAGGAAACAAGAGTGCTGATATCACGCAAACCCTTGCCTTGACAGATGTACTAGTTCCATCTTGGCCGGGGCTGAAAAGACAGTCAGCTCGGCACGCACCGCTTGTGTTGGTAGCCCGTCCGAAGACGTTTGCGGAGTCACCGTAAGAAGCCTCAGCCGGCTTGGCTGCGAGCATAGCGGGGATGGCAGCGAGGCTGACAAGAGCTGCGCGGCGATCGCTCTGCACACCAGGGGTGTGATGTCAAGGAATGGGATGGGGGACAGCAGTGACCTGACACGCGTGCACGACATCGCTAGTCAAAAAGTGTATCTGTAAGACGCAGCTGGGGGCCGGCTACAGGGATGTCCAGTCCATTTGTGTGTGCGGATGCTGGCGAATCAGGGTACAGGCGCGATGCACCCACAGCGACGGGTGCAACCGCATCACCGCCAATTAGAGCGCAATAGGTAGCATACAAACTCGATACATGTTTGTGTACGGGGAGAGAGCGACACCGGGCACCCGACCCGCCAGCCGGGGCGATCGGTGACAGACGTCGTTGCGCCCACCTGACGCAAACTGGTAGCGATTGCACGCTGGCAATCACAACACACCACAACGCACTGGTGTCGCACCTCAGCACGAGGAACCACGGCAGCACGGCGAGCACCGTTAGCGGCTTGACCGCGGAAAGTCTTCATGGTGGTGGCCATCTTACGGACTTCTCTGAGCTGAGATTACGACCTGGTTTGCACAGATAAATTGCTTACCGACGGTGGCTTGTGCGTGTAATATACAACCTTGAGACCGGCCTCCACGGGGCGAAGCAGGCGCACTCGAATAGTGCGCAACGCTCCTGAGATACCAGATCTGATCTCCGCCCAAGGTGGATTTAGTTTCATTGATGGATTTCATAGAGCCAGAAATTCAGGGTTTTCTAGGTCTGCAACAAGTGGGGCAGAATCTTCCATGCACATCTCCCGTTTCCCCGAACGGCGCTGTGCGATTCATCGATGCTCCTCATTAGCCTGGGGCGCTTCATCCAGGGAGGCAGCGTTCAGTCGGTCAGCTTGGCCATGGATCATAGATTTGTGCATGGGCGCAAATGCGCAGGCAGCTGTGTGCGTTGCTAGCAAGCGGCCAGTTCCGGAGCGTGACCGGACCAACCAACGAACGCTTGCGTCAGTTCACCGCATACCTGCGATGACACGGCCTGCAATTATAGACACCTGTGCCGTTTGTGGGCTTTTCTTCCTCCTGTCTCCGTTGCTTTCTGCGGATTGAAGCGTGCTTTATCCGCCAGCACAAACATGTGCTGCTTTTGCCAAAGGCAATGCCGCCCATACCGGCCAGTAACTGGAGCGATCTGTCCGGAATTCTACTGCAATGTCGGCATGGCACATGTTGAGGTATACGCTGCACGGCGTTTCCATTACAGCCCACCTCGCACTCTGTCGCACACCCACGAGAAGTAAATGACAATGTGTACGCCTAAACCAATTCTGTGCAGCATAGATTCCATTTTCAATTGAAACAAATTCCGTTCACAGGCGTGGTCAGACGGCACCAGGTTGAACTGATCATGAGGATCAGTGGTTTGGGTCAGCGACATGTCGACCAGGTGTCCCAGTGGCAGGCATAGTGCAGCTTCCCAATAGTTCCGTAGCTCCTGGCGGTGTAATGCCATGCACCGGTCTCTGCAACCAGCTGAGTGCAGGAGCACGCACGTGACAGCCATGCCGAATGAGATGCATGCCTGAGCTGTCCGCCTAGATAAGGATGCGCAGGCTGAATAAAAGTGGTCTGGTGGAGGATGCAGTTGCCTAGGGAGGTTGTTTCCACCAGCACACACAGATGTGCTGAAGCGTGCCAACTCAACGACATCGAGGCTGTCAGAAACATACACCAAACGAATGCCATCATCCAGGTAGATGACATAATCTATAAGGTGACCGAATCTCGACATTCGTTTGAAGTTTCGTGCCAAAGAGAACGGTTCATCGCTGTGCTACTCTGTAACACGGCTCTGGGAGATATGACCACCTGGGATTGTTGCCAATCGAATGCTCTTCTCCTGCTTGCCACGTCAAATTGTGGCCCTCATTTTCATACCGGGTTTTTTTTAATTAAGGTGTACGTGTAGACACGCCCATCCAGGCGACCGGATCGTGGCTATCCTTGCAAACAGTCATGCAGCAGAAAGTTTGGGACAGGCGCACGTGTGAACGTCCGCCTTGACATACAGCTTAGGTCCTTTTTGGTCTTTGTTCCTGTCTCCGTTTAGGGCCAATTAGATACTTGCCAGCTGAGAGTCCTGGACTGCATGCATCCAGGACGGCCACACTAATCAACACTGGCCCAGCACATCAACTACACATCACGCATCCATACTCTGGCGATGGCATCAAATTGAATTGGCGCCAACAGCTGGTGTGGCCGGTTGCGTCCTGACAAGGTACTCCGGCCGGCAGGTGGGGGGTGCCATCACACTCTATTCTCGAGCTTCTTCACCAGTTCTCAAAGACCCCGGATGATTGCTGCTGCGCCTGCAAAGGCAAAATTCGATGAGGCATGTCCGTTCTTGGGGCTGCACAATGAACTGTTTCGTGGACCACGGTTCTAACGTGACCCTAGTGCGGAGTGCTGCGACCGCGCTGACAACGTACATCGTTCTGTTCCTGTGTCAGCATGCATCGCGCGTCCCTCTGGGCGCCTCGAATACTCATGCAGGCATTCGAATTGGCTCACTGGACATTGATCACTTTGTGTTCACGCATCACTACAGAAAGCAGCACGAGGGGAAGGCATCACAAGCGCAAGCTGTGCCTCTTTCATGTAGTTTCCCGTCTCAGGTAGATCGTCATCGTCGCTATTACCACGCGTTACTCAAATTTACATGGCGAGTGCTTGAATCGCGGTAGAGGATGAGCGATGCTGGAGGTTCGCAGAAGAAGCCTGCTCCAGCACGCAAGCGGTGCGGGTTCCCGCGTTCGTAACAATATGCTCTTTCAACCGACACCGTGAGCCCTGCATGGATATTTTAGGCCTGTGAAATTTCTTTGCAGTAATCAACCGACCGGTGGTGTGAAGAAAACGCGGTTTGCTCCTGACACCAAACGAAAGAAGCGTGATCAAGACACATATACCCCGGTGGATCCCAAAAGCACCTTCAAAGGCATATTTGTCAAAGATCTTGGGGATATGATGTTTGGCTATGGTGATAGTTCCACCAACCCCGTACCCGAGACAGTGGATGCTGTGGAGAGCATTGCTGTGGAGTTTGTGAAGAACATCGTGACACAATGTGTCACTAATGTACGTACCACACACTCGCATGTGCCTGATGTCTCATTAGCACCTGCTCTTTGAGGTGTCGTGGTGTGTGTGCAGTCATCCATCAAAGGCAAAATTGATGTACCAGATGTGCAATTTGTGCTCCGGAAAGACTTGCCCAAAGCAGCACGAGCTGGGGAGCTTATCATTGCAAAAGACAGAACAAAACGTTTCAAGAACGTTGGCAAGATGGAGGACCTGGACGTCGAGACCATTGAAGATGCACTGAACGTGCACGAGACCTCATAGTTATAGCCGTGACCCGCTGCAGCCTTATGCACAAGGCAGCAGACGCGATTTGGCACATAGTGTACATTGAAGCACTTAGATTTGCAATCGCAGAAGCCTGGAAAATAGGAATCTGCGTAAATGAGCCAGCTGCAACATAAGGAACCATCGCCACCATGTAGACACTTGGTGCCGGCACCAGTGAAACAGAACAAATTTTCATGTAGTGCAATGATGCACAAAGCAACAAGGAATTGTGACAGCTAGATTGAGACCGTAGCAGTGGTTACAGACTCCAACAGTTGATACAGCAATCCACTCCCGTTCGGCTGCAGCAGGAGAGCACATAAGGATGCTGAACAGATCACTGTGAACGACTGTTTTCGCCCTGCAGTCATCGTGCTAAACAATCACAGCTTCTCAGTCAACATGTGCTCGAACAGGTGAGGACAGGCTGTCCCCGGGGGGCACTGGTAGATACCGTGGAGATTATATGTGCAGGCCCGATGCCGCTGATAATTTCAGCTTGTTTTGCGCTACCCCAGTTCAGCATACGTGAAGGGACAGGTAGGGCGATCCCCTCAGCTCTGCCCTGTATTGTGAGAACAGCGACAAGCCAGATACCAGCGGCCCAAGAGGGAGCAAGGCCCAGGGTCAAAAGACCAGGCTGGGAGGCAGTGGTTGGCGTTGCAGAGCAGCTTTAGGCCATTCCTTAGAGAGCGTTGAGTCATGCTGGTGAACCTTGGCCACAGGTGCGACGCGTCCAAGTGGTGCAACCCACCCAGGCTGTATGATACCAGGTCGTCTGATATCAGGTCTGAGCATCAGGGCGCTAAAACGGAATGTCTTTCAAACTGTTACAGCCTAACTTACAGGTATACCCAGTCCGAAGTAGCAGCCTCGGACTATTGCGTATACAGCATCAGTGCACCTGATACGTATTCATCGGCCCAATGGAACACCACAACAGTCTGACACCCTCACTAAGTCGGGACTGAACTGCGTTCCCTACCAGGCGCGTAGAGAGTGCTACCAGTAGGGCAATGCTTCCATCCTGGGCACACCTCATATGGCGAGGCAGGCACCATGCCGGCGCAGCGAAGGAGCGACGTATTACAGGCACCAGTGTTGTAGCAGACCTCCCGAAGGCAAAAAAAAGCGAATTGTTGGGAACATGTCCCAGGTCTGAGCCCCAACAAACGGTTGCTCAGATTGACACTGACAGGCACATGCATCACTGGCAGACATGGCATACTCAACATACACTGCTCGTACTATCCTGCCACCGAGCGCTGCCCTAGTACGAGAGGGGAGCACTGCTCGTCCTGACACCGAGCGCTGCCCTCTCGAGGCGCTCCCGCCGTGGCCTGACTCATTCACCGCTCAAAGACTCAAAAACTGCAGCAGCCGGGTGCTCACACAGGCCAGCAGGAGTGGGGGCCCCCCTCCACCGGGTTGCGCCACAGCCATCACGCTGCGGCTCACACAGGCCCTCCCTCTCATTCACCACAGACAGGCCCACACGCTGCACAGCAGCATCCAGAAGCAGCGTCACCGCTGCAAGCAGGCACGCTAGCCACAGGCCCAGATCGAATTGTGGACAACCGAGGAGGTTCTCTGAACACAACCAGCAGTCATGCACCAAGTGTCCACGGCATGCAGCCCCATGAGCCGGCCACCCTTGGCGCCTCCACGTGGAGCACAGCATGCCCCCCTACAGCACTGGGCAGACTCCCTCCGGCCTCTCGCGGCTTCCCGGGAGTATCTGCATCGTCCTGCCGCCCTCCCGCGTGAGACCCTCCAGCCACGCCACACCGCTCGCACCGCGCTGCTGCCACTGTTCAACGTCAGCGGTCAATGGCCAGGGCCAACCCCTGACCACTTGACCTCGCAGACTGTCGCGTGTAGGGTTGTCGAGGCCGCACGACACGGTCTCCGGACACTGCCGGGGGCAGCTCGCGCCACCCTGCATCCCGCCCTGGCACTCACGCATGCATGGAGCAGCTACCCGCCGCCGCCTCACCACGATCGAGCGGATGCAACGCTTCGGCTCAGGTGCCAGCAGGCGGCCGCACCGGCAGCACTGCCCGCCCCTGAATCTGAAGAGCTCCTGCCCTTCCACCCTTCCCCGCGCTGCTGTGGAGGTTGGCCTGGTGACGTCTAGTACTGTGTTTGCACGGCCGCACCATGCGTGAGGCTACCGGCCGAAGAGGCCGCTCGAGCTGTCCCCAAAGTCGAGCATGAGGGTGAGCGCGGAGCGGGGGGCCGTGTAGCCGCCATACAGGCGCACCCCCGGCGCGAGCTGGTAGCTCGTGGAAAGCTGCGCGTCCGCGAGGTGGCGCGACGAGAGGAGCACCTTCCACCGCGCCCCCCACGCCATCTCCGCCTCGGCCTGTGCGCCGAGGAACATGCCCGCGGCCTCGTTGCCGAGCAGCGGCGTCGGCGCGCCGACGAGCCGCCAGTGCGCGTTGCCGAGGCGGCCGGAGCCCTCGATGCGGGGGAGCACCGCGGACACCGCGTTGGCAAGCATGCTCTGCACGGCGAGCCGGCCGTCGTCCTCCAGGAGCAGCGCGCGGAGCTGTGCCGCGAGCATCTCTGGGGCGTCGGCGGCGACGGCCTGCGTCGCGCCGTCGGCGAGGCGGGTGATGGTGATCGCGCGGGGCGCGTCGCGGAGCGGCGCGGCGACCGCGAACCGAAACTCCCGGGACGCCATCGCGACGTCGACCAGAGGCTCCGCGCCTGGCTCCTCGCCTGCACGCGGGTGTGGCTGTGGTGATGTGGGGCGCATGTCGTGCATGCATTGCGGCCGGGTGCGGGGGCGGAGCGGACCTGGGAAGATGATGGCGTTGCGGCGGTTGCGGTCGATGGAGAACTGCGTCGCAAAGACGTTGACGGTGCCGGGTCCGACCTCAACCTCGCCCGTGACACGCAGCGCGGCGGGCACAGCCGGGCCCGAGAGGATGACCTCAGGAGAGGTGAGGGACACCTGCAGGAAGGGGAACCACGTGACGCGCAGGTCCGGCCCGAGGATTACCCGGAAGCCGTCGAGCATCACGTTGTCGAGGCCGTCCTCGGTCGCCGTGGCGGCTGCCGCCGCGCGCATGGGCATTGAACGAGTGCAGCTTGCGCAGCAGCTCCGCGCGGCTGCCCGGCGGCGTGCTGCTGGGGGCGGCTCCGCCGCCGCCGCCTCTGTCGTCGGCCTTCGCCGCCGGCGCCGCGGCGCTCGGGGCAAACGTGCCAGACGCGATTACGGCGCCGCGGGAGACACGGAGGTCCCCCGCGAGCACGGGCGCCGCCGCGCTGCCCGTTGTGGTCACGTTTGCATCCACAAAGCCCAGCAGGGCATGGTGCTTCACCTCGATCGACTGCGCGGCGAGGTCCAGCTTCGCCCGGGGGTCCTGCACCGGCACATGCATACCTGTCATGCATTCAGCCAGTACGCCAAACATGAGCCACAGCACAGGACGGGGCGCACTTGTCGCGCAGCGGCGGGCGTCAGCGGCAAGCGGCCCTTGGCAGCGAGCCGCCCGTCTCCCGCGGAGGCCTTGAGGTCCTTCACCTTGAGCACGTCCCGCTCCACCACGAGCGTGCCGGCGACGCCGGTCAGGGGCTCCCGGAGGTGCGGCATGTCGACCTGTGCGCGCGACACTGTCGCAGAGCCGGACATCGCAGGGTCCGCGACCGTGCCGACGGCGCGGAGCTGCACATCTGCCGACCCGTCCAGCCACTTTGGGCCTGCTGGGCCGGTGAGCTCTGTGAGCACTGCGAGCCCGGCGTCGCGGACCGTGAGCGACGCGTCGAGGCCGGTGCCGTCCGGCACGGACGCCTCCGCCGCGAGCGCGACCGAGCCGGACGCCGTCGCCGGCACCAGCTCCGCCGACACGCGGACGTGGCCAGACGGGTCCAGCGTCGCGGCCGCCGACGCCGCCGACAGCGGCACGGCGCCGAGGGATGCGGCGTCGACGCGCGCCGTCAGCGACGCGCTCGGCCGCTGCGCC
>JAUMHO010000007.1:2372565-2395147 GCA_032360965.1 Ulva armoricana
CGCCGCCGCGGCGCCCCGTTTCACGGGAGAGGCCGCGGCCAAGAAGCGCCGAGCTCCTCGCAAGCCCGTCCCCGTCGCCCCGGGCGCCGCCGCTGCGGCGGCCGGCAGCGGACTACCCGCATGCGAGGCCGCAGCGGCCGTTGCGGCGGGCTCACGCTGACTTTCGAGGCGCAGACGAGAATCACCGCCGTGGTGGGTATGCTATGGCGCGGACGGCTGAGGCTGACCGTTGGGACGGCGGCAGCGACGGGCCACCTGACAAACCACATCGTGGGCGCGACGGCTACGCCGAGCGCGCCAGTGTACGGGACCCTTTGCCCGGGCATCCTCAGACTGCAGCAGACCATGCAGCTGCCAAGGAGCCGGCAGCGCCGGAACCAAGTGAATCTGGTGAAATCGTGACGTCCGAAGAAGAGGGCGTGGGCGGCAAGGATATCGTTTCAGGAAAGCGGGGTCCGGATCGTGCAGCTGCTGCAGCGGCAGCCGAAAGGCTGCTGCGCAGGTCGCCCTCCGTGTCTGACGGGGACATCAGGTCACTGCGGAAAGCTCCTACGGGATCGCGTCGGGGCTCCGCACCTCGAAGAGACGCCCTTGATGCCGGCCGCAACGGCTTCAGATGGTAACAGTTGGACGAACGTAGATGCGTTGTGATTCATGAACCGGCACCTTGTTGTAGTTCTGTGCCTTCTTTCATACCCAGATGTTGAAATGCGATGTGCTGCAGCGCAGCTGTGCAACTAACCAAGGCACTGCCGGGTTTCCAAACCCTGATTTCATAGGCTCAGCTCATAGTGCATGCCATTTCACATCCATGCTGTGTGATTTGCCAGGTAGCACTCTGCAATGTCAGGCGCAGTGGTCAGCACTATCATGCCCAACACCACCTGGGTCAGCTTCCTTCTTCCAAGGTTTTTGTGTCACGTCAGACATCAGTGTAGTACACAGCTGTCAGCAGCTTCATCGTGGCATGCTTGGTCCATAATTGGTATGGCTCTCGATCCATATCGATCACAAACGATATACAGCTCGCATGTTGATGGATATACCAAAGTGCCTGTGAAGCGTGCACAGACCAACATAGTGGCAGGTTAGCATCCACAAAGAAGCAATCCTTTGATCCTGCAGCCACCCTGCCAAGACATCTACACACCAAAGGCGACATGCTGTGTATTTGATTGGAAAAGAAATCCTCACGCCATGGGTTTAAGCGGCGAATTGTGTTACGTTGCACTGCTTTGTGTTTGCTTGCGGCAAATTTAAGCATGACCTCCACCTTGAGTGATGCAAATCATTCAGGCTCCCACCAGGTGACGAATGTATGTGGTTTTCCTATGTTAAGTGCCCAGAAGACAGCCACCTATTTCTGCCCCAAGCAGCCAAGTTGCCATGCTGGGCAGACCTGCCTCAGCCTGCAGACCAACCTTCCTGGGTATGCCCCCCTTTCCAGATTCTAAACAAGGCATTGTAGCTAGACCATCCAAAAACCCACATTCCTGAGGCCCTAACACAGTGTGGCCTCGAACGAAGCGGTAGCGAGGAAGTTCTGTTTTCCAAGAGAGAGCCCGAACGTCGGCTCCAGCACGGCTGGCTGCACGCGGATGATCGCCCCTTCCACATCCTTCAAGATCTGGTGGTATCATCACCAAAAAATGTGTGCATGGCTGTTGAGGTGGTGGGGCAGCGGCCCCCCTGCCCTTATGGTGTATAGCTGGTCAGCGTGGCAGGCCCGCGTGTGGGACAGTGCAGATGCATGTTCACGCAATGCCCTGTACATGCGCACGCACACATGCCTCACCCTGGTCGCCTGTCCCGGTGGCCCACCCCTGCCTGCACTGCGCCACCCACGATCTCAATGGGCTTGTCTTTCCAGTGCGCGTCTCGCAGTTGCCTCGTTATCCGAGCACTCCGCTCCCTCTGAATCTTGAGGCGCTTCAGCCGCTCGCTTGCATTGCTCAGGCCCAACCGCGCCAGCGAGGGCACCGAGTCGGAGGTGCTCTGCGCCGTGCCGCCGTCCCCTCCGGCCACACCCGCACCCACCAGCCCAGCCTGAAGCTGCATGCAGTCAAAGGTACTCACCCTCGGGCCCCCAGACACGATGCTGGCCGCCCCCGCCCCCCTCGCCCCCCGGCCGTCGACGGCTTGACTTCCTCCACCGCAGCTGTCCACTCCAAACTCGACCTCGCCGTCGTCCGTGCCGAGGCCACCCAGCGACACCATGGAGGCCTCCAGATCCGCGTGGATACCCGACACGTTCCTGTAGCCCCTCGCCGCCCGCTGGCGCATGCTGCCGCTGGCGCCGATCTGGAGGTCGCGGCCGTGGCTGAGGTGCCCCGCTCGCGCCCCCCACGCCATGCCCTGCACCACCGGCCGCACCCCCTCCTGCAGAGGGTCCCCCCCGTCTGGCCCCACCGCGACGGCCGCGCCTTTCGCCCGCGCCTCCGCGGTCGCCTCCAGGCAGCGCTGGTACGCGCCGCTGTACCCGTTGCTCCCCCGCGGCCCCTCGCGCATGGTGGCTGCGCTGTGCTGTGCTACCACACTCTGGTCCGTGCGGCTGGAGGCTGCGGCGACGTTCGGCTGCCGTTTGGGGGCCGGCCGGCGCGTGCTCGACTTGGTGGACAGGTCGGAGACCTCCACGCTGTCGTCAGAGTGCCCTGTGCCGCCCAGCGCCGCCTGCACCCAACCACGGCTGCCGCTCCGTAACGGCCCCTGCTTCTAGCAACACGGCCTGTGGCATCCCATGCGGCACCGGGCACAAACCAACATGGTACATGTCAGCATGGCCCCTCGTGGCCCGACAGCGCAGGTGAACCTGACTGGGACCTGGAGCTTGTGGCCGTGCTGACACACCCCGCCAGCATGACCAGGCTTGCCGCGCCCACAACCGCCGCTGACTGCCGACTCGGCAAGCGCAGCTACCAACGGAGTGGGAGTGGGTGGAGTGAACGGCCGGTGGCCACGTCTCTCGCTTCCGGTGGGTGTGAAGGAGCTCAGGGAGCGCAGGTGGCTGCACTACTGACCGCACCTGCGGCACAACGGCTGCGCGGTCCGGAGGCGACCGCCCGCCTCCCTGCTCCTGAACGTGCGGCCAACCGGCGTCGAGGTCGACGACGTACGCGACCGCGTCGCCGCCGCCGGTGCCGGCGGCTGAGGCCGCTGGCACATCCGGGGTGCCACAGCCGCTGGAGCCGGTGCTGTTGCGGCGTTGGGGGAGGCTGCTGCGCAGGTTGGACAGCAGGCGCGCGCCGAGGCCGATCGCCCCCGGGGAGGCGCGGCCAGCCGGGCCGCGCGCCTTTTGTGGCGGCGTGGCAGGCTTGCTGAGCGAGAAAGACGGTCGGATGCTGCGGCGGCCCGCAGAACGTGGCTCACGGCGTATCACTTCCGTCCACCGGCCCTGCAGCCGCGCACACTCCGTCACACTCCGTCGGCTACCGCATCCAGACCGACCGCTTCAGCGGAAAGAGTGCACCGCATGGAAGCAGCATGGACGGCCCCCTAAAACCCAGGTCCCATCCACGGGATCTTTGTCAGGGAGGTTATGGATGCAAATGCCGTTCGCCGCCGTGGGGGCTTCCGGCAGCGTACTCAGCCGCATGCCACGGATCAGACACCTGCCGTGCACACGGCATCAGATGCAAACCTGCAATGGAGACCCTGAGGTCGGGCTACCCTCGTCGCCGTCAGTCGCTCCACCCTGCCCCGGCTCCGCGTCATCCCCTTCTTCAACACTGGCATCACGCCGGGCAGCCACCTTGGTGCCGCTGGTCGCCACGCCTCCGCCATCACTGTTCCGGAGCACTTTTGCAGACACGTGCCCGGCCTCGCTGCGCGACGTCCGCTGCGATCGTGGGCCGTCGAACAGAGAGCACGCGCTCTTACACTCCCCACCACCCTCCAGACCGGTCCACCCCGGCCGCACAGCCCCCGCCATGGTCGGCGAGCCGCCGCGCCGCCGCGGCGGCTCCTCCCCCCGGGAGCTCTGACTCCGCCGCAGGCGTTGTGCCGTGCCCTCCGCCTCCTCCGGCATCCTCTGCACCGCCCCCGCAGTAGCAGGCACCTGGGAGGTGCCCCGCTCCAGTGCCTGCACGCCACCCCCATGCGCCGCAGCCGCTCCCCGCCGCTCCTCGCCCCCGCCGACGGCAGCGCCCAGCCCCCCGGCCACTCGCGCAGCCAGCTGGCTCGTCCACCGGCCGATCCCTTGCCTGGGAGCCGCCACGGCCAGCGGGGACACCGCCGGGACCGCATCGTCCCGGCTGCCGCCGCCCCGCTCAGCCCCACCCCCCGCGCCAGTGGTGCCTCGCTGAGCAGCCCCACCGCAGGCGCCGTCGGTACTGCGACCCTTACCTGAACCGATCGCGTCCAAGGGAGCGGCAGCCGTCCGGTCTGCCCATGTGGGCTGAGGGGCCGGTGCCGCCTTGCCATCGGTGGAGCAAAACGAGGCGCTCGCGTCATCCACAGTGGCGCGGAAGGTACTGCGCTGCATGCTGCCCCCGCCCACCGAGCTTCCCGCCATCGTCGATGACACTGGCAGTGAGCTGATCCCCCCTTCTTGGATACCCTACACCGGCCACCCACTTTCTTCTATATTCACATCCAAACCCATGCATGCAAGCCGGCCCCTTTACCGTGACACGTCTCTCCTCCACACCCACACGAGTCGAACTGCAGGGCTCTGGCACAAACGCCAAGCGGTCGAATGCATGTGGCTCATGCAATGAAGCGTGCATGCGGCAAATGTTTCACACCTGCAGCTGCAGCTCTGCACGCTCCATGTCGATGCCCTGCTCAGCGGCGATCTCCTGCACACGCTCCGGGCTTGCCAGCTGGCCGAGAACGTTCCAGAGGCTTCCGATCACGCTGCGCTGGTCCTCGATGATCTGGTCGCGCACCGCCATCTGGAACTCCAGCTCCACCAGCTGCAGCGCCTGCACGCCACCACGCCCCATGTCTTGCCAGACTGTTTCCTGCGTTCTTGCATTCCCCCCGCGGGGCTGCCGCACGCAGCTCACACTCACACGGCAAGCCCAGTGTGTGATCCGGCCCAGCTGTAACATACTGCAGCTGACAGCCAGCCACTACATCCGAAGCCCTGCCGCAGGAGCACAGGGAGTCTCCTCAAGGGCACCATGGCGCAACAGTGCCTGTCAGGTATTGTAGATACGAGCAGCGGCCGGCCGCTGAGACCACCGGGGGCACCTCAACGGCCGCAGGCCACACACCCCGTGTGAGATAGACATTGCAAACAGGGGACAGCGGCAGCGGGGCGTGCCTGCAAGCGAAACTGCGTCAGGGTCTTGAGTAGCTGAGGGTTGGCGGCGCGGTGGTCGTCGATCGCCGTGTCGATCGTGCGCTGCACGCTCGCCTGCGCCGCGTCGTTCGCGTCGATCGCGGCGCGCACGCGCGCGATCTCCGCGTCGTTCTCGCGGATGCTGCCGGTGAGCTCCACGCGCTGCTCCTCTGCCGCCGCAGCCTCCGCCGCGCTCGTGTCACCCTTCTGCACACGGCGGCACGGCATCAGCTGCCATGCATGATTGCGGGCTGTGCAGGCCTGAACCAACCACGGCATCCCGAACCGCGACAGCGGCGTCACCGGCTGCTGCTTCGGAGCGACGCCGCCCCGAGCGATCGTGACCCACCCACAGGACCACGCAGCCTCCGCGGAGCGCACCGACCTACAGGACCACGCAGCCTCCGCGGGGCACTCTGATGACGCACCTGCTGCCGCGCCTGCAGCCGCTCGAGCAGCAGCCGGTTGCGGACGTTTGCGTCCTGCGCCTCGAACAGCGCCTTCTGCTGGTTGATGCGCTCCGCGACGGTCGCGTGGATGCGGCTCGCGAGCTTGTCCATCAGCGTCGCCCCCGCACGGTCCTGCTGCGCGGCGGTGCCCGCCCCCAGCGCCTCAGTGCCCACCTCGCCTGCCGCCGACGGCCGCACCTCCTCCTGGTGGGCCAGCTGCTCCTTCAGCTGCCGCACCTCTCCCTGCAGCCACACGCCCTGGCACAAACGGAATGCGAACATGCATCTCACCCACTCTTCTCTCCTGCGAACGCATAGCTGAACCGACTCTACCACTCACTGACCCGACCAGTTTCCGCCAGTGTACATGCAGCTGCCGCAGCATGAGTCCGCCAACCCATCACCGCATTCATCTCAAAGAAAACCAGAAGCGAGCGCTTCGAAATGGGGCACCCCCCCCTAAAAAACAACTGGCAGCCAGCCTAAAACTGTCGAAACAACTTAACACTTTGTGCCACATACATCTCACCATCACAACCTGGAGCGAACAAAAAAAGGGGCTGCATCCCAACAAAACGGGAGCTGCTATAACGCAACTCACAGTCCCAGGCACAGAACGGAATCGTCACAAAACCAGCACAGGCGGCCGCCACACCTGCAGGTTGTCGATGATGCGCCGGTAGTCCGCGACGTGGCTCTCCACGGACGCGACGTTCTGCACGATGTGCGTCTTGATGTCCTTCGCGCGGTTCGCGTACTTCAGCGTGTTGATGCTGTGATGGTACTGGTCCGACGCCGCCGCGACCGTCGCGACCATGACCGTGCGGGAGTTCCCCTCCAGCCCGTCCTTCAGCAGCCGCGTGAGCTTGCTGTTGCGGTACGGCACGTACGTGCGCCCGCCGCACGCCGGCGCCGCGCCGCCCTTGCCGAGCTGGTGGATGCAGTTCGCCAGCGACAGCAGCGAGCGGTTGATGTTGGCGCCGTCGCGCAGCTTCTGCCCCATGTTGTTCGTCTCGGCCGCGCGCTCGCTGCCGGCGAGGTCCACGAGCGCGAGCTTGCCCAGCAGCTGCCGTGCCTTGTAGTGGTTGCGGCGGTGGCGCCGTATGTGCACCTACACCACAAAGCTACCTCTAGCGACTTCAGCACTGCACTCCTTTGTACACACCCCCCTGTCCATACGGGTCACATGTACAGTACACCTGCAACGACACCAGCTCGCGATTTCGTCACTACAGAGGCCCTTGACAAGACTGCACAAGCGCAATGGGTCCAACTGGCAAGGCGTCAGTGCGCGACCGTCCTGGAGTCCTTGCAGCCGGAGCTCCAGAGCTCCGGAACGGGAATCACGGCCTCTGCAGTGCCATCGAGCCGTAACAAACAGTGCATCCAGGAGTGGCCTCGGCCGGTCTCGCAACTCATCGACCACACCCGGACGAGCGAGCTGCCACGCAGCAGCCCACCTGTCCGCGCTCGGGTGTCGGGAAGCAGCACGCACGCACAAAAAAAAAAAAAAAAAAAAACCGCACGCTGGTGGGTGCATGCGTACAGGGGCGGACCTCAAAGACGGCGTGGCTGCGGCTGCTGCACGCGTTGGCGTCCGTGCGCTCCGTCTTGCGGCGGCCGTTGCCGTCCTCAAGCAGCCGCAGCACGTCGCGGGGAGTCGTGACGGCGGCTCGAGTCAGCCCCGACGGCACCGCGCCCAGCACGGGGTCCTCCCGCAGCGGCAGTTCCGCGGAGTTTGGCACGAGGAGGTCGTAGATGACCTGCACCACTGCGGTGTAGCACACCAACCAGATGCCAGCATCAGCAGGAAGTGCATGTGCACACCGCACAACGCGTATCGAGTGCTGTGCGTCGACACAGCGCAACAGAGGTTTGACTGAAACAGCCGTGACAAGAAGGATGGCTGTGTCTCACATGTGGACACGGACGAGCTCCGCAACAGAGTTGTGGGCATTTGATCGCAGGGGGAAGGATGAGGGTCAGGGCCTGTGACATGTGACATTGGAGATCGAGCACGCTGCTGAGTTGAAGTGGACTACGGACTGAAGTGCACGTTAACGCAGGGCGCTACATACAAGTTGGAATTGTCAGTTATCATCCTGTGGCAGTCCCAGCAATACTAAAACAAGAGGATGAGCAGAGGCCATGCACGCAAGCACCTTCTCAACAACATGGTGCGCCAGTAACCAGCATTCATTGTGAGTTTCAGTGATGCGCACCTCGTTGTAAACCTCCAGGTATGATGCAGTGATGGACACATGCTCCTCAGCATGGAGGCCTGCACTACCAGCAAACAGGCTCTCCATGCTGCGGATCATGAGACCTGGGTCTTGAGCTGTTCCGACCATGGTGTGGGTCTTTCCGCTGCCAGTTGCACCATATGCAAAGACAGTGCAGTTGTGCCCGCTGATAACATGGCGGATCATCGGGGCGATGGTTGCACTGTACACCGTGCGGTTCGGACATTCATCGCCAAATGCCAGATCGAATGTGTACTTTTTCTCCTACAGAACAGCCACAGATGTTGAGCTTGCTGCACAGTCATGCTTGCCTGCCCTGCACGCAGGGGTTGCCACTGGCGACGTTTGGAGACACAGCAGATCTTGTGGACTCATGGGCTCTGAACGACCACTACAGAACGAGTCTCAGCTTGCTGAACAGCCATGTGGTGTTCAATATGACATAGAACTGCAGCGTTCATATGTTCGGTCAGGGTCAGGGGCTGGTGCACGTCACCGCACCTTGGACCGGTGCTGAACTTGGTCCAAATAATCCTTGTCTTCAGGCTCTTCTGGATCCATGACGAGCACCATTCGGGAATCCATGACCCGGAGAATATCCTTGACATTTCGCCCTTTGTCTCGCTCACTTTGTAGGAGAGGCCGAACACGGATTGCGACCAGAAGGCTGACATTCTCAGCTTGTTTAGGAGCAGACAGCTGCAAAACAGACAAAGAGTAACACAAAGCTGCCAAATTGTAGCATATAGTTCAGAATACGCCACTCCACTTTCGAATAGCATTTACACCAATTCCCCAAGAGAGGCACGCATCTCGCAGCGTCGCAGCTGCCAAAAGATTCTGCGACGCACCCGGTTCATAATACTATATGATTAAATTGGTACCATGAAACTGCAGACGGACGGAACTGGCGATATGGCAGCGAATTTGTATTTGCAGGCTGCACCAAGGTAAACAGCCTGAATACCGAAGCACCGAAAATGGGCTACTGGCATACTCGCTAGCGGAATTCACAGTCATAGTGCCACCCTACGTGTCTTCCAGGTTTTGGCTCGGCGGGAATCATTTCATTGGCCTATTCTATTCAGTCACGCCATACAGATGTGCATGGCAGCGCTTCGCAAACGCTCCAAGTACCACGCAGAGTCCGTGCGGGTTTGAAAATTTGGAACGCTACTAACAAGGGAATCTGGAAAGGTGAATTGGCGTGAACATCATTTCCTCCTGTATGTAGATGATGGCTCAGTCTGAGCACTGGAAACCACCAGCCAGAGCGACATTCTTGATCACCAGGGAGTGGCCCACTCTGATCAAGAATTGGACAGCAGATAGCACATATGCAGAGCGCTTGCATTCCACTGCATGATGGCAAGCTGTGTTTACAAGGTGCCGAAGCTGAACATGGCGATGCGTCTGATCGTGCAGGTCATCTGCCTTCGTTTGAGAATGAATGCCAATCTAATTAAAGGCTATGTCTCAACAAGCATGCTCTGTTTACGAGAGCACTTTGAGATAGCTGCTGTTCTTGAAAGTGCACCCAGTACTGCAAGGCAGCGTGTCAGCCAGTCATCGATTCGCACACGCTGGGTTGGTAACGCATGTGGGACCACACAAACTGTGAAGCCTCTATTACCAAGGGGATGATTTTGTCAGCCACACCTGGTGCCAGTCTACAAGGGAGCCAATGCGTTCACTGGCACAGTTATTTCTGCTTGAACACTGTACCCACGCAGGCACTGGGTGCACTCAAGCCACCTTGTGTTGAGCCACAATCATGCATCCCATCACACCGGTCGCGAGAACTCTTGCATACTACATGACACAAAATGTGCCCTTGTTGTATTACAGCTGTGCATACACATTTTTGCTGCGATTGGGAGCTACTCAGTGAACGGTCACGACGAACCGGGTCAGCGTGGGCTGGTTTCCCCGCATACTGCTTTCATCTCGATCTCCCCATCGGTACAATCCAGCTTCCAATCTATGGTAGCTGCTGAGGCAGCTCTGTTGGTGTCCGCTCCGCGAAATCTGTCTTGAACATGGTTGACACAGCTGCAGAACCGCTGGTGCACAATGGCGACGAGGATGTTGAAGAGCAAGATGGCGACACTTTCGTGCACGCGAGCTACAGGGAAATTACCAATTACTTCCTGATGATGGGTTGGACCGCGTTTGGAGGGCCTCAAGCGCACATTGGCATGTTCGAGACGGTACAGCACCGCCACTAGCTGTGCACATGCAGCAAGAGCCCAGCCTGGTCGCAGAGCTTCCAGTGATGTATACACACGTGATAGTGTGCAATTACATGCTGGATGTGTCGAGATCTGCGCGCGCGGATGCTTCGTGTCCGTCAAATATTCCCCTGGAATCTTTAACCACTGACCGTGCGACTTCCAGGCCGGACATTCGTGATGCAATCACGAGCTCCGATTCACCAGGCAACATACACTGACCTACCAAATGATGTGTAGACATTTATCCAAAAGCTCAAGTGGATGAGCGAGACCGTGTTCATGGAGCTCTTTGCACTGGGAGCTTGCTTGCCTGGCCCTACCTCCACACAGGTCTCATTCGCCCTCGGAGCAGTCAAAAGGGGCATCCCCGGGGGCTTGCTGGGTGGAATTCTGTTCCAGCATCCAGGACTGATTATGATGACTCTAGTCGGAGTCGGTGCAGCCAAGTTCCTCACGGAGTCGCACCACTGGACAAAAGCAACCGTTGATGGTGCGAGGTAGACCACATGCATCACTGCTTGGCAACACTTTCCTCTCACAGAGGTCCAAACAATGCAGATGTGCCGTGACATGGCAGTTTCATTGTCGAGGTGTATCGTCGAGAGACTTGTTGCCAGCGGCCTCGTATGCACACGTGAATCGCACAGCAGTGTGGGCGGCTGAGGTAATTTTCCAGGGTCTTGTCCCAATTCTTAGACCTGACTAATCACGATCTCTCTATCAAGATATCACGATTGCCCAGCACTGCCGCGCTGCGCGCTGGTGTGAGCCTGAGGCCTGTGATGCGTGCAGAGTTTCACTGCACAAGTATCCCTGCATCAAGTATAGAACACAGAGTAAGTTTTACATCTACATTAGCACAGACGCATCTCTGTGCCAAGCCACCAGACCAGAGAACTTGCGAGCAGTGGATCCCCACCTCTGGGTGTCTGTGAAAGCCCCGACGCTCGTGAGAGCCCGGTAAAAAGCACTGCTGGGATGCCAAAACGTTGCGCGTAGGGGTGCTCTGGCCGATGCCCGCTTGGGTATCGCGTGATGCCCGACGGTTGTTGCATTTCTTGTCCCTACCCGCAGCTGACATACACGTAGCCGGGTGCAGGGCTGGCGGCAGTGGGCGTTGCGCTCGTGGCCGTCGCCGCCAAGGGCCTCGTGAACAAGGCGAGCAAGGGGCCCCTCACGACCATCATCCTCCTCCTCTCCGCATGCATCTCCTTCGTCTTCTCCGCGCCGTGGCTCTTCCCGGCGCTCATCCTCGCCGGCGGCTGCATCACTCTCCTCGTGCACACAGTGCAAGGCCGCCGCATGGCCATGGCGGTGCGCCCCCCCCACCGCCCCGCCTCGATCTCGCCCGCCTCGTTTCCACCCAGCACCATGCCACAGCGCAGCTGCCACCATGCTCTGCTGCCAGCCTATCCCAGCGCAGCTCATGCAGCCCAGTGGCGTCTGCTTGCCTCGGATACATCACCGGCACAGCGTTCCCAATCCCGTTCCGCTGACCGCCTCAACACACGACCACTGTCACCCACAAGTCGCTGGCTCCACTGAGATCGTTTCATGCGGTGGAATCTCACACACAGACTGAACTGCGCTGTGCCGTGCGCGCTCAAGCAGGGTCACGCTCTGGCTGCCACCAGGGCTTCGTGGGCTATCCCCCACCGGTACATGATCAGAGTTTGCACTCCTATTTTCCAGGGCTCTGCCCAGGCACATGATCACCGGTACCGCAGACTGACCGCGACCGCTCAGCGCGCCGGTCGTCCTCACCGAAGCAGCCCGTGTCTGCGTTCTTGTTGACCTGCCGCCATCATCTTCTCGCGCATGTACGCACGAATTTTCCCCGAGTGTTCCACGGTGTCGCCCGTGACAATGTCTGCGATCGGAACGTTGACCAGCACCCCGCACACAGAGGTCAAAGCCCTTGCCCCATCCAGTCCATCCAGGGGCCTCAAGCAGCTGTCGACCAGCTGACCGTGCTGCGTGTGCTGTGCTGCGCAGGCGATGCGGGAGAGCGACGGAGTCGTCTCCTACGGCATGTCGCGGCCTGCCGGCGCGGCGCTGCTGGCGTTCTGGTTCGCGCTGCTCGCCGGCGCGATCGCCGTGCGGCGGCTGACTGACTACAACGACCACGCAGCGCAGCCTGCGCACTGGTTCGAGGCGTTCTACCGCGTCGGCTCCCTCATCTACGGCGGCGGCCAGGTCGTGCTGCCGATGCTCATCCAGGAGACGGTGCAGAAGACGTGCAGCATCGTGGACGGTGTGCAGGTGCCGTGTCGTCGCGCTCCGCTGCGCTGTTTCAAACCGATTGATCTGTTGCCACCCCGCCGCTGGACGGCCACCACGGCGCTGCCTGCCTCCGTTGCATCCGGCGCCACCAGACTGATCGGGTGGTCAGTGCGGCTGTGTGACTCGATATTCGATCCGACATTCGCTGCACGTCCCGGTCGCCGGAGGTGCCAATGTCCTTATGGATACGGCGATGTAATCAAACGTTCCATCAACCGCACTGCCCCGCCAGCTCGCATGACCTTCTGCAGCGTTGCATCTGCTCCAGTGCACGGCAGATTCGCCTTCCTGTTGTGACCGCTCGAGCGCCATCCATCCGGCGTCCAGGGCATCCCAAACCACCGGGTACTTCACAACGCGAGCTCCTGCATTGGCCGACGTGATTGCACCCGCATGCACTGCCACGATCGTACACCGCGCGGCATCCAAGCGCGTTGACGCCGCACACCGGGCCCAACCGGAGCGCACGTCCTCCGGAACCTGCTCCACCGCCGCTCACGTGCTTGGGCGCCCCTGTGCAGCAGTGCGCAGAGGCCGCCGACAGCTGGGTCACAGAGGAGCAGTTCAAGGCCGGCCTCGCACTCATCCATGCGATGCCGGGACCGATGTTCAACCTGTCGGCGTACCTCGGGGCCGTCATCGCGGTGCGCGCCGACTGGAACCCCCTCGTCGGCGTCGCCGCCTGCTGGCTCGGCCTGTTTGGCCCGGGCATCATGCTCTTGTACGGGCTGCTGCCGTTCTGGGGCAGCTTCCGCACGAGCGAGGTGTACCGACGCGCCCTACCGGGCCTCAACGCCGCAGCCGTCGGCCTCGTCGTGATGGCCGTCTTCAGCATGTACAACAGCTTCACGTGCGGCCCCCTTCACCCTCGACGTCTCATGCAACGCACGCGTGGCAAACACTGATTGCATCCTCAACGGCGTGTGCTTACTTGTGTGGCCCCCTGTGCATGCGTTGTGCTTCGGTCCATCCCGAAGATAGGAGCCAGGATAGTTGCATCATGCAGCGGCGGTCGCAGCTTTGCTCCACGAGAAGTGCACTGAGTTACACAGCACATCAACTGCTGCTCGACGTCAGCAGCAACGTGTGTGCATGTGATCGTATGCATGCGCGCCGGCTGCCGTTCATGCGCGGTGTGCAGAGAGTGTACGGTGTGCAGTGCATGTAGTGTGTGGTACATGTAGTGTGTGTTACACAGAGATCAATGCAGCAGCCCGGCATCGCCAAGGGGTTCGCGCACAAGCCAGCACAAGCGAAACAGGCACATGCAACACGCCAGTCACCTCACGCAAATGTGCCGCCCTTAATTATAAAGCCACGCCAACGTGGCGTATGGTGTGGCATGTCCGCTCGCGTGCGCATGAGCGCGATGTATCGAGGGACAAGCTCGCACTGTCCTTGCTTCGTGCCGCCGAGTTGGGCTCCCAGTCTCGGTGTCAACTGTCACTTGAAGCCCTGGCAACACCTCGCGCCAGTCTTACATTTCGCAGACCTTCCAACGCCAATGAGCTCGATTTTCACGCATTCGTTTTCAGCTGGTACCCCACCGGATGGCTGTGAACAGTCAGCACTGGCTAGCGCCTGTACCTACCCTGTACCTACCCCGTGCCCGAGCTTCCCGCCCCTCGGATCGCGCTAGTGTAGCCCTTCACGGGAGCGTCGCCGGTGCTCCTTACATGATAACCGGACGGCATGTGCATAGTTCGTGCGACACTCACCGTCTCGCGATCGTCCGCCCTTACCGGTGAAGGTGCTGTGGCCGATGCCCGTTTTGGTGCGCCGTTTTGGTGCGCCGTTTTGGTGCGCCGTTTTGGTGCGGCGTGACGCGCGATATTACGTTTTCATCTGTTGTCTCTCCAGTGTGGCGGGTGTGCCGCGCAGCTATGCCGCAGTGCTCCCCGGCCATGCAATGAGCGTCGCGCGAATGCCGCGCCGGGGGTGCGGCACAACGCCGCTGCAGGGGTGCAGCACAGCCATGCGGCGGGGCTCACACGGGCCGGCATGCATGCAGTGAGTCTGCGGTCATCCCACGGTCCACCGTCGCCATCGGCATGATCGGCTTCTGCCTCGTGGACTCTGTGAAGTGGCCCGCACCCTTCGTCGTCGTCCTCGGGGGAGTCCTCGGCCTCCTCGGGGGCATCCTCAACTTCCCGTGACCGCCACAGGCCACTGCGTCAAGCACCCGCCCAGCAGCTGCGCGCCCGCCTGCCGCCCCTCAGCGCAAACAGAGCAGCGGCGACGGCACGACCTATGGCTGGGCTGGCGCCATGGGGCCTCTTGCACCACGCTGCCGGACGCTGCCGGTCAGATGGCACATGGTCATGCATGTTGGGATGCTGCGGTCAGATGACAGCCTGACTGTGAGCTACTGGAGCTCTGCACATGTGGTGATTGTCAGCATCTCAGGCTGCCAGTAGGTATGGCCAGTATGAAACACGAGGCTCGGGAGAGCCGCCAGTGTGGATGGTCATCTGTTTAGTGAGCTAGGCCAATGCTCTGGGCACCTCCTTGTGCGCTTCCATTGCAGCCTTCAGTGTGTCCCGATCCATGCAGTGCTCGTGCAACAGTGGTGCCGTGCCCAAAGAGGACTTTTCGGCTGCACAGACCTGTGAATGGCCTGCTCGATATCGCTGCGCCAAGATTTCTCGCGAGACCGGCTATGGCATTGGCATACATGCCACGGATAGGGAGGCCCATCAATGTGCGACTGTAGATATGCGAGCATGAGAGATAGCCCAGAGGCGCATCAGAGAGGGCCCCACACAGAGGGGTAACAGTGTGAGGATTAAAAGAAACACACAAACAAACTCGGGGAACACGCGCTGGGCTGCTGGCGGCCTTTCGCACCCACTCGCCAGTGCCGCATCGAGGTCCCACTTCACAGAGAGAGCATTTGGTTACAATGATAGTGCACATTGCAAGTAGTATACATTGCAAAGCCGGTGGTCAACCGTTCACTGCTGCAGTCATCCACATCAAACAAGCCCACATGCATACTTCAGCCAGCGGAACCCTGAAAGTGACACCACTGGCATGCCCCCTGGGCGACTATATCTACAGTACCGACAGGACGCACGGTACCACCTGAGCTGGCATGGGGCACTGTGGCCTGGGGGGCGCCCGAACCTCAACTCCATGCACCATTGCTAATGCCATTATAACATCATACCATGGCCACGTAATAGCATGCTAGAGCTAGCTGCAGCTCTGCCATGGCTCTGACACGGTCCTTGAACACATGCTTGACCACTTGCTCTTGAAAGCACGTGGCACCGGCGGGAAGTACTACATGCACCCACATGCATACGTTCAGCCAGCGCTCAGCACACGCCATGCCCCGAGCATCGTGGTGTCGATGGGCGGCACGGACGGGCCACCTTGTCGGTTCCTTCAACTGAAGCGTTTGCTCCCCCAGAGGGTCCAGCGAAACCGACAGCATCACCACCAACGCATCCCGCGGCTGAGCCTCGCATTTACAGTACAAAGGACTCTATACAGATCCTGCTAAGGCGAGTATGTACAGAATTCTAGCCGGCGAAAGACCATGCGCTGAGCTGGGTAGCATAAGACCATGCTACCTCCAACACAACGCAAGCAAAAACTGCTGTCATGAGCGCAGCTAGAGCGCAGCTACGCGGCGCAGCACACCACCTCAGGCTGGAGGTCCGGGCAGAAGGTGGACTGGATGGCCGACGTGCCGGGGCAGTCGATGACAGCGGTGAACGGCGGCGTACAGCACGCAGCGTCCACAGCAGCCTGCACGGCGCTGACGCACACAACATCCCCTGTCGGCGCTGCCGTCGGCTCGAGGTCAACGACTGGGGCTGTGTCGCTCTCTAGTGCTATGGGAGCAACTGCAGGGGACAAGGCATCTCCGCCCTGCATGAGGTGGCGCCGGGAGGCTGCCGAGAAGGTGTCGGCGGTGGCTAGAGGAGAGCGATGCCGTGGCACTGTTGCGCCTGCTCCGTTGAGTAGCTCTCCGAGCTGTGCCTGAGTGTATGTGGCGGCCGCAGCGATGGCGCTCAGACCTGCGGTTGCAGCATGAGCGTGAGAAGGCTGAGGATGAGGATGCTGCTGATCAGAATGGGTGCCATGGTGTGGTGGTGGAGAGCATGTGCCGAGTCGGTGCAGAGCATGCAGATGTGGCTGGTTGTGCACCGGTGAGTGTGCTCCGGGCCACCATGGTGGTGTCTGCAGAGAACGATGTGTATGGCTGGTAAGCGTGATTCGGCTTTGTTGGCGCGGTACAACTGGCGGTGTCATCGCATGTTGGTGGTGCAAGGCGACACAGGCACATGCACGAGAAGGAAGGCCGGCAGCAAGGTGAGATGGACAGCTGGAGAGGCACAGATGTAGACTAAGCAGCTGAATAAGCAAAGCGAACCAAACGCCGGAATGATGATGATACATGTCAGCAGTTCCGAGACACTGGCCAAAGATTCCGCGTGGGCATACAAGTCACAGAGGCGGCGTGTCAATCTTCAGGCGTTTGCTGCCCGTCAGTTCTTGCGACCAGCCAGTCACTGAGCACGGCTCAAGAGTTGGTCAATAGTGGCTTCGGGGTCACAAGACGCCACGATATGACAGGCTGGCGCGACCAGGACGCGTGCGGGCATAGATAAGCGTACCTTGAATTGTCGAAAGCATGCAGAGGATGGACAGAATGCATGGCAAGCGCCCCGAAATAACCTTGAAGACACGCGGCATTGGCAGAGAGACGACGAACAAGTTGTCCAAGTCAAGAACGTAGATGTTTCGTGTTGCAGGCGTGTACAGTGCATGTGATCTGTTGTTGAGTGTCTACCGTCCGTCTGGCAGTATTTATATGGCTTGCTCCGTCGCGCTGATGCCGTGTGTTCTCGCTACACCTGACCATGCCAGGTATCATGGCATGGATAGAACCGACGTGGCTTCGCACAGGATAAGTGCTATGTCTGCATTCGAAATTTCAGTGTTTGGATGTGAACAAAATTCAGTACAGATTTCAGCCTGAAGATTTGCCACACTGTGTTGTCATTAGGAGGGATCAACTCAGCCCCATAGTGTGACCAGCAGTAGCACGCACACCCTGGGCCCCCAGGCATGAGTTTGGGATGTCCATAGGGCACAACTAAGCGATTTGGGCACATCGACGGGGCGGTTGGTGAATCGCCTCAGTTCCCCAAACTTCGCCTTGTAAACTCGCCAAATGCCCCCATTTCTCCAAACTTCGTGAATCGAGCCCAGATCGCCCCAGACTCGTTACAATCGATGCCAAACACGTGTAAAGCTGTTTCAGCGGTATAGTATGGCATATGTATCGTCCGACATGATGCCATCACGGACCGGGACTCGTTGCATTCGGTCGGGTCAGCATGCGTGACCGCTCGACGCACGAGCTCGACAAAGCTTGACAAAGTTCACACAGTTGATTGAACAGGATTTTGTCGTGTTCTTAGGAATCAGCTTGATTCCGCTGGCCAACAGCCTCTGCGCGATGTGGTTGTTGATGCTCTGGCCGTCGAAGCCAACGACCAGGAGATCCTGGACGCCTTGGTGTCAGTCAGCGAACTCCGTGTACAAGAAGCAGAACACCCAGCCGCAGCCATAGGGAAACCCTGTTTTGATGAATCCGGCTGCCCATACCGCGAATGCAGGCCCCGAAAATACGAAGCAAGCAACTTGCACATGATCACGAAGCACGTGTATCAAACATCGCAGCTCCACGCTGCCTGGTGCTCAAGCGCTACCTTGCACCCGGAACACAGCGTAAGACACACACTGCCGCCATCCATCATGGCCCTTGCCTCACAGTCCTGGTTCAAACTACATGAATTGGTCACATGCGTCCAACAGCCTCGCCGCCATGCACAGACCGAGTGGACACGGGGCAGCATCGCCCTCGAGCACTGCACTCGTTCCGCCGTCAAGTTGCCATACCCGAGGCAAATTAGGGGCCCTTTCTGGCGACTGTGCGACGAACCCGGTGGTACCGGGGGAGGTCTGGGGCATTTCCTGGGCATTGGGGGAAACTCGAAATGTTCCCAAAGAAAACCCAGAAACCCCCCATCTCCCACCCTAGGGTTTGAAAAAACAGCCATTCCTGCCCAAAGCACCTACCTCTGTCCTACTCATGTCTGTCTGGGCTCCGCGGTGTCCGCAGCACTGCTGGCCACACTAGGCCAGCTCATACATACTAGGGTGCTGCGTGCCACCCCCCTTCTGTGCTGTACGGCCATGCACATACAATGTCACGCGCAGGAACCCTGCACCCTAATGTCCAGAATCTCCAGATTCTGCGAAAGCAGCGGTCATGGGCGTCAATGTCCAACAATTGTGTAGTGTGAACATAGATGCAGCTTGGGAGCAGGGAGCGCCACTTATCTTGGACCCGTACAATTTTGGCGGTACGGAACGTGGTTACAATGTAAGTCCCCAGCTGCGGTATCAAAGTAGAACATAGACCTACAACTCACGCAGGTGCAGGAGTTTACTCTCACCATCGCGTATGCCAACTCAATCAGGCCCGTGAAGTAGGTGTCACTGTCTGCTCCTGTTGGATAAGTCAATCTTCTGCTGTCGGATAGGTTCGCTCGGTTCTCTAGGCCGGCCAAACAAGAGCATGCTGGTATGACTCGACTCCATGAAGTGCGCTTCACGTGCACATGCATGGGCTGTGACGGCCCAATACACACAAACATCGCATGAGCACTCTGACAACATGCCTTGTTGTTGTTTTTGGGGTACACCCACGGACGGCATGAGACGCTCAAATGCCCGATCACCTGCAATCTGGTATCACACGCATGAAGAGGACTACAGCTTCTGCATCGCATCGCGTTGCCGGTGGCTTGTGCTCGCCGCGAGTTCACAGTATACTTGCCTGTGGACCTGGCGTGATGCCCGATTTCAGTTTTGTTCTTCTTTCGTCCACACCACAGGTGAACAGGCCAAAGGAGAGGAGCATCTAGCACAACCGATGCCCATGTGGCATGCAGAATCTGTGCGTTCCACATGCGGTAAACATTAAGTATCAACGCTGCCTCGGGGTGGCCTGTAGGCATGAGTTGCTGCATGCCTGCACAGCTACAACAACTGCAGCGCACGCACACTCATGGCAACGTTTCTCAACACTGGGTCAACATGTGCAGTACGGGCTGCGTTCTGGTGATTACACGGTAACACCGATTCCGCAGATGTGTGGAGGCTACCTGTCCATAAACTACGTCCAGAACTAGCAGGAGTTGGCCCGTGGTCACGGTTATCCGGAGATGTCAAAGTCCGTGTAGGATATGGCGAGTAGTGTCACATTTACATATTTTTTTTAGGAGTGCTCCAGCTCTACAAGAGTTGGTGACACGGTGGAACAAAGACTATCGTACCGCTGCCACCACAGTGGAACAAAGACTATCTTACCGCTGCCACCACATGACACCGTCGGCACGCCCACGTATCCACACTGACAGTATGGTCATACGTTTGCATCGACACCACGGGTTTTGCTGTACATGTAAATCTGGTGGGAGTTCCTACAAAACTAGGATCCCACTTGTTCGAACATTGCTGCTCCGGCAGCCGGCGAAGCTTTGCATTGCGCGTGCTTATCTGCGCTCAGGCCTGCTTGTGCTCAGTCCATGCATTCCAGCATGCTGCACTCACCCCTGCTCGTAGCTTCCATGCATACGCAGCTCTGTGTTGCCCTGCCCACACTGCCCCTAAGACTTCCCCTGCCCCGGCCCCGGAATCAGCCTGATTCTGGTCATCAGCCGATGTGACCCGGAGCTTTGCCGTGATGCATGGAGTGCATGCGCTGAGCGGCAGCGGCAGCTACGCGGCGCAGCACACGATGACGGATTGGAGGTCCGGGCAGGAGGCGGACTGGATGGCCGACGAGCCGGGGCAGTCGACGACAGCGGTGAACGGCGGCGTACAGCACGCAGCGTCCACAGCACCATGCACGGCGCTGATGCACTCCACGTCGGCCTCCGAGTCGCCGCCGACATCTTTGACGCCGCCGACACCGTTGTCGCCGACCTCATCTTCGTCGCCATAGCTACGGCCGTCATCGCCGGCGCCGGGCTCGTCATCGCCGGGCTCCCCGGAGTCCTCCTTGGAGTGGGATCGGCGCCACGCTGCGAGGCCGGCCCAATTGAGGCGGCGGCCGGGGGCGAGCGTGGTGGCGGCAATGGTTTCGGCGGCCTCGTTGAGCGCAGAGCCACGAATCTGGAGGTGCGTGGAGAGGTGATGGGTGGCACCAGGGAGCGTCGTCGCGCGGCCTGCAGCATGCTCCACATGTTAGCAAAGCTACAAAGATGCACCTCGGATGATGGTACCCATGGTGTCAACGATCAACACAGCATCACGATGGAGAGGCGGCGGTTTCATTTTAGACGTGCTGCTGGATTTTCCATGCTGCTTTTGGTTTGCCCTGCCGCGAGGGCGGGATCCGGTGCTTGGGGTTACTGCTTGTGACAAATAGACCCGCGTCCAGACCGTTCTTGACGGTTTTGCAGGAGCTTGCCCTAACAAATGACCGCGCTGATCGTGGGCTGCACTGGAACAATAGCAGGCGGAATGAAAGTCTGATGAAACATGATGAAACATGATGACTGAATCGTCAGGTACAATATGTATACTCAGGGTTCTGCAGGGCCACAGCTGTAGTCCTAATTGTAGAATTTCCCACGTGATTTGTCACATGAATAAGTGGAGTACCTCTCCTGTGCACAGATTTCCCAAAGCATGCATGCAGGACCAGTACTCTGGATTCACTCTTTAGGCCCGTTGGTAGATAGGATAGCAAGGACAAGGAGGAAACGTTGTGGCCATGGGCCCCGTCGCAACAGCCATGCCAACAGACACGATACAGCAGGATGATCTTGTTTCAAGCACACTGTAGCTGAAAGATAGTGGTGGATGCTCATCAGCATGCTTTCGAGACAGCCACCCTGAATGTTCAGGCATTCAATTGCAAGTCGCACTTCGCCGTGCTCAGGTGCAGAGCATGCCTCTGAGCAAGCTGGATGCGGAAAATTTTCAAACTAGATTTTCTAGGAATTGCGGGGTGTTAAGAAATCCGACAAATCGACAACAGTGCTGTCCACTGCAGGACCATTGTGGGACAGATGTGAGCCAGTCATATCAATGCTGATCTATGCCACAGCAAAATCAACAGAGCACACCTTCAGCCGATGCTGTCAAAGACAGAGCACAGGCTGTGCTGAGGAGAATCGAGGATAGGTTCAACATTGTGCACAGAATTCAGAATTGTCAGTGTTGGCAACAGAAGCAGTGAGTTGGAGCTGGGACAATACAAGGCTGTCGAGAAGCCGTGACTGAAGATGCGATGGTGTGAGAGCACGTCGAGCCGCTTTTATAGATTTCCATGGCCATGACCCGCAGTCCTTGTTGCGAACGTGTGTTGGCAACCTCAGACAGCGAAGAGGACTTCGCACCTCTTCACGCCTGGATCTGGCCACCATATTCCCGCACGCGACAGCTTCTAGTTTGTGATTTATTCTTATGCAATGATGCTGTGTACATCTGCCCGTACGTGCTGTACATGCACATACGGTGGTCCACGCATGCACCATTCGCTTTCCTGCCGCCGTGGCCATGCATATATGGACGGCAACCCTCGCGACGCGTGCGCAAGCCCCCAGCGTAAACATTTTGATACAATACATGCCATTGTTTCTTCAACATATGTCCCAGGTTCAGTGGCTGGAAGACTCAAGTACTCGTATTTATACACGTGTCTTTCCTTCGAATTCAGCAAGTGCGCATGCAGGTTGGATAGTTCCGTCTGCACATCTGCCCCATGGGTTGACCACAGCATCACAGTTTCCAACACGCAGGTTACGTTGGCTGGAATGTAAACGAGCAGCGGGCGTGAGAACGCTCATTATCAGGAGCATCCTGCGCCCCTCACCCACTGAATTCATGAACGTGCATTACACGTCGTGGACAGCAGTGTGTTACACGGAGATCAGCACAAAATCCCGGCAGCGCCAAGGGGTGAATCACAAGCCAACCAAAGCACACGGAAAAACAACCAACCCAGAAGATCAACCACACACTCAACATAACCACCCACTGACCCAGATGTCC
>JAUMHO010000007.1:2396504-2444850 GCA_032360965.1 Ulva armoricana
CCCCCCCCCCCCCCCCCCCCCCCGTCCCACCTGCCCGAGGCTCAATCAGCTCAGCACGGAGAGACACCGTAGCGCGGTGATCCATCGCCAGTCATACGGCACCGGGCGCTCACGTCCCAAGCCGCTAGCACGCCGCCGGAAGGAAAAACAATCGACGACCGCCGGCGAAAAAATTAGAGATCGGAAATATTAGCAAAAACCACACGAGAGTGCACGGCCCAATCGGCCCATCTCGGCTCAAAAGAATTGCATCGGTTGAGTGGCCTGCGTCCTTCAAAACACCGCAGCAGCCATTTAAAATCGGCTCAGCCATCCGCGCTTGCAGTAACTCCCCCCACTGCCACAACGGGGGTGCGGCAACTGCACTGAACACCCCCTCCTCACCCCTGCACCCAACATGAGGAGTACGGACAACTCCACATGTTGCACGCCAACGATGGCCGGAGACGCGAACCTCCGCTGACAATCGCGGGGCGGTCGCGCTTCGCATACACATTGGCTAACCCCTAACCCCACCTGGAACCTTACTGGCATGCTCCTCCATCATCATTTCCTCTCTCAGCGCGCACCACGCTCCCTCAGCACAGCATGCATGCCTCCTCATCATCACTGCGTGCTTCCGCAGTGCACATGATTCTCATCACTCCATCCCTGCCCACCGCAGCAGGATTCTAACCACATCATCTCTCCACATCGCACCACACCTCCCAGTCACAGCGTCCTGCGCACGGCACACCGGCGCCACGTTCCCCGAACATGTGCCCCGGCCGCGGCCGCACGCTTCCTCAGCCGGCCCGCAGCACGGAAGCGCCGTCTGTCTGCAAGTACGTTCGTAATTGCGCGCGCAAACGCCGCTCGTCCGACTGTGCGCAATTGCAGCGCTGACCTCAAGGGCCCAAGGCCGCGCTGCCAGACGTGACGTGCCGGCAGCCAGCACTCCAGCGCCCACAGCCGCTTCACGCAAGCCTGCAAGCGCTCCAACAGGTTGGGAGAGCCCAGAGATCGCACACCACCACTCAGCAGCAGGAATGACGGGGCAGACATGATACGCATGGGGCGGGCGAGACACCGGCAGTCGAATCAGGCGTGGCCACGGACCTGTCCATATTCTTCAGGGCCGCGGCTGTTGAGGAACCCAAATCAAAAAGCTGCCGAGGTCATCAGCGGGCTCTGATTCCTCCTCATCACCCTCCTCATCGCTACTGCCAGCCATGTGGACATCGAAGCTGAAGTCGTCCGCCTGAATGTCGCCACCGGGACCACCGCCGGTCGCTGACGTCTGATGCATATCGTTAAAGGCATCGCGCGTACCGGGGTCAGGGTTGAACGCGGCGAACGCTGCATCGGCATCATCCAGGCCTTCTCCTGCATGTATGCATTCCCTCATGTGTCTCCCCCCGCACGCCTGGCCCACAATAGAGTGCTGCCGGGACGGCATGCACAGCACCAGCCTGAGCATGCAGCTGGCCGGCCCGGGCAACAGCGAGCAGCGACTAAGGGCGGGCGAAGGCTGCGATGGGTTGCGTGGGAGCCCCGAAAGAGCAGGCCCGTGACTGGTTGGGCCTGCAGCATCACTGCAAGGGCGGACAGCCGCCACGCCAGCAGGCGTCAGGGCAGCACGGGGGCGACAGCAGGGCTACGCGAGGGCACACCGAAATCGACGAGCTGGTACGACCCAGCCGAGTGCATGGACACCGTGTCGCTCATGTCCGACACGGAGGCGGGAGCGCCCTGTTCTGCGGGTGCAAGAGGAAAGCCGGGCACCACGATGGTGTTGAAGGAAGATTCTGCATGAGCACGCGCCATTGAACATGGCAGATCATGGACAGTGAAACACAGCATGGCGCCGCCTATGGCTGTACGTCGCCGCGAGCTAGAGAGGGTATGGCTGCGAGGGACTGTCAGATTGGGAGGGCTGCAATGCTGTCATGTGCGTACATGTGCCGGCCGGTGTTCCACGCTCGAGACGTTTCCCTGGAGCACACAAAATTTCAGCATCGAGTGGCTTGGCTAAGCAAATCATCAGCCTGGAACCGGTGTCGGCCTGGAACCGGTGTCGGCCTGAAACCGGTGCACACTGTGAACATGTGGTGGGCAACAGGTACATGCTTGGCGCATGCATGCCACTGTTGGTTCTGTTATCACCATGGTGCAAAGCGAAGGGTGGTCGGGTGCCATGCGGATCGTTCCCAGCGAGCTGTGCGTCCAGTGACCATGCTCTGGATGCTGGCAGGAGATGCTGGCTTTGGTTCGAGTCGACAATGAGTTGTGGCGTGGGTGGCTTGTGTGGTCATGAACTGACCTCTGCAAGGTTTTCAGCGGCGCGAGCGATACTCGAAGTTTACAGCAGAACCGTGTGGCGTCTCGGCTGCCCAGATGACAGGCATGCACAGGCGCAGTCCCGGTCCGTGAACGCAGACGGCCTCAGTCGACTGTGTGTGAGCGCGATGCATGAGCGCGATGCATCGCCCAAGACGTGCTGCGCTACCAGGCTGACCACTGGTACACGCACTGTACATGAGTGGTTGCGCAGAGAGACATGTTCGAGCTGAATAGGAGCCTTTTTGCAGGGGCACAGGCTTCCGTCGGTAAAGGAATGGGCTGATCAGGGTTGCATGTTTTAACTTGAAGGGCAGGCAGCATGAAACTGAATTTCCGCACTCAGGATTGTACTAGAGCTATATGATGGGGAACAGTGTGCAAGGCTGGTATGCTTCTAACAGGTGGCGGAGAAGCGTGCACTCAGCTATGTGTTCAATAGTGCAGCACGAAGCATCAGTTATACAGAGCCAATGTTCCATTTCAAATACACACCATTTCATGCTTGTGGACCATGTTATCACATGCTAGATTTTGCTGACGAAACCACGCGAAACGCGCACCGTCGGCCGTCAGCTGCATAGCTTGAAGCATCTGTTCCAGGTCCAATATACGTAGATCGGTGGAATCCGTCGGGGTGGTCATGGCGGTCCAAATTGCTTGCTGGTTACGAGCTGCCTGCATGCAAGACGAGGTTACGCGCAGCAAGTTGTGGCAACGTTTGCCGGCTAGTATGACCTGATAGATGAAGTCTGGACAGGTTGCAGATAGCGATATGCTTTGCATGCCGCGACGTCGCCCAACCTCGTCGAGACTTTCGTGAAGGTGAGCCCGGCGACAATACCCACTGGACATACATCGACCGCAACGAATCAACCAAACGACTACAGCTGTCAAATTGATAGCAGTGCCGGGGAGGACGATGTCAACCGGATTTGCATTCGTTGCAAAGCTGCTGACTTCAACGCGCTGCCCATGCACGATTGCCTTCCACAGCAGGGTTGTGGGCTATTCGTCGTATGTATTGGATGTAGCATAGTATTAAGTCCAATATTCCTGGTGGTTTGCTGTATGAAATGCGTGTTTCCACGAAACACGACTGGCCAGCACAGCAAACTGACATGATGCTGAAAACCAACAGCAAAACAACTCCACACGCCTTGATCCAGGACCAGAGCGGGAACCCATTGATGGCATCGCAAGAGCATCCAGGCAGCCTGAATGCCGTCCGCGGACCCTCAGATAGAAGAACAACAATCGTCCGCACAGTGCATCCAAGGACAGAGGTCTTACCTACAACCTGATTCGCAGCTAAGAGTAAACCAGCCTGGCTACAACGAAAGGCGTTTTGCTAGTGTCCAAGCCTGAAGTGTTGGATAGTGCGACGCTGATGCTGGACCCAGGCCTACGAACGGGTTACGATTGTTGCGATCAGCGGCACATAAACTGTTACATCAATTCTACATGAGACGCTATAGGTTGATGACGTTGGTACGCCTGCATGGCTGGAACAGATTGCACAGGTGTGAGGTAACATGCATGCCAGCGCCAGTTCAGATGTTGACCAAGCCGTTGGCCAATCCGGTAAACGTGCATGCTTGCAACACATTGGAATGTATGCATGGAAAACAGAAGAACCATGAAAATCCAGGGCGGCCAATCCGACATCAAACGAAAAACGTGCACACCCATCGTCAGTGCCGAGACATGCACCGGGCTCGAGTGTCGCGATCCTGATGTGTACGCGATGCAAACTAGCTTCAGTGCAAGGATCAGCAATTCAGTTCGTTTTGGCACTTCCCGCAGCAGTCCCGGCCTTGTGTGACATGGGCACTTTCTGTCAAGCTTGCGAGCAGTGCTCAGTTGGAAAGCATGAGCTGGACCAGCGCGGACTACAATTGACTATGAAGAAAGATAACAGCAAACTTCGCCGTGGAAAGAAGCGCACTCAGGGAGGGCTGGAGCAGGTCTGGATGCCTGCCAGTTTTCGCGTGCGGCATGCAGGTGGACCTTGCGCGAAGGCGCAACACACGGCAAATGCCGCATCCGTATGCCGTCCATCCGCTTTGACGTGCGCAACAACTTTAATTGCCCAAGATCACATGCTCAACTGCAAGGATGCGCACACTGGCTGCCGGGTCTTGATCATGCTCTGTGCCGAGCTGGACTTGCACGCATAATTTCGACCTCGAACAAGCCATCATCGTACGTTCCTGCCCCCCTTGTGAACGGGGCCGGCCGTATGCTCTGACCCAGTCAAGACGCGTTGACACATAGTCTGCTAAAGACGGAACACTGCTATGTATCAGCAATCCGCAAGGTCTGCATAGTATCATGATATGTTCCTCGGACCGGAGAAGGAAACGATGTCCGATTGGCACCCAGAATAAGCTGGGCCAGGCAAGTTGCAGGCAACCTTCGAGCAAGAATCCTCGGTTGAAGCTGATTGGTTAAGACAGCTCCACCACAATTAATCTGCACCTTCCTTGTGAATCAAGTGATATGGCCGTGATTCCCACTGCAACCACGCACACGAAGCCTGGACTCGACCTCTCGTATTCGCACTCAAAATGCACAACGCTTTTGAAAAGGGGCTAGCCTAACCAGAGATCTTACAGCGAATGATTCAGAAACTACTGTAGGTGCTGGAACATCTTTGATAGTAAACAGACCTTACGAAGCCCTGTCGTCACGAGCGAGCACATGGCTGAAGGTCCCTTTCGCCATCATCGTGATATTGAGGGGTGAAAGGTTTAAATTTGAACATGGCTCAGGTGGATTCATAATGCAGCTATGCATGTACTTCTGTAGAACGCCGCAGCCATGCATATGATATGACTACCTGTGCACAGCCTGGACGAGTGACGTCATACCACTCACACAACAACACTCTCCCTGCTCAAACATCCATCAACTCAAACATTCTAACAAAACATGCTAGCAAAGCCATGTTTCAAGATCTCTCTCACATTGATGCCCGTCCCATGTGGCACGCTGCTGCCACGTCGGATGGCGGGCACCCTTGGCGGGCACCCTTGCCCGTGGTCCCGGTTATCCGAATCAGCATCCCTGCAGGTAGGGGCTAAGAGGGGGGATCACATCCAAGAGGTCGTGCGGAGATGGTCCCGGTTGTCCGGAGATATCAAGGTCCTTGTAGGATATGGCGAGTACGTGTCCCATTTACATTTGCATTCATCCGTCCAGCTGAAACCATGTAAGGTACGAAACTGTTCACATACTTAGTAAGATTCACTTCCTTGCACATCGTGGGCCTGTTTCTATCATTGCTGTGCTTCACGCTACGCCCAAACATTTTCGAATTCTTAAATGGGCACCTCCCACAGCAGCCTTCTGGACAATGCAGGAGCAGCTCGGCGCGATCCACACCAGGAAACCATTCTTTGTTACCAAACACGTTCCGCAAAACGCTTCAGCGCTTGCATATCGCAGCGTTCACCCACATGCACACCGCCGAGGCTGGCTCAGGCGTGGTTCTCATTTGTTTTTCTTTTGCCCGGGCAGGGCTGCCATCGCCGGTGCCCGTTTGGGTTTGGCGTGATGACCGATTCCCTTCTTCTCTCTTTTTCTTGTGCGTCCATGACTCGGCCGGCCACGAGCTGCGATGCCATACATGCAAACCCGACTGCCATGGCGTGCGATGTGTCCGGCCAGGCAGAAGCAGCGTTGCAAGCAGCCTTTCCGTGTGACCCTGTCGTGATGGATGTTGCCTCCGCATGCCTGATCCCGTGCCTCCTTGACCCCGCCGGCCCGGGTGCCCCGAGCCTCCACCCCTCTACTAGTAGCCGTACACGACACGAGTGCGCGTGCCTGGCTGCGGCGTACTTGCGCGGGTGTCGTGTGTCCTGCGCACTCGGCAGCCTCTTCCGGTGCCGGCCTGCGTGGGACATATCTGACTCGTCTCGCCTCCGCCGTCCTGGCGCCGCTGCATGACGCCCCCACCTCACCCGGCCTCCGCAGTGGGGCCCCCGTCTGCTCCAGATTTTCACTGCACGGCCTGTCGCAATGGCTGTTGCACGCATGTGGTGCAACGAGTTACGCCTCGTGTGCACCATGACCTACGCACCACTCCGGATCCGTCGTGTCGCGTGTTCACCATGGGCATCGCAAAGGCCTGTCCACAGCACGCCCCACCGTATTGCATGCACAGCCTGCATTTCGGGGTCTGCCCGTCCGCCTAATACCAGTACCAGCACCGTAGGCAAATAGCTGTCCATAAGTCTCGCCCTGCTTGCCGGGTGCTGAGGCCGCCGCCCCGTTCCCCCCACCACCCTGTCTATCAACACCCCCAGACATGTAAATGTACATGTGACACTCACTCGCCGTTACATCCTACACGGACCTTAACATCTCCGGACAACCGGGACCGCACGACCTCTTGGATGTGATCCCCCCTCTCAGCCCCTACCTGCAGGGGTGCTGATGCCCGCCGTGGCTTTGCGTGATTCCCGATTCACATCTTTCTATGCCATCGCCTTCAACCCTGCACACGCAGGAAGCATAGACCACGCAACGCTTGCCACGCTGCTCGGGCTTTGTAACTTGATGTTTAGGCTGCGCCAACCATGGATAGACGAAGCGTGCCTCGGGATGCACTGACATGAACATAACATCCCGGTCCCAGTTGCCGGAGGTGTGAATGTCCTTATGGATACGGCGATGTAATCATACATACATACATCGCTACATTCCTACCAGGTTCGTCAGCCCCTCACCGGCGCGTGTGCAGTGTCCAGGTGCACTTTCGGCCCGGCGTGAAGTCATGTGCCCGCTTTAAATTTAAATTTGTTTGGCATTCTTCCTCTATCTCTCTCTCCCGCATGCACAGCATACATAGCGGCCTGTTCACGAAAGCTGCTGCTGCATGTGCAGATGGCCATTCTATCGGACCCCACATGCATTGCACATGATGCTGCCTGCGCACTACTTGTCCCTGAGTTCCAGGATGAAACCAATCAGCCTGCCAGGCACAGACGGCCTTACAGACACAGCCCCTCGTTCACTGCTGATGCCAATCTCGTGTTGCACATGCGAGTCTGGTACCCCCTAGACCCAATCGAAACGTGGCATACGGCCCCCTCAGATGCTTTTCTCTGCAGGCACCACGAACGCGTTGCCTCGGTTGGCAGCAGTAATGTCGGATCGTGGAGTTGATTTATCACACAGCTCCACTGTCTACACTTACATCATCGTCTGAGCAGGTCCACTCCGCATATGGACAGTTGGACTGTCTGTGAAATGCCGATGCACTCGGGATTTCTTGCAACAACAACTCGGGATGGGGACACAGCCGCGAACGTGCTGTCACGTGGTATTTCAAATACAGTGACCAGCTGTGATACTACAGCACACAGATACGGCCACGACCGGTGCGATGCTACTGCTCGGATGCTGTAACAGCAGGTTTCAAGTCTGTAAAGAGCCGCTCGTCACAGCTACTGTTGCAGGCTAGAACATATTCGAGTTCCATCGGCGTCGACGTGGCCTCCGTAGAGATGAGTTTGGAACCTTCTCGCTCTAGGAGCTATGCTAGATGATTCCGTTGCTCCACAAGAAAGCTCCAACTAGTGCAGCGAAGAATCCCGCTGTGTACATACCCAGTTTGATGTTCCGGGATAACATGTCCATGTCGCTGTTCTCTGTTGCGTCCCTCGTGTATCTTTGATCTAAGCTGCTTGAAAAGAGCCCCTTGTAGTACTCGCTGTCAAACTTCTGTTCCTGTAGACCATGTCACTGGACATCTGGCGATCTGCAGCTGCTGACGCGCTGCTGCTGCGTCTGTGCTACTGTTCCTCCCATGTGCAAACAACAAAGCCCTGAAGTGCTTGGCAGCGTGTGTTCACCAAAAGCTGGTAGACATCCGCCGTGAAGGGGTGTTGATTCCGCTGCCACACACATGCGCTGCGCTGCGAAGCGCAAGGTCTGTTTGCAGCAACCCAGAACCTGACTCCTCATGATAAATAAACGCATGCAGCACTACGATATGCTATATCACAGGCTGCGAAACCGCAACTTGCTGGGCACACCTCTTTCTTTGCGGCTGTACGACTGGACCGACGAGAAGTAACGGACGGTCGCACCAACCTGCCCCAAGCACTAGGTTGTGGACTGCTACGAGAAGAAATTTGACCTGTCCAGACTGTACAAGAATTGTAGACTGGCGCTGGCATTGGGACTTGATCCCCACTGTGTACCTGGACGTAGGTGAAGTTGTGCCATGGCATGGACGCAGTTTTTCAGGGATTGCATCGAGAGATCAACCTGAGCATTGCACACTGTGAGGTCCCTTTAATCAGGTTCGACTATTGTGACCAACACAAGCTGTGCAATGTACACATACCGCAGTCTTCGGATAGCAATAGCGTCCGGCCAAGGCAAGTCAGGCACGGTGGCTAGGTTACTCTCAGCAAAACCTTCAATAGTTCGCTTTATCAAAGATTAACGTGCACGACAACTTGGTTGGCCCAGACAGAGAACGGTGTCAGAGTATGCACGTGCCAGTGGCTTACCAATACCCACACAATGATCGAATGTTGCACCTGCTGCAAATACGATATACAGTTCAAGTGTACTGAATACTTTGGGATGGTAATCCAGAAACACTTCGATTGTTCGTCATGTCGTGTGTAAGCGTGGGACTGTCATCAGTGTACCTGTCGACACTTTGCGCTGCTCTTGAATTTCAATTGTGTACGGGAATCGATGAGCATCCGTCCAAATGAAAAGTGCGTCGAGAGGACAGCGGCAGTTGCTGCAGATGCATTCAAGACTGTTAGATATGAACTTCGTGCAGAGTTATCCAGTGCCGGGACATGTCAAAACAAGATGTGAACAAAAGCTTATATCGGATAGCTGCAAGATGCGTAAACGAGGGCCAATTCACTCTAGCTATCAATTGCTTTCTTGCTATTCTGGGCAACGACCCCGTGCCAGACGACTACGTGTTGTGCACGTTAGACTTGGCGCGAATATACATCGACCACACAACAAACGGCGAGGAAGCGCAGAAGCTTCTCAAGCAGCTGGTGTGCATTTGAAGGGGAACCGATAGTTTCAAACCGCGCGCATGTACTTGCGTGTATGCCTCGTGTAGGATCAGCACCATCTAACAAAGGCGCGGGAGCCGACGAATCTGTCCGCTGTGCAGCTCGTGAGACTGAAAGAAGATAATACTCGTGTCGATGAACGGTGTTCATGTTGTTCACTGCTCATCCGGGCGTCTCTTGAAGAAGGTGACTTGCAAGCAGCCCAAAAGCACTGCGTTCGTGCATTCACCGTCCTGGAGAGGTGAGCTTGGCTAATGGTGACACTTATCCCGTGTCCACTTCATCGGTATGCGTGAATCAAAAACTGCCGTTCAACCATTAACCGCAGCCTGGCATGGCGCACCTCTGTTGTCGGGGGTCAGGGCAGCTGCACTTGATCCTGCGTCAGGGCTCCGAAATACAATGTGCCATGGAAATCTGCATGATTATGTTGCTCCTCATACCGCCTGATGCAGCGTTGACAGGCAGACTGCATTGTGTGCCATGGAGACTATCTGCTGCTGTGGGGTATGCATCACCTAGCACTGGATCACTCAAAACACGAACATGTGCAGAGCCCACATACCCACGGCACAGCTGCACCGCTGGTGGCTTCACTTCGGGTGCATCGCTGCCATGACATCATGCCAGCGGCCCTCGCACACAGCCTCCGATGCTCGGAGGGACTTGCACATGAGCACCGTCCAATCATGGCGTGCATGTGCGGACAAAGCCCTGCAGATGCTGGCAGCCTCTCCTGCACACGTGACACAGCTCCTGTGCGCTCTACTGCAGGCGCAGCTCGTATCAGCGGATCTGGGCATGTGTTTACACACGTTGAAGCAGCTCCAGGAAGTCATCAGCAGGTGCTCCACCTAAGTGCTCACTGTCCTCACGTGCACCTATTCTGGATGCCTACATTGTCGTATTGAGAGACTGAACTGGGCTGTCAGAGTAACAGTTCTATTCTGGGAAACGTTCTCCATGTTCTGCACACAATCTAGGCACTGCCAGTGTGCAGACAGATGTACACAGTACCCAATCTTCTTCCATGTGCTGTAAAACGAGTTTAACGAGTTGAATATGTTGCAAGTCCATCCGCAAATTGATGGCTGTTGACGATGATTGTAAGCACAGAGTCTGGCCTGAAGAATGCATGCCAGCACAACGTCTCTAGCTAAATGGCCGTCCTGACACCCCCTGGCCTCACATTCGTTGCAAGCAAAGGCTACCCTTGGGCGTGGACAGGGTGCTGTACAGCACTTTTGTTAATCATTGCACTGCTGGGGCTGCTTCTCGCTGTGTGCTGGGATGCGGCATTGACTGCACGCTGCACAACAAGCATCCATGATCTGTGTACCAAGGCGTCACGGTGGCCCGACCACGTTGCAGGTGGCGGAAGGATGGCAGCCAGCACCAGCTGGAGGTGCTGAGCCACGCGCTCACACTGCAGGCGATGCTCATGGTGCGGGAGTCCAAACTCGACGTGTGCTGGGACGTCCCGCTGTGCGCTCTGCAGGGGCAGCCCCTGCAGGCAGCAGCCCCGGACACACAGCACGCCGTTGCTGCGGCGCAGGGCGGGAACACGCCTGCGTCCGCTGCAGCTGGCGGGGCCCGTGCCTCGGCGGCGCAACCTGCGGCGGCAGAGGCGCCCTCGGCTGGTCCGCCACAGATTGGGATCATCCTCGATGAGGTGATGGCCGCGATTCAGCAGACGAAGGTGCGCCGGGGTGCCGTGCGCGGCTGTGTACACATCCTGTGACCAAGATGCCGCCGTGCATGGCGGGTGCCCTACGGCTGTCCTCTGTGCGGTTTGCTTGCACGATGTGCTGCGCTGCGACTCGTGGCACACGGAGTAGTGTTCATTGTGTGTCCCGTAGGGTTGCACGCATATACCCACTTGCGGCGGAGACAGGTAGCTCGGTTGCAACAAACGCCGCTGATGCGGTAAGAACGGACGGTGCGGCGACGTGGCTGGACGTCCTGACTGTCCGACGTGCTGCGTGCTCCTTTCACGATGGAGCACCTCGAACTCCCACCCACGCACTGAGAACGCTCCAGTAGGTTTGTGCACAGAATGCGCAGGGCGTGCTTCCTTCCGCCAAGAACGCGCTGTACGCCTCTGGCATGCGGGGCCGCCCTTCTGTACGCCTGCTGCATCTGTGGTGCTTTCCTTGGGAGCTCTGTACGATGGCGGAATGTGCGCACCTGCGTATCCGTGTCTCACCTGGAGACACGCCGTCAGGCTCCATCACAGGGCAAGCCTGATGCCGTGCCGTGAGTGTCATACTGCAGTGCACTTGGTGTTGGTAGGAGTAGGCTGACGGAGCGTTCATGTGTGCTGAGCGCCGCCGTGACGGAGGTGGACGTCTGCGGTCAAGATCCCAAACGCTATGCCCAATCGACGCGATTGCATTACACTGGTAGGGGGGGCTGGTGCAGGGGGCGCCGGAGTACAACTGGCTGCCAATGCGTCAGCGGGCAGGGCTGCTGATGCTGCTACGGAGCGTGGCGACGCTATCGCACCACTCGGCCGGCGCCAACACGGAGGGCAACCGCGCGGTGTACTACGCTGAGATGGGGCTGAAGGTCTTGCAGGGCGAGAGCGGTGCGCCGCGCCTGCTTCCCCACCCCCACGCCGATACTGCCCCTCTGCACATGGGTCTGATTGGCTGTCGTTTGTTGTGTCGAGGAAGCGCTCCTGCTTGTGGGGTGCCTGCGCCCTAGAACCTCGCATTTGTGTGCAAGGCGTGTGCTGCGCTGTGCAGCCGCTGTGCTAGGCCCTCGCTTGTCTGCGTTCTAGCGACCTGCCATAGAGTTTGGCAGGCCACCGCCGCGCTGTGAGGATGATAGATATAACCGGGAATTCATCCGTTCAATGATGACCCCGGTAGCCGTGTGGCCACTGACATGTCGTCCATGCATTGTCAGGGGCAGAGCAACCAAAAAGTCCCCAAATGCTCGCCTGTGTCTGGCAACCATCATGCCATTTGGATGTGCTCGGTCATTGGGATCGGATGTGTGCGGTGCTACTGATGATTTGACGGTGGAGGACTGTGCGCACAGGCGCATGTTTGGAATGCAAAGGAGCCCGGTTGCTGCAAACCCTAAAATTGCAACCCACTAGCGTGCATGCATGCCCTGCGCCGGTGGACCAAGACACGTGGTCGATGGTGCAGGCGAGGAGCAGGGGCCATTCCTGAAGGACCTTCTGATCATGCTCACAAGCATCGTGTTTCTTTTCAACATGACACTGTTCTCGGGCAAGGATGAGGACGACCACCTGCGGCGTGCGCAGAGCGCGCTCACCACCATGCAGGAGTGCACGCGGCCGGCGCAGCGGCCGGCTGCAGAGCACAGCGCTGCCGCCGCCGACAGGGGGGATGCGGGTGCGGCCGCAGGCCCAGACGCCACGTGCGCCGCGGAGGATGTGAGCGCCGCGCCGCCGCCGCCGGCGGCGACGTTTGTGCGGTTCTGCACGGCGACGTATGCGATATGCATGGGCTGCATGCAGGATGCTGTGGGCATCTTGCGGCAAGCGCTACGCGATTCACCGCTGCCTGAGGCACTAGCGGAGGTTAACTCGCCGAATGGTGCGGTGCCCAGAATCCGTCTCTCACACCACGACATGCCGCTCGGCCACCGGTAGACGATGTCAGCTGCGTGAAAGTGGGACACCGTGGAAGACTAGTTTTGCGCTGCCATGCTTATCATCGGGAAGTGTTCCATGATCCTGGCCGCTCGCGCAGCCTCTCGATTGACCTTCTGCCACGCAGCCATGCCGAACAACCGAGTGGAGGTGTATGGGGGAAACTCCATCTGCCGCGGAAGCTCCCAACAACATGACCCAGCAACTCAGGGCTGCTCCATCCAATGCTTGCGACTGACAAACACTGCTAGGCACAGCCGGCCGGCACGTACAACCTGGCATGGTGTCAAGGACACGGCGGCGCTGCAGCAGCGGCCACAGCGCACCGACAGTCCCCGACACGCGTGTGGGCGTGCAGGCAACGTGCACCCAAGCCACCGGCTGCTGCTGCTGCTCGTGCTGTGCACGCTGTCCACGGCGCTTGCGGACTGCGACACCGCGGCGGCACGCACCGAGGCTGAGGCGCTGCAGTCGACGATCCAGCGCCTCGCGGAGGGCTCGGGCAACCAGGTCGGGCACATCGTCGCAGCGCTGGCGCGCGCGCGCTGCTGGCGCCGCGGCCGCGAGCCGCACGACTCCATCTCTGTCGGCGACTCGCGCTTCGCGGCGCACCGCGCGGCCGTGCTGTCCGCATTCCAGGTATCTAGCGAGTTCTCTGTGCCACGCACACAGCTCGTCGTCGCGGCGCTGCGTGCCCTAGCACCTATGCTCACCGCCACTGGGTGCGCCCCCCCCCCCCGTTGGGATTGTCGCCTCCAGAGACGTGCGTGGCATGCATACGGCACGCCTCACTTTCACGAGCAGTGTGTGGTACCTGCCAACCTGGATGGTGTGACGTGGATGAACAGTGTATATGTTCTTGCCGTGTTACTTGGTCTGTCTACAAATCGGTTTTGCTGTTGGCGAGGCACAGTTGCATGGAACTAAGTGGTTCACTGCTTGATTCCATGTGCCTCCTGGTTCATCAGGCGCACAGCATCTAGATTCCAGCAACAGCATAATCTTTCAGAATTGTGGTGTGCACCATTAAAAAAACAAGAGACACTGTCCTCGCACCAGGCATCGCATCCCATCGCTCATTTATCCCCTCACCTTGTTCATAGCACCTGCAGTTTCACCATATTTTGCTCTTCATTCGCTGTTGCTCATTATCTGTGCGTGCGTACGTATGCTTATAATTACCATATGATGCAGCTGGCACAACAGTGTGCGTGGCCCATCGGTGGCCCAGCTGTTGCGAAGGCGCAGGACCAGCAACCAAAAACTAGCCCCCTTGTGTAAGGAAGTAAGACAACCATTCCAAAGAACATAGTAACGGTGCCACATAGTAACGGTGCCGGTAGTTGAAGCCGTCCGGCTTGAGACGCATGGGACAGCAGATGCCACCTCGGAACCATGTGCTACTGGTGCCACGTGGCCGCCTCCATGTTGGCCTAAGCCCCTCGCACAAGCGGCTGTAGGTACATGTCTGCTGTCGCTGCCATTTACGACCAGCCGACAGAGAAGCTCTGTCACGTGCACATGATGCCATAATTGACGCCATACCCGTGTCCTTCTAGGATCTGGTGGAAAAGTCTCACGTTTACAACTACATACCTGTCGGGTGCGTACAGTGAACGATCGTGCGAGCACCGCGCGGGCAGCTGCGCCGGTTTCCTGGTCAGGGCGATCAAAGCACAAAAAGTACGTACGCACCGGCAGCTCGCACGAGCACCCGAGTTTCCCGGTCACTGCCACGTCCCGGTAGACGTTCTCGCTGCAGTGCAACCACTGTGGATGGATCTCACTCCTTGACGGAGTGTACAGCGCGCCGGGTCTCCCTGTGCGCCGGCCTCAAGCGCGGCTCGCCAACGCACTGCCCGCCGTCGACCTCTCGAGGTCACGTCTCCCCGTCGGTGGGGATGTGCACATTTCAGACTGAGGCGGCGTCGGATCTCCGCAGCTGACTGTACCCCGGTACACACGTATCTAGAGGTTTGTCACTCGCGATGGGAAGCTTGACGTTGAGCTGATCTTGATATCCAGGCACATAGCACTGCACTTGGCCAGCCGTTGCCTTTTTCTACACCTGCTGTCTTGTATGGGTCTGCTTGGGCCTCCCGTCGCATCAAGGTTTTATGCGCTGTGTGTATGTCGCTGTCCCACGCTGTGGATGAATGCGTTCGCCCCGTGGTGACTACCTACGATGCTTGACGATGTATGCACGCGCGGAACTTGAATACGAGGCGATGTTTCGAACGTGCTGGCTGATCGACGTGATCGGATCCATGCCCCACGTGCACAAGATGATGCAGGCACACGTGCATATCAAGAACATAGAACAGGACCGCCGCCGTTTTGCAGCGTCGCTGGGTCCACTTCGCTCCCCTCTGCGCCGCCGGCGCCTTGCACGTGGTTACACACGAGTGAACGCGTGCGTAACCACCAAGTAGCCCAATTCAAGGAATCACGCCAAGCAGCGCCTATAATAGCGCTACTCAGCGTCAAAGCCTTGCACGGTCGTCCTCTGGCCTAGAGGCGTCCACCGTACAACCCACCCGCGCATGCGGCATGTCCTTTTTCAACACCCTGTCGTTATTTTAAGACTGTTGAGCGACGCTACATGTTCACCCACGGCGTGGAACACTCCTTAGCAAACCCACCAAAGCGCGATGCAAAAGGAGGCCCAAGCATCCCGACGTAAGACGCCGTGGAGGAATCCGTTCACTCTAGATGTTTGTGTATCTGGCATGGGCACATCCATATGCATGGGAATTTCCGATTCGGTGCCAACGCGCGGTGATCATGACATCTGCTGGCCGGATGCCCATGGTGTCTCCATCTCACTCTGCGTTAAGGTGTGCAAATTTAACATAAGTAGGTTGGAACGAATTCGCGCTCGGGAGTTTGGTCGACCGGCCGGTGTACGTGCGTGACGCACCGGGCCCACTTGTTGCCACACAAGTTGTACCACGTCGGAGAGCCCTCGGGTGTACGTTTTTTTAACATAAAGAATTCGAGTACGTGCGTGGATGCTACTGGATTCACACTGAGCTGGCCCACGTACCCAGTTTCGGGCTTGCCAAAGGGCCTTATCAGACGTCGGCGACCAGCTGCTGTCAGCCAGCGTCACATTCTCATGAAGCCACACCTCGCCAGAAGTAATCACGGTTACTTGAACGTGGGGCGACTGACTCAATTTCACCAGTTAGCGCCTGCAGTATTGTTAAGCTGATCATCATCCAGCCACCCTTTCCAACTATCACCATTCAGCCTGCGTCTCTGAAGTTCTGCAGTGAATGCACCATCACTACTCCCGCACAACTGAGCCCTCCAAAGGGCTCCCGGTGCAAGCAATCTTGTTGCGTGTATGAGAGTTGACCATCTGTGCGATATGTGCTGGCTTGTTTGGCACAATGCTGGTGCTGGACAGGGCTGCCAAGCTGAGCAGCCTCGCAGCTGTCCATAGCCTCGCAGCTGTCACCTTTCACAGCGAACAAGACATGGGCAGTGACAACGTCATGCCAAAGCCAATCGGGCATCAGCCACAGCACCTCAACAACAACAAAGTCATTCGTCATGCCAAAGCCAATCGGGTATCAGCCACAGCACCTCAGCCACAGCACCTCTGCTGGTAGATGTGGGTGCAAGACACGAGCAGAGAGAGTCACCACAGGGGTACTACAGAACCCGGGATCCGAAACCTCGGCTACACGCAGTCGCCCTCGACGTCTTGCCTCTGGTGTCACAATTTGCGCGTCACCTGACTGACTGTGGCAAGCGATCAGACGGATCAGACGGTGTGCAATGGCCCACATGACGTCAGTCCGGTCGCCCATGCCCCATGCATATGGCTCGCCTCAAGCGCAGCATCGGTGCGGCCTGTGAGGCATCAGTGCTGCCTGTGAACCAGGGCAAGGGCCCCTGCGATCGACCACAGCGCATACAAGCACTCAGTTTCCGTTTTTGTAGTCTACACCATGCCGTGTGGTCAGGGCCCTGCGACCCGCCTCACACACGGCGAGTAAGTGTCACATTTACATTTACACACCCCAGCCTCCATGTTTGTACCAGCGCCTGCCTCTGTGCGCGCAATGTGCTGTGCTACATCCATGCCATGCCGAGCGCCACTGCGGTGTGTGCGGTTGTGTAAGGCAGACATACATGTGTCACCGTGCCGTCTTTTAGTGGCACTCCCACCGGTGCCGAAAGCACGTGCGGGATGTAGTTGGTCCGCCATGTCATGTTCAAACAATTCCCCCCCCCAGCACGCAGTCTCCACGGCATCTGTCCCACCACGGCAGCAGCGCTGACGGGAGTAGCGGCCATGCAGGGATGGCGCCGGCGCGGACCGCGCGCTGAAGAGCGCCCTGACGATGCTCAACGCGTCCCGGGACGGCACGGCGCGCGTGCAGGTGCTGCGGGACTATGCCGCGTTCTTTCTCACCGACGACCGCCGCACGGCGATCGCGCACCAGCGCACCGTGAAGTACGCGCAATGCATCCGACAACACCTCGGCGACGTGCATGCGTCTCTGATTGCTTGGGGCCTTGAGAGGCGGCCGGCATAGCATGCAGCACAGCACGCAGCATATACCGGCTCCGGCCCCCGCCCCCTCCCCCTGGACCCACCCCCCCGCAAGAGCTCGATCCCGCTTGTGCCACTCCTCCAGGCGCCATGCGCCATGGCCAGTGGGATCTCATCGTGCAGGTGACAAGGTTGGTGTGATCCAGATCTGTGCCCAGCATCAGACGATGCTGGACAGCGCATCATTGGCTGTGGTGCTGACAGTTTGTGGTCTGTCAGTGGACTGGGGGCATCCAGGTGCTCGTGGCCGCGCGGGGCGGCTTGCATAGCTGACGCGAGGCTGCGTTGCACGCCTGATGCGCGTGCACTGTACAGCGTCGCCCCCCATCTGCTGCGGCGGCAATTGCCACACCACATGCGGGGCGCGGATCGTGGGTGTGCGGTGGCTGCTGTGGGGTTGATCGGTGCTAGTTTGTGTCGTCGCGCTGTTGCCCAAAGCACAAGGTGCAGCCCAGTTTCACCAATCCGGTAGAGCTGCTCAGGTTCGTTGTGAGGAACTGTGTCTACCAGTGGAATCTCCGCCTTGGTGGACCCAATCTTAGGCTTGGTGTACCCATAGGTATGGCCACGCCTGCTGAGGCCAGCATCCTCTCCGCCGACTGCCGGCGGCGCTCTGGTCCTGGTTCACCCTGGCTTACATCCAGGAGACATACTTGTCATAGTTTTCATCGAATCACTTGATTTACTTCAGCCGCCTCTGTGAATCGGGAGCCTCGATGAAGCCTGAGACTGAGGCCTGAGACTGCGCGCATGGCATCGATTGGGTTCAGGTAGAAGTGGGAGCATTCAACTCTGAATTGAAACGGATCTGTTGAAGTGCTTGACCTGAGCCCTTCCAATAGTTACTCAGCGACTGAGTCTAAAAGAGCAACGGAGGAATGAACCGTTCGAAGTGGACCCCTGACTGTTATTATTACATAACAGGTGACACATGTGCTGTACCATGTGTGATATGGGCTATGGGCTCCTGCTCGCACCTCACGGATATCGATAACGCCATATGCATGCGATAGTAGCTACAAAAGAGTACAAGGGCAAAACCGCAAAGTGGGCCAATTAATGCAATCAAACAACAGCAGCGTATGCTCATTGCTAGCCACTTTCACCCACACACAGATGCTGCAATTGCAAAGCACACACACACACAGAGCGTGCCACTGTGACGCCCATATGCGTGCGTATGGAGTGTACACACTCCACTACTAGTGTACACACTCGACTACTAGTGTACACACTCGCACGGGGAGAGAAATGGCAGAATCATACAGTTTTCGACAAGGTTCTCCTGTATCTAGCTCCGCTCGCCACGCCGTAAGCCTCAGATTTACGACGCAGGTTTCAAGGCGATGCGCGCGCATGAACGACGTCGACTGCCGCTGGGTGTCCGCAGCGACTCCCATGGAGATACGGCGCAATTGGATGCGGCTGGGCTGAGTGCGGACAACGAACTGAAAAGAAATGAAAATGGGCCTTGTTTGTTCATGAAGCAACAGACGCGGATGTCTAGGCTTGGTGCACAGTTGCTGCCGCGTGCTGTGCCTGTGGCCATGGGGCGTTCGAACTTGTTGGGGTTGAGGAAACGAGTAAGTCAACTGATTCGAACTCGATCACGAACGACGAGGTTGCAGTTGACATCATTCGCGTACGTCAATCTACGTTTCAGCCCTCCACCTTATTGTGATGCATTCAGAAGTCTCGATAAAGACGAGACTGTGCAGTATCTGGAAGCATATATGTATATACATCATCCGTTTCAGCAGGTACCACTCCGTGCGCGCGCGATAAACTTCCATTTTCAGATTCGTGTTGCCGTATGGCGTCCGACAGATCTGTGCGCGTGCATGCTGAGCTTGTTTCTGACCACGTGAAATACACGTGAAATTATTGACGCGAACCATACCTGCCCGTTCTTCACCGGCGTAGGCAAACATCCATAAGCCCTAACGAGAGATATGTGTAGAAATGAAGCTTGATACTTTCTCCGAGTTCAAACTTTCCTTGGTTAGCATAGATTTTTGCACGTAGTAATTCAAGGATCTGCAGTGCTCAATCATTCGTGCCCGCCGTCTGTTCCGCCGCCATGTGCATGCTACACCGGAGGCTTCTACTGCGACGGACGAGGGACGTGGATTCGGCGTCTGCGCCATGACCCATGCAAGCTTGCTTGGCATTCATGCACACAGCTCGCTGAATTGTGCACTAAGCATATCCTGCGCGACAATGCGCTCGTGCCCCGCTTTGCAAGCATCCGGCTCCACTGGTGGTGGATACAGTACTCCCTACACCAGACCGTGAAGTCTTTTGCAACACCGTAGCTGAGCACTTTGCGTTACAGCACCTTGTGGTCCCTTCTATCCCATCACCGTGGTTTGCGTAATTGCGCTAATGGGACAGACTATTTTTTGCAGACCAGTAAACTGACCTTGATATGTACTCTTTGAGCTGGAAATCTGGCCTTTTGTGGTCGTCGCTATGGGTCGTGCTGTTTGGATGTGTGGTGAGCATGCGGCCAGCGCTAGATGCACAGGAATGTGGTAGAAAGCCAGTCCAACAGGTCCGTGTCCTGAGTGTTGCATGCTATGATTGACCGTGTGACAGTTCATGCGAACAAGCAGGCGTGTACGGAGCGGACGCACTCACATTGTCCTGCTTGAGCACATCATCTTGGCAATGGTTCCCACAAGTCCGTATTATAGAAAATGGGGTTTCAGTACATCTTTGCAGCCTGTTTGCATTCATCAGGCCCCAATTTGCGCCTGTCGACTGAGTATTACCTGTGATCAGTCGAATATTTGACGCAGTTGCGACCAAGGTGTTTTGGCGCTGACACCTTTTTTTTCCTGTGCAGATTTATGATGCTAATTTTCCTGAGCGGGGTTGTGTGTCGTGGAACCATGTTTCGGCCATCGCCAGGGAGTCACAGTTTGAGCAAGCGGTCCGGAATCAAGGCGGGGATGCATTCAAAGCACTGGAAGCCGTTCACAATGCTCCTGAGCATACAATGCATAAAGATTTGTTCCCTTTGACAGTCAGGGATATAGTGGGGGGCATCATCGCCTGTCTGACCCTTTTCATCGCAGCGGGTGTGTTCATCGCAGTCGACAACACGTGCTGGCATACCTGGCCAGCAGACTGCATGAAATCAAGTGCTCCGAATCGCAGCAAGATTTTTAGTGAGTGTGTCGCGATTGAATTGTTGAGGATGCGAACCAATACGCCAGCGCCAGCCCCGTTTCCATTGTTGTAGGTGGCATCAGAAGGCACTCGACAAATGTAGAAATCATATTGACTTTTTCCCGGCCTGTAGGTGGAGGAATTGGCGGGGGCGGTGTTCTCGTGCCGCTGTACATGCTCGTCTGGCAATTCCGGACCGAGCATGCAGTCGCCCTGTCTAATCTTACCATCGCCGGTGGTGCCTTCGCAAACATCTTGTGCAACTGCAATAGGTACGACCTGGTGTTTCTGTGGTACAGTGCCGCATGCATTTTCTTGCTACATATTCCAGTTTGGCCGTGATTGGTCGAGGACCGAGTCCGAGACTGACATCCTTCTGCTTTGCTGCATACGTTTGCGTTGACCTGGAGAAGCATATTAAGCCATACGGGAACAGAGCAAGGGCACCCAACCAGGCTCGCACTCGACCTGCTGCGCTCAAACTTGGTACCTTCGCACCTGTCTGGGGTCGACACACCCAGCTATTCCGACCGACGGACCGCGTGGTCTCTAACGGTTTACGAGCGCATGTGCAGGAAGCATCCCACATCAGACAGGCCTCTTATATACTGGGACATGATCCTAGTTATGGAACCGATGACAATCGTTGGTGCAGCGGCAGGAGGGTTCCTGAACAAGCTTCTGCCACTCTGGCTAACGACTGTCCTTCTCTGCCTGCTGCTGGTCGTGATGTCCCGCAAGCTCTGGCAGCAGACGATTGGGATGTTCCACCTGGAGTCAGCTGCGATGGCGCAAGCCTCCAACGAGTACCACACCGTGCCAGCCAGCATACAGGAGGACCCCGATGTGCGTGCCCGCAAACACCCAGTCGCACCTCTGCGTGAATGTCCCTCAGCAAACCGTCGCACCTCTCACGTGTACATCACCCTCACGCCCTGGTTCCAACAGCCGGTCGGTTGCAGCCAGCGTATGTGTGCGCATGGTGCACTGACTAGTCCATGCAGGCTTGCACACATGCCTCAGCTGACATGATCACCAAGTCGGTGTGTCGGGCGGTCGAGGGGATTTCCCAGCCTGGCCCCAAAAATTAAACCCTCTAAGAATGTTTCTTTTTGAAAAAAAAAACTCTTTGAACATGTCGTGACTGCCCAACACTGCGAAGTGGGGGCCCGGCAGCCTGCGACAAGAGGATTGGCCGTGCCATGACACTGACGCCTAGCAAGGGGGGCAATCATCATATCCTGGGCAGTTAACTTACCTGGATAGATAACGCTGATGGTCTACATACAATTTCTGGGGTAAGACCCTGGAAAATCACATCAACTACCCAACTCTGCCACCTCGCAGTGCAACCCTGGCCGGGTCTGTCGCCACGCCCATATGTCTCAGCACCCCCTTGCCGCTTCTGGCCACAGCCGTGCGGGTGGTGCGGTCTTGTGGAGACGTGCCGCTGCATCCTCTGATACCTCCAGGCTGTGGCTGCGAAAGTGCCAGATTTGCATTGACTGCGTGCAAGCACTGCTTGTATTCCTGGGGTGACGGTTGCGATGGTGCCACGTGAAGGGCGTGGGCCGCCGCAGAGACACCTGGGGTCTCTGACCTCCCTGGAGGGTTGTTTCCCCTCCATATCGTGTACTATCAAGCAGACCCTCCCCACGTCACCCGCCGCAGCTGCCGTTCGCACCGGCAGCCGCTCTCTGCCGGTCACGCTTCCGAGTGCGGCTTGCGCATCGCGTGCGCGGCCTGCTCGATCGGGAGATGGGGCATGGGACTGCAGCAGTCGCGAGCCGCAGCCGCAAGCAATGCATTGTGCCCCCCTTGTTGCCAACAGGGGCGGCTGCCGTGCAGTGCACCGTGCGCGTCGATGATCCCCTGCTCCAAGACTCGGACAAGGAGATCGTCGCCCGCCTCCTCGGCAGCCACGACGGAGAAGCGTCCCTCCCCGAGTCCTGCTCGGCTCCGTGCGACACCGCGGCCCCCGCCGCCACAATCCGCGCGCCGGGCCGCGTCAGCCTCGACGTCGCTGCGGGTGGCGTGCTGCCCACGTCGCCGTTTGCGTCGCGGCGCGGTGGCGCCGCCGCGCCGCTGCTTCGCGAGGCCCGTTCGATCCTCATCCACGAGCGCAAGCACTTCCCCATGCCAACGATCGTCACGCTGTTCGCCCTCTTTGTCTGGCTCATCTTCACCGACGTCATGAAGGACTTTGCGCCGTGCGGTGGCCTGCTCTACTGGGCCCTCGTGGTGTCCGTGGTGCCCCTCGTCAGCGTGCTCATGTGTGTCGTGCGCCGGGTGCTCATTCACAACAGCGTCGTCAAGCAGCAGGTGCGCCGCCGCCCTCCTCCCGTCCTCATGCGCTGTGCCGCGTGGCCGCAGGGGACTGCCGTGCGTGGGCCGGGTGAGTGTGTTCTTGTGATCGAGAAAGACCGAGTTGCTGGGGTCTGATGTTGAGGAGTTGCCGCCGACAAATCAGCCCATCTGCCCAACACTGTCGCGCCTTGGGCCTGCCTGTCACCCCTCTGCAGCCCCTTGCCTACTGCCCGTCTTTGCTGAGGTGACCACATGTGCTGTCTCAACACGAAGGAGGAGCAACGGAATCGGTGGCGACGCATGCATGCGCCACGCCGGTGTCGAGGTCTGACGGTGCTGGCCGCGCAGGTGGGCATTGCTGGCGAACCGGGCGACATCGTGTGGGACGAGAGGACGACCGTCGTGTACCCGCTGTGGTGCTCGTGCGCGGGCATCATCGCGGGCATGTTTGGCGTTGGCGGCGGCATCGTCAAGGGCCCCCTCATGCTTCACCTCGGCGTCCTGCCCGAGGTCGCAGCCGCCACATCAGCGACGATGATCCTCTTCACCTCCTGTGCGCTCCCTTTGGCCCCCCCTCCCTCCTGCCGTGCTTGCACCACACCCCTCGCCTGTCAGGCCTGGCGGATGAACACTGGTGATCTCCCACACTGCGGCACCGGCCGCCGCTGTCCCTCACCGCCGCCTACCATGCAGCAACACCTGCCGCATGCCGGTCATGCAGAAACGCCGGCTCGCGTGCCCTGTCACCTCCAAGCGAACACGAGCACCGCCAGTGTCCCATCCCCCCACAGCCACGCGCATCTTCAGCAGTGTTGCGTCACCCCAGCCATCGATCCCAGCTGCAGCGCTTCCTGCACACCCACACAGCTTCCAGCAGCCGCACGGCACCCGCAGGCAGTGCACGTCACGGCCGGCTTGCCCGGATGAGGGTTCACGCATGTCACCTCACCACCCCCCCCCCTCCCCCGCACATGCAGGCTCCGCGAGCATCGTATACATCACATTCGGCGGCGTCAAGTGGGACTACGCTGCTGCCATGATCGTCATCGGATTCGTTGTCACCGCCTTTGGGCAGGTGCTCACATACCGCCTCATCGCGACCTGCGGCCGCCGCTCCGTCATCGTCGCCGCCATGGCCGCACTCCTCACCGCCGGCGCCGCCATCATGATATACGAGCTCATCCCCACGATGCAGCGTGCGCACGAGACTGGATTTTTCCACACGGCCCCGGTCTGCATGTGAGCTGCCGTGCGGGTTGCGCTGCCCTCACGCCACGAGGCCGGCGGGTGTCCGCGCCTGTGGCGTCCCGCGCATAAACGCCGAGCGTTGCTTACAAACGCGCCGTGCGCAGTTTGAACCCTGCAGGGTTTCTCTTTTTGCAGTGCCAGGGGCCGCCCGGGTTGTGGCAGAACCGCCGCGCCGCCTTGCATGGTTGTAGTGCCGGTTGCGTCCACGGACGGGGGAACTGCTGGATGGTGCGGTGGGGCTTGGGAGGGGTGGATAGCGGCACACTCCAACGATGTGGAGTACCGCCATTTACATATACACATGCATGCAAGGCCTGTGTAGGGAAGATTCATTGTGACATGAGGAATCACATGCTCGCGTGGTGCACGCGGGCGAGGCAGTAAAGCTGCGAGCTGATCAGCCGCAGGAGCAGGCCAGCAGAGCATGAGGGCTGGCCGGCGCATAGGGTGGTATTGAGATAGGTGGTAGGGAGCTCTGCATGACGATTGTGTAGTGACGGCGGGGCCGTGTCTAGGATCGTTGTTTGTTGCCATGGGCGGTTTGAGTAGAGTGTGGCCCATTGCCAGCGGCATGGGCAGGTGCGTTGCGGCGAGCGAGCACAGCCGGCAGTGCTATATGAGCAAAGGGCTGGACGTGGGCGGAGTCGATGCTGGCGGGCGGCTCGCTGTGGCGCACGAGGCGGCCTCGCCCGTGGCTGTGTGGCGCCGCAAGGAACGGAGTGAGGACGGAGCAGGTGCATGGCAAGTGGCGGTGAGGCAGCAGTCACTCGGCCAGTGTCGCAGCCGCGTGCCGGGTAGACGCGCGCACCTGGGCAGATGTGCACGCGCCCCGGCCGACGCAGTGCAGCTGTGCACGCCCGGGCGGCCGCATACCCATCTGCCAGTTTTGACATACTGCACCTCGCCCTTGCGCCGGCCGCATGGCCCCAGCAGTGGATCATCCGCGGCACCTGCTTGGGATGCTGGCGGCTTTGGCGTGTGATGTGGCGCCGCGGCAGCGGACAGCGGGGTGGCGGTGTTGGTTTGCGCCGGCGTTTTGAAGTGCGTGCATGCGGACTGTGTGCGGCTGTGGGGATGATGGTGAGATGCATGTCTGTGGGCCTGCAGTGTACAGCTGTCCAATGTTGCCTGGAAGCTGCACGAGTCCATGGCCTCGCATTTGGCTTGCCTCCGGCCCTATGTATTTATTGTAGTCGGTATTGTCGCAATAGGCGTGGTTAGTTATGTGAAATATGGAGCAGCGTAAGCATTAGTTGATAATGTAGTATCCTACCACATGCAATGTACAATGCGGTGGCACATGCAGCACCCCCTTGTGGTGGTCCACAGTACACATGTGACTGGTCTGTTTCAGGAGGTGCCGTTGTCAGATATGTATTCCACCCGTTCACAGACACCACTTAATCATGGTCCAGTTTCTGGAATGCTTTACGAACGGGGCCATAAATGGGCAAACAGAGACTACTCGCAGTGCCCCCGAAACTCAGCAGACACTGGGTGTGCGTGTGCCACTGCTGGAGCGTGAAGCGGCATGATGATGGCCTGCTTCACAATGCCTTCGACTTGACCAAGACGTGATGCATGACAGCATTTGTCATGTTCGGAACAGCATTGGGCAATCGCAGTGTCGTTCCCTTCGGAATCTTGAATTTTGAGACCTGGTTTAAGGACTCGTCTGTAAACTGCCCAGCAACGCTCGAGTCAGCTCAACCATCGTCCAACATGAGTTGATTGCAGCAATGAATGTCACCCTGCAACCATCTACAGGTTGCAAATGGCAATGAGCCAGTGGCCTCCAGTCCGGCCCCCGCACCTGCTGATGACGGCCGGCGGACGAGTAGTCATGTCTTCGCCACATTCTTCCGCACACATGCAGAGACAACCATGCAATGCCTAGCACCCATATTACACATGGCCTAAACCAGTACCTGCCTGATACCGCTCAACGACTGCTCTAGCGCTGTGCGTCTCATTATTACGCTGCAACGGGCGGTGGCCGCCGGTCCTCCATGACTCATCACCGTGCGCGACTGCCTGCGCAAGCCCACGGGAGTCACAGCCATGAACATGGCCACACCTGGCCACCACACTCGCCGCCCGTGCATTATTGCCGCTGCCCGCCGCTGCGGCCGCTTCGCCCGGTGCGTCCGAGGCCGGCAGCTCGTCGCGCCGGGGCAGCAACATCGGCGCACGCACAGCAGGGCCCCGCCACATGCAGCGGGGCACCCCGCCGGCGTGGCCCCTACAGTCCTATACCACACATGTGCAACCCGGCGTTCACTCCACGCTCCCCGCCGCAGCACTGCAGCCGTGTGTGCCGCAACCGACCCTGCCTCTTCCGGTCAGGGTCAGGCTGCTGCGCGGCGGGGAGCGCGGCGGGAGGCTGACGGACTTCCCTGCCCGCGCCCGGGGTGCTCATGCCGCGACTGCCACCTAGCACTGCTCCACGGTGATCATCTTCTCAAACTCGTTCTGAACGAGGATGACGTTGTCCATGCGGCCGCCGGCGTCCGCGACCTCCTCGTCCTGGGGAAAGTCGTAGTTGATCGGGTCCGCTCGCTCGCGCAGGGTCTCCAGGAAGGTCTTGATGCCGACGTTCCCCTTCCATCCGCGCTGCGACTTCAAGCTCGCCGCTTTGTCATCCGCCGCGCACACGCACTGGCTGCCGTCGTCGTTCTCCTCACACTCGACCGCGTCGACCTCATCTCCATAGTCATCAATCCCGTCCGTCGTCTTCTGGAAGTCGCAGAGCGGCACATCAAACATCTCCGCGACGGCGCTGTTGAAGCACGTCTCGTGGCCGTCCGCGGGGTCGACGGCAGGGTAGCCGTCAAACCCGCCGAACCACTCGGCGAGCTCGACGCGGCCATCCGAAAACGCCCGGATCCCGCACGGCCGGAAGATATCCCACAGGCCCCACTGTTCGCTGTTCCCGTTCACGCATACCTTGTACCTGCCGTCCGGCCCGGGCACGATGCGATCGGTGAAGCCGTCAACCGGCGCAGGCGCAGGCGCAGGAACAACCATCGGGGCGACCGCCGGCAACAGGTCGGGGTCGATCTCCTCCGGCGCCGGCCCCGGCACCAGCTCCGGAACCTCCGCCGGCATCTCCTCGGGCATCATGGCGGGGCCCGGAACCTCCATCGGGCCTGGCCCTGGAGCGTCCAATTGAAACTCATCCAGCGGCGCCATGTCCGGACCGAGCTCCGGGCCGGGCTCCGGGCCGAGCTCCGGGCCTAGCTCCGGGGCCAGCCCTGGGGCCAGCTCCGGCGCAATCTCCGGCGCAATCACCGGCGCAACCTCCGGCGCAACCTCCGGCGCAGGCACCAGGGCGACGGCGGGCACAGGTGCCTCAACCGGGGCGAGCATTGGGTCCGGGATGGGCATGATGGGCGCCGGGGCGGGGATCGGGAAAATGCCGACCGGAGGCGCCCCGAGGGGGGTGCCGATGGTGGCGGGGCTGACGGCGCCTCCGCCGACACCTCCCGCCTCTTGGCTGAGGGGGTCCCCTGGCGTGGATGGTGACGGGCCTGCATGGCGCATGGATCGGTCGCATATGTGCATCACATGTGCATCATGTGCGCATCACATGTGATCACAGGCTGCTGAAGTGCTGCAAGAACAGGGTTCTGTCATGCATTACATGGCGGCGCATGCGGGTGGGGGATCGTGGGGTGCGGGGTACAGAAGGGTGAAGTGCGCGGACGGGGGGGGATGTTGGCATGGGCGAGGAATACTCGAGGCATGCCGTCAAGTATCTGATGCCGGCAAGCGTCTGCATGGGACGCGCGGGAGTAGGGGGGGTGAGGGGCAGGTGGAGGCGGGGAGGCGCACTGTCATTGTCGTCCCGCGTCAGTCCGACGCCGAGGCCGATGCCGACGCCGGCAAGGATGAGCACCCCGGCGACGCCACCCGCGATAACAGCTGTGCTGGGCTGCACGCATGCACACGCGGATTAGTGCTGCGCAGTGCAGGCTGGTGTTGGCTGGTGTTGTTCAGCACGTGCTGCGCGTGGCAGGAGAGGGCAGCGGGAGGAGGAACCATCGCGACTGGGAGGTGGAACCGGTGCCATGCGATCAGACCTGGGTGTTCAGGGGAGCAGTGGCGGCGCGGCAAGGAGCTGCGGAGTAAGAAATACAAACAACGCGCACTCTTTCTTTAAAGTTTGGAGGAAAGTGTTTGGAGGAGAGGCTGGAAGGGGAAGGGGTGCCAGAGTGCTTTGCATGTGTGTGGGATAACAACGCGGAAACCACTCTGACAAACACAGGCAGGCATGTACGTCCAACGCGCGGTGCCATGCGGTCGAGTTTGCGTTGGGCAGCGATGTCCCATGATCGCTGTGCAGGCGGGTGGCAGCGACTGCGAAGCACCCAAGCCCTCAGCTCCTCTGCTGCCGCACGCGCTGCGGCGTGTGGATGCGGCCTCCGAGGACCAGTGATACAGAAATGTGCAGAGTGGCGATGGATCATGACGCGGTGCGTGCGTCTTCGGTGGAGGAGGGGGAATCCGACAGCGTCGGGCCGATTGTGCGCGACCAGTTGTATACTGCAACCAACGGCTTCCCACCGCTCACCGCGCTACAGTCGACGTCGAACTCCTTGAATTTTCGTATGCAGTTGAACGTGTCGCGGGTGCCACTGCGATACGCAGGTGTGAGCCTGCCTCCGAGGCGCCTGGTAAGAAGGTACGCATCTTTAGTGGTGGGAACGTGCGGCGTTGGGGCGCCCGCAGTGTTGGACGGATGGAGTCACTCATGAAGTGGTGAAGGCGGAAAGCTCGCCAGTGAGCGAATCAGCCATCATAAAGCAGTTGGGGGCGTCTTTGCAAGCATATACACGTCTGTACACAGACCGTGGCAATGCGTGACATGCACATGCCGCAGTAACGGGTGCACACGGAATCTCTGGGCAGGATGCAAGATGCGCACCATATCGAAGAGTGGACGATGGACGAGTAACGATGAGGCAGCTTCGATGTGCCTGCACAAAACGGGCATTTGTCAAGAATGGCAGAACCCTCCGATGGCGCCGTGTGCCGCGTCGACACGTTACTGAGCAGCCGCAGTGACACTCGGTGAATGTATGATGACATCGAACACATAATCTGATAAAATTCAAGCCTACAAGGCTACGATGCCTGTATGGTTTGTGAAATGGGACCACCAGAAGCATACAGGAGAGGAGGGTACATGCGGAAACAACGAGGCGACACTACACAGTATGATTCAGCATGAAGTGGCGATTGGCCGACAGATGTCAAGCAACGAAATGTTTGCAATAAGAATGTAGCTCTGTAGATGCGACAAATAGCTGCAATGCGAAAGCCGGCCGACACAGCAATAGCATGCGTCATGCCTGTGTCAAGCAAGGAAAATACCCGCCAGCGCAGTAGATAGGCTGAGCAACGGCATGAAAATATCAAATGTGCTTTTGTAAAACGAAAGAATAGCGTTCCGGGATCTGTGTACCATGCAATACCCTTACGTGTGCCATCCTGGAGAGACGCGCACCTTGTAACCGCAGCTCGTTCCAAGCCTTCGCGTGCCAAGCTTCAAATAAACAATGATAAGCTCAGAATAGTGAAGCTAGGAATGCCTGTGGTAAGCGAGGGAGCGACAGACACCTATACGGCAGGCACAGGATGGCAAATCGGCACTATTGAGGTGACAAGGTAGCTCTTACCTGGCCAGTCGGTCACTTACGCACAATAGTAGCAAACTTTAGCTATCACATGCTTATTTGCATTCTTTCGTGTGTCATCGATTGCACCTGCTCGACGTGTCTCGAAACCTCGCCTGCAGCAAGTGGCGAAGGGGCTGCTGGTATGCGCTCCGTGAATTCTGTTCATCTCTGCAATCCCAGGAAAGACTGCAATCGTAACAACGCACACACATGAATGGTTGTGCTGACTGCCATGACTATGTTATGGAACTACCGCTGCTAAATGCACAGCACTTGAGATCCATTTGGTTTGCCGTCGGTAAACGTACGGACGGAGGCCAAACTGAAGAGCGAGTCCTCTACACGAGACACATCAAGAATACATAATTTAATATCTTACATATATGAATCATTGAGTCCGATGAGAGATCCTCACGAAAGGGTCGAATAGTTCTCCGCAAACAGCTGATAAATTTTCCGTGATGACGGCGTCGTCAGAAGCATCGACGTCTTACATCATAATGGATTTTGACTCAGATGCGTTTAAAAATATGCTAAAATCGGGCGAAAATCTGACCATCAAGGCAAGTACGCCCTGCGTTCAGCACTCAAGCTGTGATCACGCTTCAATGCAGTAGCTGAACCGATCCCCAGGTTCCGACGATACAATCCTTTATTTCTAAAGGATTACCAATCGTTTGCGAGGCAATCTGTGTATTGCAGGGCATTGACACACCCACGCCAAAAGTTGTACTGCCAAACGGCAGTGAGCTCCTTGGATCATACCAACAAAGCATGGGATCCCACTTAATTTTTACAACAACTGAAGAAAATGTTCAGCTCGAAGCAAAGACTGGCACCATCCTCAAGCTTTCATCAAAGCCAAGTTCTTGAACACACCAGCCATCTTCCTGATGTGTGCTGCGATCACATTCGTCATGGGACGGTCAAATGTAATCATAGAAGAGTATTGCTTTGATGGCAATACTGTTGGACTGGTGTCTTTTCTTCAATACACCTTCGTCGGTTTGTTTCACCTGCAATCCTGCATACAGAGTTCGTGGAATTCATGCACGCTTTTGTTGATGGCATGTAAAGAAAGGGTTGAGTCCTATGAGAGCTGCTACATAGTTGGCTGAGATTTGGGCTACGACCTGTATCATTTTCTATAACCCCAGTTTGTGTTTTAATCGAGTCCGCATCCTTGTGGAAGCCATCTTCCTGATAAGACTGAATGAGCATGGCCACTCGCTCGTTTCAAGACTTACCCAAGGATGCCTGCATTGGCGGATGGTAAGCATGGGCTCATGCTGCTTGAACACATTGCCTGTGGTTCATGATAAAGGAGTAATCCAGGCATGCAGGGTGTCACGGTAATATATAAACCATCACGTCGTGTAGTACATTCGAATCTGCGAAACGCGATGTGTCCTCACGGTTGAAGTTGGTGGCAAACGCGAGTGATGGCTGATATGCACAGTCTTTGGCACATCCTGATACACTCACCGTGACACAGCACAGAGGTGCCGGCATGAGAGGGACACCATGTATGACCGACTTCTCAGTATGCGCACGGCGGGTGGAGATAAGGCAAGCAAGCATGAGACCTCCCATTCACATCACATGTTCGAATCAGTGGTGGCTTTGGTGCAATTAACCTCTAAAGCGTGTCTCCAACTGCTGTAGATACGAGTATGGATGCAGAACGCTAAAAAGAAGTGTGGATCGCTTTAACGCCTGATCTGCATGAGATTGCGGTGCTGGTTTTAGGCTACCGCTCATGGTGACCGTGCAGCAGTGTTGCGACGGTGGCCGCGTGGATGTGGACGTCTCGTGTATCCACAACCACCCGCACAACTGACTAGAGCATCTGTTACGAAAACTGGCGCATGATCATACTGCGCCAGGCGTTTCCTGCATAGTCATACACGGCGCTGGTACACCCATGCTGACGTTGTGCACGTAGTGTACGTATTCGCTGAGGCTCCGCACAGACATGAAGACCAGGGAGATGAAAGCCTCTGAACGTGCCTGTGGCACGTAAAAGTTAGGCCAGGAGTGTCAGCCATTGTGTAAGCCCGCTAGCGCTTGCGCAAGTTTGACGCGGGCCATCGCACACGGTCAACGCCAAGGCCATGCGTTGCGTGGTTGGACTATGGGCTGATGACCCATTTGATCACCGCGCGATCTGTCTCAGTGCCGCGGATAGTAGCAAATTTGTATGGACCGGTGCCCAGGACGGTGTAATCGTGAGGTACGTACTGCAAGCATGCGACCGTGCAACGATGTGACCACAGTTCCATATGCATGCTCGAACGGAAACTTCTGGTGCCTCGTTATTTGTCCATTCAATCGGCTGCAGGTGGGACGCCAGCAACTGCGGCAATGACGACGCTCTGCAGCCCACGATGACTCTCTTGCTGCACCAGCATCCAATTCGGATATTGCAGTCACTCAGCTGTGGATCTGAGCTCCTTGTGAGCATCGACTGCAGCGGTCTCGTGGCCGTCTGGGAGGCATCAACCGGTTCCTGCAGGCTGGCCAACACAGTGCCACTGCTTGCATCAGCCGTGCATGTTGCTGCGACCCACCTTCAGGAAACAGGTATCCCTCTCCCTCCAGAAGCCAAGCTGACCATGCAAATGCCTTGAATCCTGTGCATCCAGTAACACCAGTCCGTGCCCCGCCGTCTGTCACCTGGTGTTTGTTACCCGCTGCATCAGCCCGCCATGACCTGATGCCGCACCTGCTGACCCAGCTCTACCTGAGGGCCGCCATCTAGATGTATTCGTCACTGGTCGTGCTGGAGTGCCCGCAGGCTGTTCCTTCCTGCACACCCCCAAAACCTCGCTCAGTCCACAGCCCATGTCCAGGTGTCCTGGCGGTCCTCACCACCCCAGCTGATGCACCACGCCCCAGAGCAAAACAGCCGGCCAAGGCCCGCAGTGGCGCCCGGCCCGCGTATGACCCAGAAAGCCACCTGGACCGGTTGCTAGGCAGAACCCCGTCGCGGCGGACGCCCTTCGAAGCTGCAGCAGGCAGCCCACTCCCATCAACCACCCTCACCCTCACCCTCCTCGACTCCACGACCGCGGCCGCGGTGCCGGCATCTAACGGCCGGCCCACGCTCGCCCCAGTAGCCGCGATCCCCATCACCACAACAGCACTCTGGCACGCATCGCAGCAAGACGCAGCCGCTGGAGGCCCGGCAGCGGGTGCAGCCGCACCGAGCGCGCAGCCAGAAGCAGCCATCGCCCTCGCGAGCCTGCCGTACGGACAGCGGCACGGCTCCGCACAGCAGCGGGCCTCGCCCGGCGGCACCGCTTGCGGCGGCGCCCCAGAAGCTCACGCTGTCCTCGCAGTTACATCCCACGGCAGGGTTTTGCTGTGGGACACCGGAGCCACCGATGTATGCCCCCCCTAACCCCTGATTCATACGCCGAATCCATCCGACTGAATCCTAGCCTGGTGCCGAGGGCTGTCGTGCGCTTGTCCGTCTTTCGACATGCCTACTTCTCCGGGCCGTGTTCCGCCGCGCATGCATGCGTTTATGGTACTGTTCGGCTGCTTGTATCCCGCTACGCGCCGCGCTGCAGTGACTCATCTTATCCGGGAAGCTGCCTGACATGGCCGCATAGCTGACATGTTGCGAATTCTCGCAGCCGGCTGTAGTCGGCGCCCCAGTGCTTCGTCAGCGATGCCCGCCCGGCCCGCCATCTGCAGCCGATGATGTGGAGAAACTTACCAACACAGGCTACCAGCACATGTCTTGGCCACCGGTGAGGGTGCAAAGTATGGGTCCGCTGTCGCCGCCGTGCCGTGACCGCCGTCGCCGTCGCCCTGCGGCAGTACCCCTTGCTCGAAGCTGCCGGGTAGATGGGGCGGCTGGCCGGTGAACCTTGACCGCAGCGCTGCCGCGCTCTTCAGGGTATCCCGCGAACCACCAGAGTGTGTTCGTGTCGGTCCGCCGTCGTGCTGTGGCAGCGCAGCTCCGTGTGCTGCGGGTGCTGCGTGTGCCTCCGCGATCCAGGCGGGGCGCTGGCCTACTCGATCAAGGCCAGCCTGGTCAGTGGAGCCCATGCTTGCTGCGGTGACGGCGTCAGGCTGCATGCAGGTCCCTGAGATCCACGTCCCAGGCTCCGCCCACACGTGCGCTCTGCACGGGGAGCCGATGGCCGCGGCCATTGCGGCGTCCGCCCACTACATCGCCATTGCGTCAGCAAGCCGGTGGGCCGTGTTCAGAGGCGAGGCCTTCCACGCGGTGCTCGGCGTCCCGATGCAGCTGTGCCTCGTCCACTCCGGCGAACTGACGACTCCCCCACCCCACCCCCCTACGCCCCTCCTGCCTGCTCCGCTCGCCGGCGCGACGTTCTCGCCGCTGGCGAGTGGCCACCGCGTCCGCGGTGCCCCCCAGCCGGCTGACGGTGCGGCCGGGGCACCGTTCGGCGCACCCAGCCTTTGTGGTGTGCGGGGGGGCGACGCGCAGGCGGATGCTGCGGCGGATGGGGGTGGGCCCGGGCCGCTGCGTCCGCGGGAGGATGCTGGTGCGGTGCTGGTGCTGTGGAGCGAGGATGGGACGGCAGCTGTCATGCATGTGATGGAGCGCGGGCGATCCGCCGGTGGGGCAGACTCTGGCGGCGGGAGCAGCGGTGGGGGGCAGGGTGAAGCGGTCCTGGGGATACTGCCGGTTCATGATGGCCCGGACGCATGCATTGCAGGGGAGAGCAGTGAGGAGGGCGCCGCGGTGTGTGCGCAAGTCGGGATTGGGCCGGGAGGGCGGATCGTGCGGATGGCGCCGTGGCAGCATGCGGGCCGGGGGGCGCCCGCGAGCGACGCGCGCTCGGTCGACGGCCGGGCGTGTGCTGACATCACAAACACTGTCTATGGTGCCGGAGGCGGCCGGGGGAGCGGCAGGAGTGGGGTGAAGCAGGCCGCGGCGGCCGCGGCGGTGCATGCATGGGACACGAGGCTATGCTGCGCGGCGATGCCGGTGCGGCACGAGGTGGCGGGCCAGCGTGAGAGCGTGCACAGCGCGCAGCAGAGCGGCGGGGACGGTGCGGAGGAGGAGGAGGTTGCGGTGCCGCTGATGCATGCCGCGAGCTCGTGCATTGCGGATGTGTTTGGGAGGGGTGGTGGCGCAGTGGGGTTTCACGATGGCACGGCACCTGTCGGCGGCGCTGCTGGTGTGACCACGAGCGCGGCGGTTGAGGTGGGGGGTGGATGGGAAGCAGGGGGGACTGGCCGAATGGTGCACAGCAGCGGGGCTGCCGAGGGGGTGGGGCGGGCATGGCCGCGTACAACTGCGCGCACCCTGCTCAGCACGAGTGCTGACATGCCGCCATGCATGGCGCTCGGGCGCAGCGACGGGAGCATCCTGCTGCAGCCGCTGATGTTTGCAGCGGTGCAGACGGCGGGGCACGAGCACATGCGACATGCGTACGAAACTGCACACTCCGAGCACCAGGGCTCGCTGCGGCAGTCCATGCGCTGCAGCGGGCTTGGGCGGCACCCGTCGGCGGGGGTGGCGTGGGGTGACGGGTCTGCGTCATGCATGCGCGTCATGCATGGTCATCGCCGGCCGATCACGTGCATGGCCGAGGCGGATCTGCAGCGGTCGGTGATCTCAGTCGGGATCCCGAATGCTGCGATGGACGACGCCGGTGCTGACGCTGCCAGTGCGCCGTTGTCGCCGGTGCCGCGGCTGCACTCATTTCCCGAAGACGGGGGGGCACCGGTGCCGGCGGCCGGACAGGACCCGCTACGTTCCGCGCAGGTGCCACCGGCGCAGCGCGGGCTCAGCAGCGTGCGCCCGCGCGCGCCGCCAAAGGGCCACGCCGCAGCCGGCACGGACGCTGCCGCCCCGGAGCTGACACGGACTCGCTCCGGTGGCTCGCAGGCGACCCCCAAGGCCCTGGCAGCGCTGCGCTCCATATTCACCGGCCAGTCGCTGCGGCGGCAGCGCAGCGTGCGGGCCGCGACAGGTGTGCAGTCGCCGCGGTCCCGGCAAAGCGGCAGCTTCGAGCAGGAGGTGCGGCCGCAGGGCGACGGCGACGGCGGCGCCGGCTCCGCAGAGCTGCCCGCCGCGGCCGCTGCCGGGGACTTTGGGTCGCCGCAGCCGCCGACGCCGTCGCCCGAGGTCGCGCCGGTCGACATCTCCGAGAGCGGCGGGCCGTGCCACCGAGTGCTGCTGAGTGGCTGCGAGGCGGGGCGGGTGTGCGCGTGGGGAGTGTCCACGTGGCACGCGGAGGACGCCCACGCCGCGGGGGCCGCGGAGGACCCGCCGTTTGGGCCGGCCGGCGGGGACAACGGGCCGCGCGCGGACGCGCCGGGCGGGCCGCTGGCGGGCTTTGGGCCGGCGCACGACCCCTGGAGCACATTCGGGGAGCCGCTTTTCAGCGTGCACGCGCTTGCGGAGCCGGTGTGGCAGATCGTGCTACCACCGCAGAACGCGCCGCCGCCTTGGCACCAGTGCGCGTCCTCCGTCTCCTACATTTCGCCGCCGAACGTCTCGGTGGTTCGGTTCATCCAGTCGAACTTGCCGGGCGGCCATCTGCCAGGGGGGGCGGGGATCCTGCTGCTTCTGCTTGTCTGAAAACATGTGTGCGGTTGCGTGTAGGGGTCCCCCCATGTGTCTACCCCCGTGTACTGACTGATCGTTTTGTTCCCGGTCTGCCGGGCTGCCCTCGGGTCCCCTGACTGTCGGTGTGGCTTGTATCACCCGCGGTCGGTGCCTTCGTGACACCCTTCTTGACACCCTTCCGGCCCTCCTGAGGTACACACCTTTTGATACACGCTGTGACGGGAAGTATCTGACGTCGTCGCTGAAATGACTCATCGGCGAGGTTTTGCAGGCTGACACACCTCGCACTTTGCCGGGTACCCCCCCCCTTCCACCACCACTTCTGGACCCCCCGAGGTCATCACCCACCTGCATATTTCAGCATTCATGATCGCCACGGCTCGGCACGGCAGTGTCGCACTGCAGCTGAGGCGCCGCTGGTGTGCAGTGCGGTGATCGCAATTGGAGTGCACGGCACGGCTGCCGTCATCGACGTCTTCGCAGAGTGTGTCGCGGCCGTCCTGCAGCCGCCAGTGGCAACCCCTCCCCACGAAGTGGCGTGGGACGCGTCACGTGGCCTCCTAGCCATCGCGTCGCGGCCCGCCGCGGCTGCCGCACCCAGCAGCCCCTCCCCCCCCCCTGCAAACGGGGCCGACTCCAGACAGCGCGCCGGCGAGGACTCCCGTCCCGGCACGTCCCTGATAATCTGGGACCTGCACACCCCCACCTTGGATTCCGCCTACGGCGGGCCCGCGGCTGAGAGGCACTTCTCCCAGTTTCTCAGGTGTCTACGGGCGCACTACCCGCACGGCTCTGGCCTCGCGTCCCAGCACGACGCGTCCACCGCGATCCGCCGGAGCCACGGCGGCATCGACAACCCCCTGACCTCCTCCGGGCAGTCCCTCTCCCGCCTTTCCGCATCCTCTAACATATCCCTCGGCACCGACGCGACCGAACTCACGTTTGTGGTGTCGCCGCGCAACGCCGTCACTTCGAGCCACCCGTTCAGCTTCCACACCACCAGCCACTCCATGCCCCCCCACAACCCGCACCTCCCCGCGCACTTGCCCCGGCAGCCGCACTTTGTTCACGGCGGCGATCCCTCCACCCCCGCCTCCTCCGCACACCACACCGCCTTCGGCCCGCTGTCCCCGCACGGCCCCGGCCTCGCGTCGATCTTCCAGATGCTTCCGGACTCGGTCAGCGTGGCGGGGATGTATGTGCGGCCGGTGACGCGGCCGTCGGCGCTCACGCCGCTGCCATCGCCCCTCAAGCCGCTGCAGCTGCTGCAGATGCATGTCGGCAAGATCGTGTCGGAGCGGGACAGCTCGGCGGTGGCCATGGCTGCACCGCTGCTCACCGGCCCGCGCCCGGGCGGCGGACGGAAGAGCATCGACCGCCGCAGCTCGTCGCACGGGCTGTGGGATGTGAAGCATGCGCAGGCGGCCATGCTGTGCACAGGTCTGGCACTCACACACCGCTGGGGCCTCGACTCCCAAGCAGGTACCACCCCCCCTCCCCCTTTGCCGCAGCGCCCCCCCGCCACTGAATCACAAGTGCCACCGCAACAGGAGCTCGCCGCCCCATGGTATGCTAGTGCCATGTGTCCTTGTTGCGGCAGCCGTCGTCTTGCGCTGCCGGCGACATCGTGACGCTGCCATGCGTGCGCCATTCCGTCTTGACAGCACATGCTTCGCTCTCGCGCGGAGGTGTCACGCACAGCGAGCAATAGAGCGGTTGACTCCTGTACATTGTGATCTGAGTCCATCGCGGGTCCAGGAGTGTGCAGGATAGCTCGGTTGGCAGGGCTGTCCGGGGGTCCGTTGCGGGCGACTTGTTGGTGTGATGGGGATGATGTCATGTTGTCTGGTGCCGACTGCAATGCGGCTGCAGATTCGGCCCTCGCGGCGGTGCTCCTCGACTGCCTGCCCGGCCTCTCGGGCTCCCAGCACAGTGCACGCGACGTCGCATCGCCGCTGGCCACGTCCACCTCATCTGCCGGCCGCGCAGCCGTCTCGTTGCGGCTCGCCGAGGACGCACTCGTCTCTCAGTGCGGCGCGGTGGCCGTGCAGCTGCCGACGGCCGGCCGCGGCGCCGCCGCGGCCGCGGCGGCGGGCGAGAAGGCCGCTGGCGTGCTGTGGCACGTCTCGCGTGGCTGGCTGGCCGTCCGCCTGCTCTTCCTGGTGTCGCTCTGCCGCGGCCTGCAGGCAATTGTGCGGCACCTGCGCAGCGCGCCCGCGGCGTGCGCGGTGCTCACCGACCTCTACACCCACACGCTCACCCGCCCTCAGCCGCCGCCGCCGGCCGCGCTCGGGGCGGCCGCGTCGACGCCGCTGCCGCGGTTGCCGCCGCCCGCGCTCGGCGTGTTTGTCGGGTCGTGGTCGAGCGCACACGCGGCCGTTCAGGAAGCGGCGCAGCTGATCATGGCCGCATGCACGGCGCCGATCACCATCGCCGCGGCGGAGGCGGAGGCTGTGCGAGTGCGAACCAGCGCGGCGGCGCGGGCGCCCGGCTTCGCGCGGTCGGACTCGCTGCGCGACCTGTCGACGCGCGGAGAGCGCAGCACGCTGACGCCGCTGTTCGGCTGGGCGGCGGTGCCGGAGGACGCCAACGACGCAGGGGCTGAGGGCGGAGCCTGCGCGCCTGCCGCCGCCGTGTCGCTGCTGCCGCAGGAGGTGCTGGGCATCCTCCACGAGCCCCCGCAGCAGTCGGCTGATCCAATGCAGGTGAGCCGCTTCCCTCCTCCGCATGCACAGGCCCAACACTTTACGCCGGCCGTACCACAGCTTGCATCACGACCAGTACCTCGCTGCATGCTTTCTCAGGTGTTGCAGGGACTGCACCCGTTCTGCAGGCAGGAACTGGTGCCCTGTTATTTGCCTAGTCACTCCCCCGCTATCGGACGGTGGCGAGGGGCATGGCCATGGCGCGGCTCGCCCCGGTCTCACTGGTACCGTTGTGCATCGTGAGGACGTGACTCGCCGACGTGCCAACGCCCCCCGGAGGGTGTGTTGCAGGTGCTACTGTCAGCCGCGACGTGTGCCATGCAGCCGCGCTCCATCCCGCACACGCTCCCGCCCGCCGCGATCCGCCGCCTCTGCGCGCTTGCGCTCTCCGCCCCCGCCCCCCACTCCGCCGCGGCTGCCTCCATCCTCGCCGACATGCTCCACAGCGCGGAGGGCCACCGGTGGCAGCCCCACCTCGGCGCGCTGCCCCCCCTCTTCTCCAGCCTCCACGACGCCCTAATGCGGGTGCACCGCGCGTCCACCGCGCCGGGTGCCCGCGCGCACAGCCCCCCCGCGGTCACCACACGCTCCGGCCGCACCACCCGCCGCCCCGGCGCGACCCCCTCCTCCATCGCAGACTGGCTCCGGAAGCTCCCGGCGCGCCACCGCGCGCTGCTCCTGCTGCCGGACATCCGCGCGACGTACTACGTGCGCGACCCCGAAACCCATGCCGCCGTAATTACCGCCGTCCTCTCAGACGACCCCGCACAGCCCCCGCGTCGCCCCTCCGTCCCGAAGAGCCCCTCTGACGGCGCCTTCCGCATCGACCGCATGCTCTCGTTCTATCACACCCCGCCCCTCCGCGCCGCCTCTCCGACACCGGCCGCTCTGACCAACGCACCGGTTCAAGACGAGCACGACCGTGCGAACTCACACACCTCCCCGTCCTCCCTGCCGCACTCGCACGCGTACTCCGAGCCATCCCCGGCGGAGCTGCAGAACACGCGCGACACGCTGACGTCCCTGCTCGCCGCGTGCGCGACGCTCGACTTTTCGGCGTTCCTGCACTCGTTCAACACGCGCGTCGCCGTCGGCGCCGCCCCGGACCCGAGCACGCCGTTCCATACCGCCGCGCTCAACGCCGCGCTCGCCCTGCTGCGCACGCACAGCGGCTGCGAGACCGTGCTGCAACACGTGACGGTCCTCGCCGAGTCGATGCTGCGCCTGCTCGACCCTGCGAGCGGCCACCGCCGCATCCAAACCCTGAACGTGCGCCCCCCCCTGAGCGCCACCTCGCTGCACCTCCCTCATGTGTGTCAAGCTGGTGATACCGTGACACCCATCACCACGCGCGTGATGCCGTGTGTCTGCCGAACGAGGAGCACAGATTGCCACGGGCCGCCGCGAGTATCTCTCCCGCCTGGCACCGTTTCCTCTGCCACTCCCCCATGCATTGCGCGAGCGCTCGCCCATCGCGCGGCGGCCCATCGCATGAGTGTTGGCAGCGTCACTGGGCTCGGCTGCGCTTCTCTGAATGATGCCGTGTCGGTTCGCCCGGGGGGAGCTCTGCCAGGTAGGCATGGCATCATGCACGTGATGATGTCATGCTCTTTACCGGCTCGTCGCACATGACGCTGCCGCAGACGTGGCATGCAGCGATACCGTATTTGAAAGTTTCGGCATCCCGCCACCGCAGCATGCGGTTGTGAGTGGCGCAAGCATCTGCGGCCGCTGAGCACGTGTCCCGCCATGTGCTGCGCGGTGGTATTCCGTCGCAGCCGTGTGGTGGGGTGCACCCCTGATGACGGATCCCAGAAATCCCGAACCGTTGGCTGCGGGAGGCCGGTGCGTTGAAACAGCGGCCGTGCGGCATGCAGCATGCATGCATGCAATGGCACCGGTGCGGCGTGCTGCGGGACGGGACGCAGGCGGCATGCAGGCGGTGGCAGCGCTGATGAACCAGCTGTGCGTGCGCTTCCCGGTCGTCGCCGCGCACAACGGCACCTCGAGCTTCGCGGTGGCGTGTCCCGAGGCGCGGCACCCCGATGCTCGCGCCGCGGCGACCGCCGTGCAGACGCCGGTCCACGTGTACAACATGAGCACCGGAGCAAAGATGTTTGCGCTTGTGCTGTCGCGCGTCGCGCCCGGCGCCGGCGGCAGCAACACCGAAATCAACCCGCTCGCGCCCATCGCCCAGGTTTGCCCCTCCACCCTTTCCTGCATGAACTTTCGGGGGCCTGCAACAAGCGCTTGCATGCTGCATCCTCGTCCCCAATCACCTGCAGGCGATCTCGCTCCCCCCCCCCCCCATGCCTGCAGCGGAGACATGTTTCGGACCCGGTCTATTGCTGCGCGGCTTTTGCTTCAGACCCGTTCTTTCAGATGCAGACAGGGTTCTTCAGACCCGTCTGGTGTATCATGGAGTGTCGGGAAGTCTACCTGAACGTATTTTACAGTAGTACCATGATCCAGATGAGGCGATCATGCCGTGTGTTCCGTTCAGAGTATGTCGTGGTGCATCACCCATGTTCAGCCGCGTCGGCGTGTCTCAGCCGCTGTCTCAACCACTCAGCCGCTGTCTCAACCACTCAGCCGCTCCCCGACGATGTTGCAATGTGTGTACAGAGTGCGACGGCCCCCGGTGAGACGCTGTGCGGCATCTGCGCGATCGCCTTCCGGAAAGACGGCCTCGCGCTCGCCGCCTACAGCCGCATCTCAGGGTTTGTGTACATCTGGACGATGCACCCTGCCTGGCTCACGCGCATGTCCAACCCTGGCACCTCTAGAAGCCCCTTCTCCTCGCTACTCGGCGCCGCTACGCCGTCGTCGGCCGCCGCCGCGTCGGTGCAGCTGCAGCCGCTGCGCGTCATGGCCGCGCCGGCGGCGGCGCCACCGCCGCCCGGCGAGCTCGCCGCCGGCCCCGCCGACCTCTCATTCGCGCTCGCCTGGGCCGCCGACGGCCGCACGCTGGAGCTCCGGCATGACTCGCGACTACTCGGCAGCATGCCCGTGCAGTGTCCGTGACGGCGCTGCGTGCTGTGTATTTAGAGGAGGGGGGGCAGGAGTGTGGCACGGGTGAGCCGGTGGGCGTGCTGTTGATCGAGGCATGGCTATGTACACGTGTGTGCTGGATGGAGCTTTGCAAGGAGGCCTTGTGTCGAGGCCCAGGAAGAGTGTGTCTGTGGGAGGTGCAGCTGTGGATGTGTGGTGGCCTGTCAGGGCTAGAGGACGCCGGTGGAACTGTGTGGCATCCAGTAGTGTAGATTGCTGCTGCGTTTTTTTGGTATGCATAGCTTGACTTGAATTCATGTAACACTGCCTACGGTGATGTTGTGACCGGGGGAGGCCTGCGAGCAGCGTGCATGGCGATACCCGGAGGGTCCACAACAAGCTGGACGAGTGGATGCGGTGGGTGACAGGCGATGTTTCCAGGAGTTTGCTATTCAGGATGCACAATGCACTCGATTGCCGTGTAGCTGGTGCTGGTCGTGCCTCTGTGATGCCTTGGCAACCGTGCGGCCTGCATCGATCCACAGGGCTATGGCTGTGACGTAATCAGTGTAATGTCGTGCGTCTGTTCACTGTTAGTGCGGTCGAGTACGCCGACAGCGCGCAGGCGTTTTCGCCAACCTGTTGGCTCGCTCGCTTTCGGACGAGCTGCAGGCAGATGGAGTCTCACGAAACACCCCGTAGGAAATTCCATCGCTTGCAGAAGTATACCAGCTGCTTTATTTCCAGCTGGGGACTTGCAAGTGTGGCTTGCCCTGACGCTATGCGCGGGCACCAGCATGGTGCGATGTCACATCCATTGTCGGCAAGAGCACGATTGCTGATGCGATAAAGACACAACCCGCACGGCACCGCATCAACATCAACCACCACGTGCCCTACCGAGCGGGCCAGAAGAGGACGCATGACTGAAGATGCATCGAATGCCGTGTTCTGCGCTGCATTGTTCCCTTCAAGCAGCTGGCCTCAGTAGGGCCATGGCACCAACAGCCAGCACCACCAACGAGCAAGCTCAGCCCATGCGCCTTCACAGTGGCCTTCTTGTATGGCCTCGCTGTCACGACCACGACTGCCCATCCGCTCTCACACCCAAGCATGCGTGCTGGCAAAGGTTGACGCAAGCCAGCTTGAGCAGGTGCAGCACACAGCACGGCCTCGCCGCAATGCCCACTCTGTGCTGACTGCTTGTGCTGCACCAGGCCCGGCGGTCCCATGCGCCTGAGCGGGTGCATGCGGCCATGCAGATGCTGGAACAGGTCCACGCCATCTCGTCGGTCATCTCCGGTGTCGTCATCGCGATGGCGTGCGCGGCTGCCCTCTCGTACACCGGCCTGCTGCCCACCCACGCCCCGGCCTACGACACCGTCTGGGCGACGCTCATGCCCCTCGGCGCCGCGCTGCTGCTCCTCGGCAGCCCCGCTGACGCCGGGGCGGAGCGGGCCGCACCGCAGGCCCTCCAAGCCTTCGCCGTCGCGGCCGTCGGCACCATCGCCGGCACAGCCGCGGCGTGGGTGGCGTTTGGCCACATGCAGACCCCCGGCGGCGCCGCCGTCGCGGCCGCGCTCTGCGCCACTTACATCGGTGGATCCCTGAACTTTGCCGCCGTCATCCAGGTCCACACACAGCACGCAGCACACAGCACGAACACACTCCGTTCGCCACTCTTGCACCGCACCGCACCCCTGCTTCTCCGCAGCGATCCTTGACCGACATCAACCTCAGCGCAGCACGCGCAGCACAGCACACAGGAAGCGCACATTCCGCGTTCAGAGTCACAGCGATCGGTGCTCACAGCACAGCACAGCACAGCACAGCACAGCACAGCACACAGCATGCATGTATCAGATCGTGTGGCCGCTCCCGCCGCCGGCGGTGCCGCGCACGGGGCTCGGCGCGGGAGGATGCGGTTTGCCCGCCTGTTCCGGTGATAGTGCGCCCTGTGTTCTGCGGAGAGGCCACCGCCCCTCCTCTGCGCCCGGTCTTGTGGCGACTCCAAGGGTCATGTGCAACACAGACGAGCCCCCAGACGCGGCATTCCGCTCCGCCGGCAGTGGCCTGACCCCGTGACAGTAGCACTCAGAGCAGACCGCCGCTGCTGCAGCAGACACCTCGCGGCGCTAGGAGGCGGCTGGCAGCGAATGGTGAGGGCGTGTGGTTGCGGGGTGCGCTGCGGTCGCCGAGGTGCCTGACAAGCTCCAGTGCGAGCTGCAGGCTCGACCGAAATGCCACCCCGAACAGCGATACCGCTCTCGGACCACCCTGCGCCCCGCGCGCCTCCACAGCAGGCCCAGCATGCTTGCAGAGCACTGGTAGTGTGTCCTTGTGGTGGCCTAGGGAGAAGGGGTGGAGCCGTGCAGGCACTCAAAGTCCCGGACTCGGCGCTGGTCGCGTCCACACTAGCCGTCGACAACATCGCGATGGCCCTCTACTTCGCGGCCATGGCCCTCGTACCCGTCCCGCAGTCCCCCAACCCCTGTCCTGCCACCGCCGCTGCCGCATGCTCTTCAGGGTGCCCCAGCACTCAGCCCCTCCCCGGCGAAACCCCCGAGCGCAACACTGAGCAGGGCCACGCGCAAGCTGAGAGCTCAGGGCGGGGAAGCAGGGGCGGCGCGCTGGGCCGCGCTGCGGCGGCGGTCGTCACGCTGTGCACCGCAACGGCGTGCTGCGCGGCGGGTGAAGCGGTGGCGGTGACTGCCGGGGGGGGCGGGTTTGGGCTGGCATTCATGGCGCTCATCGCGGTCGGCGTCAGTGCGGCGCATGGCTCGGCGCTGCGGAAGCGGGTCATACCGCGGGAGTCCTGGATGGGCGAGCAGCTCTTCACCGGTGCGCCACACATGCATGCGTGCAGAAGCCTGGACGCTATTGACTTGACCCGTTGAGCCTGGACCAGTTGCGCCGGGGGCGACGTAACAGCGGGGCCGGGCAGACGGCATACGGCCACCGGTCCTGAGATCGGCCACTTCCGGCTGGCGAGCCACACCGCACATGCATGCTGTCAATGCATGTACACAATGCATGGCTCAGCACTTGGGCATCTGTGCGCTGCGTCACCCGCCGGGCCGGGCCGTCCGGTCCAGGCTCGGAGTTGGGGACCTGCGGGTCGCGTTGTCGCCGCAGTGCCAGAGCCGAGCGCCGCAGCGTCGATCAAAACAAGAGAGGGTAAGAACAGGGGCGAGCCGGGTGCAGGTCTCGCACCGGTCGCAAACCTGTGCATGGCGCTCTTCTTTGCCACGATCGGCGCGGCCGCCGGCTGCGCTTGCCTTGGCGGGAGCGCCACAAGGGCGCTCGTGCCGCTCGTCGCGACGCAGATCGGCGTGCATGCGGCGATCGTCGCGGGGGGCGTGCTCGTGCTGCGCGTGCCGCGAGACCTCGCGCTCGTCGCGAGCAACGCGGCGATCGGCGGCCCGGCGACAGCGGCGGCGATGGCGGCGGCACGGGGCTGGCCGGCCCTCGTTCGACCAGCCGTCTTCATGGGGAGCCTCGGGTATGCGACGGGCACGTGGATCGCGCTCGCGATGTTCCAGGCCTTCCTGTCCAAGCCGCTCTGAGCTGGTCGGTCAGCTGCCTGTTCCGGGGCGCTGCTGTGAGCTCGTGCAGCATGGCGTTGGGCTGGCGTGACGTCGTTCCGGCGACAACCAGCGTGGCTCGATCGGAGAGTTCGCTGCCACTGTACGTGGTGGGGTGGGTGCTAGTCTGGTAGCTGACAGAGATAGACTCTGAGGGCGTACAGCGTTATGTGCCAAGGTGCTGGGGTGGGTGACACGCCTCATGCACGTGCTCAGTTTCCTGAGCACAGGCGCTGGGTTGGTGGCCGCACCATACCACCTAGTGGTTGGTCAGGAGTGCAATTCCCACATGCAGCTGATGTGCTCAGCTTGACTCTCAGTCACAGCGGCCTCACATGCGTTCTGTACGCATGGCGGTCGGTGTGGAACAAGTGTTGTTACTGGTGCTGCGGCATGCCTGTGATGGTGCTGTGGACTGCAGTTCAGCCGTGGCTTAGTGAGGGAGTCGTGAGGTGTCATACTGTTGATGTGTGACATTGGGCCCATGAATCAGTACACCGATGCTTTGCATGCGAGTGTCCCGCCGGCGTTGTTACTTTGGATCGGGTGTACTACCGCTGTAACAGTTTGAAAGACATTCAGTTTCAGCAAGCTCCGCTGGGGCAAGTACTCGGTGGAAACGAGGGTACGGCCATCCAGCATGCCCTGATTTTCGGGTATGGCGTGGGACCATCATCGATGGCAGGTCTGCCGGTGGTTCTGACGCCCGCCATGGCCGCCATTCATCGCCAGGGCCGGTCACATCGCCTGGACGACGCCAGACGGGAGGCAGTATGGTATACACACAGTATGGTATACACACAGCACCACGGCAGTGGCCACATCGCTGCAGGCCTGCTTCAGCGCACAGATGCAGTCACCCTTGAATTTACAACACCGCGGCCTGATGCGACTGTCCTCGTGCCTCGCTTTGTAACATGCATGACTGCATCGCAGCCCGCAGCCCGCACGTGCCTCATGTACAGGCAGGATAGACTGTGGTGGCGCATGCATGCGTCAGCTGCCGCAGGTGGGGACTGCGCCACGCCCGACACAACGGTGCCTTTCTTCCGCTGCAGCGTCACACTGCCGCACATGCGCAGCGCCTGCTTCACAAGCCGCACAGGCTTGTAATACTGCCACCACTGCCACTGCTGTGTACGTACGCTACCAGCCCTCGCAGCTACTGGCGCCGACCAGGCCCGTGCCTCGCCCCTTCCCTATGTCTCGCGACACCAGGCATTTGCAAGGGCAGCACCGAGGCGACCAGACGCGGTCAGACTGCTGCGCATGCACCGCTGGCGGTTGCAGCCACCGCGGATGCACTGCCGACACTCGGAGCGGGAGCGTTCTGCGAGCTTGCAGCCAGCTGCAGCCGCGCTGGAGCAACCCAGGGGTGCCACATCGTTGCAGCGATCAAGGCGGAGACTGCCGCTGCGAGGGGGTCTGGCTTCCAGCAGGCCCAGCACACGCCACAGCACACCACGCCCGCCGCTCCGGTGCACAGGCATTGGGTGGATCGTTCACAGCACACACGGCGCGGCAGCTGCCGCATGGGCGCTGTCGCTCGGCACTGGCCAATGGCTACCTGTGTCAGTATTTAATCTGAGTCCTGATTGCAAGGGGAGGCACGCATGGCGGCACGCGCCCGAGCGGCACAGCTACGGGCTGGCGTCCCCGCCTCCAGAGGCAAAGTCACGCTTGGTCGGGCTCACCCCCGTGCTCTGCTCCGCTCCCCCGCGGCCAGCGCTGCCGGTGCTGCCGCCGCTGCCGCCGCCAACGGTCGAGTGGCTGCCGCGGCGCTCGCTCTGCGACCGCATGAGCCCCCGGCCGCTCCCACCGCCTCCGCCGCCCCCGGGGGCTTCCCGGCCGCCGCCCTCGCCGCCGCCACCCATGAGTGCGGCCACGGCGGCGCCGCGGCGCTCCTCCTCCTCCTCGAGCCGCGCGCGGAGCCCGGACGACTCGACGGAGAGTGAGACGATGGCGGCGCGCGCGTGCCGGACGGCGTCCGCGCCGCGGGCCCGGACCTCGCCGCTGAGGCCGCCCTCTTGCAGGACCGCGAGGAGGTCTGCGAGTTTTTCGTCCAGCGCCATGAGCTCTGGGTCTGTTGGAGGCAGCCGCTGTGGTGCCGACTGCACGCATGGCCCCCCTGTCGCAGCAAGATACCGCTCTGTCTCGATTACAGCGCACCGACCCAACTGGCGCAGGCTGGCCTGCCTCCTGACCCAACGTTGTACAATTTCCGCGGAAACAGGGGGAAGGGGTGGGGGGAAGGTGGATAGTCAGAGGAGGAGAGTAGGAATCAGGGGCGGGGGCACAGGGTGGTGCACACCTGGGCTGGGGTCTCACGGTTGTCTTTGCGAAACGGCAGTTTTCCGACCCGGCTGCGCAACGTGGAAAAGATGCCGCCGCTGCCGCCACCGCCGCCGTCGTCGCCACCGGGGCTGCGTTCTGTTGGGTTGCCCCCGCTGACAGCCACGGCGGCCGGGGCCGAACCGCCGCCGCTGCCGCCCGCGCTGGCGCTGCCGCCCGCGCTGGCG